>CANSNZ010000244.1:630000-1196512 GCA_947646795.1 Beta lomatogona | reverse complement strand
TTTATTATTATTATTATTATTATTATTATTATTATTATTATTTTTTTATTATTATTATTTTTTATTATTATTATTTTTTTATTATTTTTATTATTATTATTATTATAATTTTTTTATTATTATTATCATTATTATTATTATTATTATTTATCATTATTATTATTATTTTAATACTTATTGATTATTATCGATTATTATTATTTTAGAAAATTAAATATTCAGTTCAGTTTGTCTCATTTCAGTTAATTTCAGTTCAGTTAATTTAATTTCAGTTAATTTAATTTCAGTTCGGTTAAATTAATTTTAGTTCAATTAATTTAATTTCAATTCAGCCAAAAGAAGTTTAAAAAAACAAGGCCTAAATGACTTAAAAGAACGAGGGGGATACGTAAGTTTTACTCAGTAGTTTCTATGATATGACAACCTTTCTATTTTTTGGAGACGATAATACTATTTTTTTTATGCAAAAGTGGGGCAGTCCCCTAACGAGAAAAAAAAAAATACAACTAAATATCAACAATACGTGGAAGTGCTTACACCAACAATGTCATTATCTAGAATCCTAACTAAACTAGTGGGAGGATGAAGAATGAAGATGTATCATCTGATGATCAACTTGTCTAGATTCGCAAGCCAATCAACAACTTTATTTCCTTCACGGTAGCATTGAACGAATTGAGTAGACATAATATTATGATACTACATGACAACCCTTCTATTTTTTAGGACGATCTCTCGTGAACTTTACGATGTCAATGTGTATAAGTTTAGTCATAAGGTAACAATGTTGAATCTCTGGGGCTCAAGTTTAACATATAATTAATATGCATTCGACATCCTTGTAATGTTTCATATATATATATAGGAATATGATCACGTGAAAACCACTTATCTTTGAACCGATATAAAATGAAGCAAAAGTTTACGAAAATGAAGCGAAAAAATAAAATGAGTAAAAAGTTCTTAAATTGAGCAAAAATATAAATTGAGCAAAAAACATAGAATGAGCAAAAAATTGTAAAATGAGCAAAAGTTTCTTAAAATGAGCGAAAACGTAAAATGAACAAAAAACATAAAATGAACAAAAGTTTGTAATATGAGCAAAAACTTCGTAAAATGAGCGAAAGTTTGCTAAAATGAGCAAAAGTTTCTTAAAATGAGGAAAAACTTAAAATGAGCAAAAAACATAAAATGAACAAAAGTTTGTAAAATGAGCAAAAACTTCGTAAAATGAGCGAAAGTTTGCTAAAATGAGCAAAAGTTTCTTAAAATGAGAAAAAACTTAAAATGAGCAAAAATCATAAAATGAGCAAAATCTGCAAAATGAGCAAAAATCTGCAAAATGAGCAAAAAGGTCGGTTTTCAGTTTTCATCTTAAGGTTAGTTTTCAGTGGATCCTACCTCTCTATATGTATATGTATATGTATATGTATATGTATATGTATATGTATATTTTTTTTTTTTGATAAGGAGAGAAAACTTAGGAAGACCCATCAATCAGGGCGCCAACCTAATACATACTTGCGGACGAAAAGAGAAAAATCAATATCATAAGGAGGATAATTATATACGAGATCCGAGTGAGAGTGTCCACGATGCGCCATAAGGTCCGCTGTCTTGTTTGCTTCCCGAAAACAATGTTGAACCTGAAAAATATCAAATTTAAGCAAGTTAGCATTGACATCTAAAATGATATTATTAATTTCCCAAGGGACTTTCCAGATATTCCTAACAGCATTAATAACAACGAGATTATCGCCTTCAATCTCAAGATTAGAAATATTAATGTATATGTATATGTATATGTATATGTATATATATATATGTATATATATTAGTATTGGGACCCGGGCAAATGCCCGGGCTTTTTCGTGAATAAGAGGTGGAGTTTTTAAATATTATTTATACCCATATTTTTGGCATTATCTTTAACTTTGGTTTCTAATTTATATGTCATTCATAAGCTCACTATATCATTCAGAAACATACTATATCATGCAGAAACTACATCATTTTTGAACAATCCACTATATCATTTAGACACTCACTATATTATGCAGAAACTCACTATATAAATTCGACATTCATTCTATCATGCAGAACCTACATATTTTTATTTTAAAGCACATGTTACGATATATTACACAACCAACAACTTCCTGCATGTTAAAACAATAAAAATAAAACCTCCATATGTTCTAGATCAATGAAATGTTAATGGAGAAAGTACAAGATCAAACTTAAGTACCTTTCTTTAGTAATCGTTGTATTTACAAATCAAATTAAAGCACATATCATATAAATATCAAACAATTTGTTAAATTATGAAGGATTGGTGATATTGCTACAGTATGTTGCTAAGGTGCCCTTCAAGCCTCAATAGAAGCCATATATGGACCATGTCCCATCTTATCCAACATTCATGTTTGGAGGAGACGAATGATGCAACATTCGTTTCTTATCAAAGGAAAAGGAAATATGAGGAGTATATTTATTAGAAACCATACCTTCAGGAACTTGCCTTCGGTTACTTCTAGTATTGGGACCCGGGCAAATACCCGGGCTTTTTCGTGAAGAAGAGGTAGAGTTTTTAAATATTTACACCCCTATTTTTGCCCGTTATTTTTGTCGGACATAGAACAACTAAAAGTTATAATATGATTTTGTCATTATCTTTGACGTTGGTTTCTAATTTATATGTCATAAGCAAGTCACTTTATCATTCAGAAACATAATATATCATGCAAAAACTACATCATTTCTGAACAATCCACTATATCATTTCGACACTCACTATATCATTTCGACACTCACTATATCATGCAGAAACTCATTATATCATGCAGAAACCACATTTTTTTATATGTTAAAGCACATGTCACGATATACTACACAACCTACATCTTCTTGCATGTTAAAACATCAAAAATAAAACCCTAATCCATAATTCATTAGCAATGTGCAAAGTTGACCGCTGACAATCTAGTATATATAACTTTGAATATTTTAATTCTAACCTGAATAGGTTTTGTAGAACAACCCTAATTCTAATTGAATCTCTTATAACAACCTAATTCTAATTGAATACCTAATTCCAATTGCAGTAGGTTACTTTAATACTTTAACCCTAATTCTAATTGAATCGCTAATTCCAATTGCAGTAGGTTACTTTAATACATTAGTATATATATAGTCAATATTTCCTTTTATATGTTACTTTAATATAAAATTTTAAATATATTACAAATGGATCTTATTTTAAAGTATTTTTTAAACACTTTCTAATGGTACAAAAATTATAATTTTACGAACTATATATTAAAAGTTATAATAAATTAACTATGTTAAGTTTTTCATTGTGAACCCAACTCTATTTATTATTATCCTAAATTCTATTTGTATTTTAATCAATTTAGAACGCTATTTATATTCAAAAAAAATATGGCATGACATTTAATGAGCGCGACAAATGGCGTCCAGTGATGATGTCAAATGTTAGGACCTCGTGAGCTGGCTTCCTTTCTTAAGTACTCATTGTGTTTACAAATCAAATAAAAGCATATGTCATATATAGATATGAAACAATTTGTTAAATTATGAAGGATTGGTAATATTGCTACGGTATGTTGCTATGGTGCCCTTCAAGCCTCAATAGACCAACATGATTAACAATATCAACCCTCTTTCTAATATGTTGACCATGTCCCATCTTATCCAACATTCATGTTTGGAGGAGACGAAGGATACATCATTTGTTTCTTATTAAAGGAAAAGAAAATATGAGGAGTATATTTATTACAAACCGTACCTTGGGGAAGAACTCAATGTGCAAAGCCGACCGCTAAAAATCTATAATATGTAGTTCACGTAATTAGCTTAAGTGGAAAGAAAAATATAGGAAAGAAAGCTCAATGTGCAAAGTTGACCGCTGACAATCTAATATATATAGCTTTGAATATTCTAATTTTAACATGAAGGTTTTGTCGAATAACCCTAATTCTAATTGAATCTCTTATAACAACCTTAGTTCTAATTGAATCCCTAATTCCAATTGCAGTAGGTTACTTTAATACTATAACCCTAATTCTAATTGAATCTCTAATTCCAATTGTAGTAGGTTACTTTAATAGGTTAGTGTAGTCAATATTTCCTTTTATATGTTACTTTAATATAAAATTTTAATTATAGTATAAATGGATCTTATTTTAAAGTACTTTTTAAACACTTTCCAATGGAACAAAAAATATAATTTTACGAACTATATATTAAAAGTTATAATCAATTTACTATATTTAAGTTTTGGGATATTATCTCAGATAACCCTGACTTATAGGCCTTTTTCCAATATAACCCTGACTTTGGTAGGCCTGTCTCCGATAACCCTGAACTTGATTTTTGTCATTAAACTGGACGAAATTAGTAACGGCGTTAACTAGACCCCAACTTGGTTTGACTTTTGCTAAATTCATCTCTTGCTCTCTCTTGTTCTTCATCTCTTTCTCTCTTGTTCTTCATCTCTTCTCAAGCCCATCATTCTCTTATTTTTTTTTTCTCAATCAATTCTCCAGATTAAAACTTTAATCCAAAACTTGATGTATCTCAGTTTAGAACCTATTGTATCTAGATAAATGGGAATGCATCTCAGTTCTTGTTTGGGATTTGAACTTCATGTTGTATTTATTTGTTTGTTTAATATGCTATTGTTGTCTTGGCTCATTAGAGCTTGTGCTTCAGATTTCCACCATTATCTCTGAATTCGACTTCGGTATATTAGCGCTTGACCTGTGTTTGCTTTCTATCTAGTGTTCTGCATATGATTTACTAGTAATCTGCTTACAGGGTCAATCCCCGAGGAGATCTTCAGGTTGAAGAAGCTCAGCAAGCTTTTGTTGCTGAGGAATTCGTTGAGCGGTGGGTTGTCTCCAGGTCTTGCGATTTGTCAGTATTTGGTGAGATTGAGGCTTTGAGAAAATCAGCTTGCTGAGAAGATACCGAAAGAGATAGGGCAGTTGCAAAATCTTGTGTTTCTTGACTTGTTCATGAATCATTTTCATAGGTGCTATCCCTCATGAATCATGAGATTGGCAATATCACGGTGCTTGAGCTGTTTGATTTGCACAATAATCATTTGACAGGAGAAATCCCAGCTGAGTTGGGAGAGCTAGTGAATCTCGAGCAGCTTAATTTGAGTCGAAACAGCTTCACCGGGCAAATTCCTTCAAGTTTCGGGAATTTCAAATACTTGGATAAACTCATCCTCAACAACAATTTATTATCCGGGCAAATTCCAACATCCATCAAAAGCTTGCAGAATTTCTCCTTCATTGAATATCTTCTGCAACAATTTCTCAGTCCCGATTCCTGTTACTCCATTCTTCAAAACCCTAAACTCAAATTCCTTCATTGAGAACAAAGATCTCTGCCAATCACTTTATGGTGCTACATGTTCTTCAGACTTATTCAAGAGAAACAAGTTAAAATCTGCCCAGAACAAAAGACGAAGAACAAGAGATCAGAGAGATGAAGAACAAGAGAGAGAAAGAGATGAATTTAGCAAAAGTCAAACCAAGTTAGGGTCTAGTTAACGCCGTCACTAATTCCGTCCAGTTTAATGACAAAAATCAAGTTCAGGGTTATCGGAGACAGGCCTGCCAAAGTCAGGGTTATATTGGAAAAAGGCCTATAAGTCAGGGTTATCTGAGATAATATCCCTTAAGTTTTTCATTGTGAACCCAACTCTATTTATTCTTATTCTAAACTCTATTTGTATTTTAATCAATTTAGAACAATATTTATATTAAAAAAAATGACATGACACTTAATGAGCGCGACAAATGGCGTCCAATGAGGACGCCAAGTGTCGCAAAATTCAAATTGAAACGCTAATTCCAATTGCAGTAGGTTACTTTAATACGTTAGTATAGTCAATATTTCCTTTTATATGTTACTTTAATATAAAAATTTAAATATAGTATAAATGAATCTTATTTTAAAGTACTTTTTAAACACTTTCCAATGGTACAAAAATTATAATTTTACGAACTATATATTAAAAGTTATAATCAATTTACTATATTACGTTTTTCATTGTGAACCCAACTTTATTTATTCTTATCCTAAACTCTATTTGTATTTTAATCAATTTAGAACTCTATTTATTTTAAAAAATATGACATGACATTTAATGAGCGCGACAAATGGCGTCCAATGAGGACGCTAAATGTCGCAAACTCATGAGCTGACTTTTGTACTCTGCTTCATATATTAGTTACCAGTAGTGGGACCCGTGAAAATGCCCGGGCTTTTTCGTGAAGAGGTAGAGTTTTTAAATAATTACACGCCTATTGTTGGCCGTTATTTTTGTCTGACATAGAACAACTAAAAGTTATAATATGATTTTGTCATTATCTTTGACGTTGGTTTCTAATTTATATGTTATGAAAAAACTCACTATATCATTAAGAAACATACTAGATCATGCAGAAACTACATCATTTCTGAACAATCCACTATATCATTTCAACACTCACTATATCATACAGAAACTCACTATATGATTCAGACATTCACTCTATCATGCAGAAACTATATGTTACTTTAATATAAAATTTTAAATATAGTATAAATGGATCTTATTTTAAAGTACTTTTTAAACATTTTTCAATGGTACAAAAATTATAATTTTATGAACTATATATTAAAAGTTATAATCAATTTACTGTATTTAAGTTTTTTATTGTGAACCCAACTCTATTTATTCTTATCCTAAACTCTATTTGTATTTTAATCAATTTAGAACTCTATTTATTAAAAAAAAAAGACATGGCATTTAATGAGCGCGACAAATGGAGTCCAATGAGGATGCCAAATGTCGCGACTTCGTGAGTAGTCTTTTGTACTCTGTTTTATATATTAGTTATATGATATGATATATATATATGGGCAGGATCACATGAGAATGCCTCCTTACATTAGAAATGAGAATGAATCTCAACCACACGATTGGATTAGAGTTACAACAATTGTTCATTAGAGTTATACCCCCGAAAAAGAATTCGAGCCAAAAAAAATTTTTTTTATAACATTTTTTTTTGAAAATATTTTTTTCTAATATATATTTTTTTGAGTTACATCACTTTTTTATTAGAGTTACATCACTTGTTCATTAGAGTTATAATTCTCATATGAACTCACTTATATGTGTGTGTGCGTGTGAGAGAGAGAGAACACTATCGACAACTAACTAAGAACGATTTAATGGGCTAACAAAAATTGTTAGCATAATATTATGTTCTATAATTGAATAATAATTGGTGACATTGACAATATGTGCTCTCGAGATCAAATTGCTTTCGGAATGGATAACATGATAGTTCCAAACCCTTATCTTTGACATTATATTATGATAAAAATTCCAACAAGTGTATTATAAATTTACTGTCAACATTTTAATATAATGTAATAATGATAACAATTCCAACAAATGTATTATAAATTTATTTTTGGAGTCATATATCAAATCCAATCACCTGCCAAAGTTCCTAGCCCTTTGTTGAAAGGAACGCAAAGCGTCAAGGAAGTGAGCTTCAGTAAACTCAGGTGCTAAAATTGGGAGGAAATAATACTCAGCTAGGGCCAGTGGCCATATCAAGTAGTCGCTAAGCCGGAGTTTATCACCAGTTCGGATAAGCAGTTCAGGCGTAGGGGTGCCAGCAGTCGAAAGCTCAAGATCGAACGAGGCGGCGTCGATGTCTTTGGGCTCAATCAACCCAGCCTTGGCCTTCTCACAAAACCTCCTAGTGGCTTGCAGTATGTCTCTTGTTCCAGCATAGCACACTGCTAGCCTCCAGTACAGCAGCTCCGCGTTTGGTTCCCTACTTGTTGCTTCTTCCACATGTTTGACCACGTTTTGTAGGGATTGTGTGAGTTCCTTTCTTTCTCCGATCAATGACACACGTATTTTTTTCCTGTACACAGCATCAAAGTTTTATCATAAGCTAGAAAACTACGTAGCTTCTAACAGCAGTAAACTGTAAGTACAATTTTATGATTGTAGCCACATAAAGACCTTGATACATAAACTACCGCACATCAAATTTAGTAGTACGCATAATTTTCAAATCGACATGTAACACAAAAGTTCTGGACCTTTTGGTATGTAGAGTAGAACCTCACCGTACCTTATATAATTCTCCAAGTTGTCCTCTAGAATTCTCTCAAGCTGCCCAAATATTAGATCGTTTGCTTCCTGCAATTAGATTGAAATATAATTTAAGTTCTGAAGATTATGCAATACGTGGTTTAACTATATTGCACTCAAAATCTTGTGCTAGCTTCTCACTTCATTTAATTTTGGTGCAAATATGTCACAACTTTAATTAAGTCCGAAAACTTATTCTATAATATGCAGTGTCTTCTCAAAAAATTGACGAGACTTGTTTTTATTCTAAGTTTGAATTCCTAGAAAATGTAAAAAACATGCAAAAATATACCACCTCTATTTATTTCTAACCTACATAGTTTGACTTTTACACTTGGCGACGCATAACTCTAACCATTATTACCTTTAATCATGAAAAAGTAGAACCTACAAAAAAAGTGACATTTGGAAAACATGCATATGTTGAGATGAAACTAACAGGATCCACATAACCATAATTTCTCCTTGTGTATGTATAAATCACAAACGATAGTCAAAGTTAAATAGTGCCAACGCACAAAATGTGTAGATTAAAAAGATACGGAGGGAGTACTGTCAGTTTTTTTTTTTAAAATACTATTCATGATGACGAAATAGAGAGACTATGGTGCTATAAAAGAAAATATGTCTAAGTTATGAAGTTAATCAATATAGATAAAAAGAAGTTCAAATTAGATAATTTCATATAATCCTAATTTAAATAATTCCCTTATCGCTTGTATCATATTTGATCACATAAGTTTAAGTATGTTCATTATTATTTCAAAAAAAAAAAGATATATTCAGATCAGATCAGAAAAAATATACTCATATTTGATTAGATCTGAAAAAGTAAGTTAGGGTTTGATGATACTAGAGCAAAAGGTTGAGAGCAAATCATACCCAAAAAGTACAAGTTTAAATAAATTCAATTAGAAAAAATAAGTAATGAACTTAGAAAACATAGATTCAGATGAGATTATAATGTATAAGTTCAAACCCTGTTTAGATAAGTCTAGGCCTAATTTTGAAAAAGTTATTTAGCATATCATGATCATGATTATTTTTATTTTTTCTAATACCCTAATAACAAATGGACTTTTCTAACCTATGCCACAAGGCATAGGATAAGAATTTCAAGATCTCATTAAAAAAATATAATACAACAAGATGATATTTGGAGATAACAAATAAGGATAGATAATGAAGATAGAGAGAATCATGAAAAAAAAATTTGGTTTGATTGATTTTTGAGATGGAAACTTTTCTATACTATTATCTTATATAGGAATTTTAATGCTCTTACGTGCGCCTGGTCATATAGGTTAGAAAATCCTATAATAAATTAGATTATATATTAACACTATATAGTAAAAAACATGTTATGCATTAAACTTTGGCTAATTATATAAACGTAAATATACTTTGCTATAATGATTTCCACAAGCACGTCTCAAGTTTCCATCGGATTGTTGGGTTTTCACAATCGAACTAAGAGTAGATTGTGATATATGTTTGACAACAAGTTCAGATCAAATTAGAGTAAATCATATTAGATTAAACAATTTCAAATCAGATTACAAAAGATGAGTTCATGTAAAATATAAAACACGTTAAGATCAAATTAGATTAGAAAAAATAAGTTCCAATCAGATTACATCACATCTCTATTATATAAGTAAAGGGGGAGGAAGATGGTGTCCTCTTCTAAAAAGTCAGATATACCCTTAATGAATTTAAATTGTTATATATATTAAATAATTTTTTCTTTTTCCTACTTGCTATATATATTAAACAAGTCAACAATGGAATTGAATTTGAAATATCAATTAAATATTAAATTAAGGAGAATAATTTCATCTTATTACATATGTGTGAAAAACTCTGATAAAAAATTAAATTGACAATTTGATTAACACAACAAGAAGAAAAAATAATAACTTGAATTTCATACTAATAATATACTGATAATTATTTAAAACCTAAATATTGATTATTATTCAAGTAATCTCTATTATATAAACCAAACTCTTCCACTTTATTAATATTCAACGATTGAACCCGATACACAAATTCTTCCACTTTATTAGAGCACAAGCTTTCTTACTGCTCTATATTTCATTCTCTCAATACTATATTTGAATAATGATTAACAAAAAAGTAAAAAAAACCAACGAACATTGATTTAAGATCAGAATAACATACTAAAAAGCTAAAAAAATTATAAGTATCTATTAGGACCAAAAATTTTGTAATATTGATGAATAACTAATTGAGAAGAAAAACGTTGATATGAAACGCACGCATAGTGTGCAAAAAATGCTAGTATTCACATTATCACACAAGTAAAGATAAAGTGAAGGGAAAAAAAATGAGACAGCGATTTGAACGTGTGCAATACCCCCTTAAAATAATAATGTTCAATAAAAATATATTTAAAATCTGTAAAAATACGTTTAGAATCCATTAGAAATGAGAAAACTTAGAAGAAAAACAAATAGAATCATTAAAAACAATATAAGAAAAAAGCTCAGTTCACTTAAAAACGTAAAGTCAGATTAGTAAATATCCGGTAAAATGAATAAAGCCGAACTATCGTAAGAGAAAGGGAAGAGAGGAATAAGAAGTACGTACTTTGCCTCTTTGCAAGTTTTCGTATGAATATATGAAGGTGGTTGCAGCCCTAACTCCCCATTTGAGGCAAAGGTCAGCAAATAGGTGATTAATATGAAAGAAGGGCATATAATCAAGAGGTTTTCCCTGCTCCTTAAGCCACCTCCTGTTTCCATCTAATATTACTGCAATATGTTTTGGAATCAAATCCTTTCGGAGACCCGCCCTTGAGAACTCCTCATCAGTACTTTTGTGCAACACGGACGTCGACAACGACGACGACGACTCGCAGCTAGTAATACTAGTGCTAGAGTGGCTGTCTTAGTTGCCTACTCCAGTACTTAGCGTCGAAATGCTGCTCGACATTTTGAGGCTAGGATTATTGTACCGGAGAACAGCTGAACTTTTGGGGTGTGCTTTGGTAATAGATGAATAGGGAAAGGAAAAATTAGGACGACCTGCCAAACTCAGCATTTTAATCTTTGTTTTGCTGTGTTGATGGGGGAAAGTTGCTGACTTGTGGTTTGTTGCCTAGGAGCGTTGCTATTACTTGCTTCTAAGTGAAAGAGTAGGGTATGCCAGATAGTTGCATTTATAGGGAAACTAACATATCTATCTTCGCAACATTTTCTGTCCCACTATTTGTGTACTATGCGTTGATCATGTTAGTGTTTAAAAAGATAAAAGGTATGATGGACATTAAGAGCAAGCTTAATGATGAAAAAAAAAAAAAAATGGTTCATAAGCTTGAACCATTATTTTTTCTCTTAATGGTGAACTGGAGAATGGTTCACGCGTGGATCGAAGCTCAACCATTCGGATTTCCGAATGGTTCGTGAAATTGATCGAACACAACACGCTGGCAAAGGAAGGGGAAGAAAACCCAAAAAATAAAAACTGATCTCCACATGTCATCTTTGTATTCGTTGGAACAGCTCACAAAGGACGAAAATCAGCAGCTTCTCTGACGCGTGCGCTGATATGGACTGACACATGCTGCGGTCCTCTAGAAATCTGCCATTTGTTGAATTTCTATTGGTCCTCTTATTATTAACGTTACAATTTTTGTATCGTTAATATTTCAAAAAATACAATTCAAAAAAAAAAAATCAAAAATCATAATTTTTCATTCTCTATAAATAGACACCCATTTTGCTATACTTTATTCACAATTTTAGTTTTCTCTTCTCCTCCTATTATCATTTCTTTTATCACATAATTTTGCTTTAGCTTACAATCTTCCAGCAAAAAATACTTCATAATTATGGATTCTAATTATCCTAATTATGTACCTAATCCTAATCCTAATCCTATTCCTAGTAGAAGATGCGGAAATCGTCCAATAAATCCACAACAAAATACAAACCAAAACCCCATAAATTACCAACAAAATCTTAATAATTACCCCCAAAATCCCCCAAATTACCCACAAAATCCACATAATTATCAGCAAAATCTCTCAAATTATCCACAAAATTCAACTCAAAACTATCCTCAAAATTACCCCTAAAATAATCGCCAACATCAACAGAATTACCAATATAATTCCACCCCTGAGAGTTCCCATAACCCACAAAATTATCCACGAAATTATCTACAAAATCAAGATTACAATGATGATAGTGATGATGATGAAGATGAAGATGATGGTGAGTTTGAAGTTCCATGCACGCAACAAATGTTCACTCAACTTTTGTCTGAACCAACACAATTTCAACCAACTGCTCAACCAATTCCTCATCCAACTCCACAACAAACTCAAGAACCCATTGTAACTGAGAAAAACAACTTGGTTGAAAGCTGAAAAAGAAGCACTAGTTTCAGCATTCATGAATACGAGTTTAGACAGCATTGTTTGATAAGATATTTGAAAGCACGGGAGGTAAATTTCACTTCTATGATGAATGGATCCACATGAGTAAGTTTGATAAGTATCGTTCCATCTTGACTAACCCCGTTTACAAGAGAACACGTGGACGTCCATCGAATACGCCTCAAATGTCTGATTCTGTTGGTTCTAGAAGTAGTGGGAAGAGAACAAGGTCTGAACATGGAGGCTCCACACCAACCATACCCACAAGCGGATATGTTCGGGATTCCTTGCCTTGTCCATAAGGCAACAAGAAAGCTAAGGCCAGATTCAAGGGTAATAGCCAAACCAGTGAAGCTATTGAAACTTTTTCATCATTTGGTGACAGACTTCAACTCTATGGTGAGCGAAAGGGTAAAGATTTTGATATGCAACATGAGAAACTAGAGTTTCTTAAGCAAAAGGAAGCAAGGAAGCAAAGGCAACTGGAGTTGGAAGAGATCCACAAGCAGAGGCAAATGGAGTTAGAGGAGAAAAACTTAAAGATGCAACATTATCAGATAAATTGGCAAATGCTCCAATCATTAACATCTAAGGAAAATCGCGCACCATGGGAAAATGAAATGATAAGCAATCTGCAAATATATTTTAAGAACTTTGGGGGAGTGTAGTATTTACGTTTGGAGTAATATGTTTAGGCTTTTAGTGTCGATTTAATATGTTTTAGGTGTAAGTGTTTTTAATTATATTATGTTGTATGTTTGAGTGTTAATGTATTATGTTTTAGGTTGAGTGTTTGAGTATTAATGTATTAAGTTTTTGTTGTAATGCCAGTTTCTGTTATAAAAGTTTAAGTATTTTATCCATTATCTATGGTCCCATACTACTTTTCAGAGAACCCATGTGATAATGTCTATGAAGAGACATCTATATGTTCCCTTACTCATTTTCAGATAACCCATGTGCATGATACTATATCTGAAAAGACATCTCTATGATCCCATACTACTTTTCAAATAACCCATGTGTTACTTGTCTCTCGAATAGTCCCATACTACTTTTCGGATAACCCATGTGTTACTGTCTCTGAATAGACATCTCTATGATCCCATACTACTTTTTCAGATAACCCATGTGATAATGGCTCTGAAGAGACATCATTAAATACTCCTTTTCAGAGAGCCCATGTGATGATACACTTCCTACTTTAAAAAGGATCTCTATGCTCCTCCATTAGTTTATATAAAAAGGATCTGAGTTCCACAATTCTCTACAACAATCTCTTCAACCAAAATCAGATATCCTACAAATCTAAAATGAATTCCTACAAATTTAGTATAAGTTCAACTTCCTCTTCTTCTTCCGATGATTTAGAAGAGGATATCGAGAACCAAAAACTAGATGACATGATCGATAATGTCACTCATACTTACCTCCCTATCCTTGTGTCGGCGGTCACTCCTAGAATGAGACCGGGTGGGCGTACTGGACCTCGGGCTGATAGGGGTCGAGTACAAGGTCATTTAAGATTATACAATGACTATTTTGCAGAAAATCCAGTGTACTCAAATAGGTTGTTTCGACGTAGATTTCGTATGCAAAAACATGTTTTTGAGCGTATCATGAATGAAGTTGTGAAGAATGACGACTGGTTCGAACAAAAGAGGGATTGCACCGGTCGTTTTGGCTTGTCGCTGCTGCAAAAGTAGTGTAACGCATCAATACGACAATTAGCTTATGGGTGTGCTTCTGACGCTTGCGATGAGTACATACGTATTAGTGATAGTACGACAAGATTGGCGCTTCAGAGATTCGTTGATGGTGTCATCAACCACTTCAGTAATGTGTACTTAAGACGACCGAATGAAGTCGATCTGAGGAGGCTGTTACAAATTGGAGAAGAACGTGGATTTCCTGGCATGATTGGTAGCATCGATTATATGCATTGGGAGAGGAAAAATTGTCCAACAGCATGGAAAGGACAATATCAAGGAAGGGCAGGGGTAGCTACACTTGTGCTTGAAGCCGTAGCTGATAGGGACTTGTGGATTTGGCATTCTTTTTTTGGAATGCCGGGGTGTTGCAACGATCTGAACATGCTTCATAGATCTCCTGTGTTTGAAGATGTTTTAGAAGGTCGAGCTCTAGCTGTTAATTTCGTTGTAAATGGCCATTAATATAACAAAGGATATTACCTTACTGATGGTATCTATCCGAAATGGGCTACTTTTGTGAAGTCCATAACGAGTCCACAATCTCATAAAGGCAGACTCTTCGCAAGACATCAAGAAGCAGCAAGGAAAGACGTGGAACGAGCATTTGGAGTACTGCAAGCTCGATTTGCTATTATTCGGATGCCATCCCTTGCTTGGGATGTCGACATACTTCATAAGATTATGTTGGCTTGCATAATTATGCACAACATGATAGTTGAAGATGAACGAGAAACCTACCAAAATTACATGGATCCATCAGAGTTCGATGTAGGGAGATCTCAACATCGTTCTGCTCAGAGAAACAATGAAGGGCAAAAAGGTTGCTTTGAATATCATAACGAGCGAATTGTCGACATCAACACGTATTTGCAACACAAAGCACAAATCGAAGATCAACAAACTCATTTATCTTTGAAAAACGATTTGATCGAACATATATGGGGAAAGTACGGTAGGAATGGGAACTAAAATAATGGAATTTTATCAATTTTAGTTTTTTTGTTTTAGTGTTGCATTTAATTTCCATGTCTTGTCTTCATATGTATATGTAATATGTTTTGAATGGATACATCTTTTTTACAATTTGTCAACTAATATTAATTAATTTCCAAAAAAAAAAATTGATTAGATTACGATAATTAATCAGTCATCGATAATTAATATATAATAAAAATTAGTAATTATGAATTAATAATTATAAGAATTAATTACAATTAATTAGCGTAAATGGGTTTTACATTAAATCAATACAACTCCATAGAATTATTTGAAGAGAGAGAAAATGTGGTGGGGTAGGAAAAAAGGATGAGAGAGATTGATGAACCATTATTTTTGGGTTTATGGTTAAGAGTGAAATTTGAAATGGTTTGTGAAAAAAATGTGGAGGAGAGAGAAATGAGGAGAGAAAATGATGAACCTTTTTTTGGGTTCATTGATAATCTTGCTCTAAGCAATGATATGATATCATGCCCCTTTTGTTTTAATCGTTCTTCCATTTCGATTTACACGTCATTACACCTAAATTAAATTGTATTAACTTTTTTACACATTATAATATACATTATTCACACGCTACTTACATTATTTACAATCGTTAGACTTTAAAACATGAATTCAAATTTAGGTTAAAAATACAATAAACTCTTTCGCATAAGTCCAAAATCTAGTCCACTCCAATTGGATTGGAGTGATATTTGGTGTTTGAATATATAGTTGTATTACATTCTCTATATTTTGAAATCTTGAACTATTACATATTGTATTTTCCGAAATCTTAAATATAAATCTTTGACTGTTAAATTTTTTATGGTTAACTTTTGCTTAATATAATTTTAATCATATTGTATAATTATTTTAACCCCAAACTATCCCCATCTTATCTCACCTTCCATTTGTTTTCAATAAATAAAAATAGCACACACTATCTAATTTTCCTTACTCTAACCCATACAATACTACTTTTCTCCTTCTTACCTAAATATGTATGTATATCAAGAATGCTCTTCCCCAAATTATATCAAAATGATGGACTTCCTCATCAATAGATGCTTGATTAAGCAAATACAAGGAGATTGTGTTGTATTGCTCGATCTATTTCATTGTAGTTTCTCCGAAAACGAATTTGATCTCGATCTTGTTTAATTGTATTTTGTTTTTCTTTAATACCTGCTTTGTAGATGTCGTTTGGTCTTCAATTAGTAAAATTTCTCTTTAAAAAAAGATAATAAAAGAAATAATATGAAATTATATTTTGAAAAGTGTACAGAAACGAATAGCAGACAATCATCCCATGTGATAGGAAATCAAAAAAGATTGTGCATATCAGTGGAAAAAAATCAAAGGCTTGATATGCATAAAAATTAAGGGAAATAATCCTAAGGCGATTCAAGTTTTTTTCACATAATATAAAATTATGCTACAACATAATGTTATTCTTTCTAGGATTTTTTGTCCCAAACTACCTTTAACTTTCATGTTTTTGCGAGAAACTACCTTATAAAAAAATTGTTGTCCCAAACTACCTTACTATTACCATTTTGTTGTTGACAGCTACCTTATGCCGGTTTCCGGCGTTCACTTTTGTTTTTTTAGTTCAAAATTGTGGGAAAAAAAAAATTACCCTTGTGGAAATTGAGGAGAGTGATTGTTTCAATTTTAGTTAAAATAGAAGAGGAGTGGATTGGTAGTACAAAGTGTCACATAGATATGAGAGAGAGAGAGGGCGCACACAGGGAAATGGGAAAATTAGGGTGGGAAAATTAAAAAAAGGGTTTGAAGAGGTCAAGTGATATAACGTGACATTAAAAAACCGGAAAAAATAAAAGTCAACGCCGGAAACCGGCATAAGGTAGCTGTCAACAACAAAATGGTAAAAGTAAGGTAGTTTGGGACAATAGTTTTTTTATAAGGTAGTTTCTCGCAAAAACATGAAAGTTAAAGGTAGTTTGGGACAAAAAATCCTTTTTTCTAATATATATTAGCATATTTTATGCCAAAAGGTACCTTAGTCATGATCCTTTTTGTGATATTGTACATTATATTTCTTTTGTTCCTAAATTAGTGTTACATTCACTTTTTTACATAGTGTAATACGCTTTTTTAATCATTAATATATTTAATTGCGCACAAGTAAAAATTATAAAAAGTTGTAAATTTCAAAGTATACATTGAGAAACATCTAACAAGATCCCACTTGACTATGTTTTTCTTTATATAATAGCGAGAAAAATAACGTCAAAGTTAGTTGATGAATAATATCAATTTACTCAACGTAACACTTCTTTAGGAATGGAGGAAGTTTTTTTTTCATCAAAAATATCTTAAGTATGGTGCTTCAGTTTGTTTTTGAGCTAGTACCTTTTTTGCTAGGCAAGTAAGTATGTATATATCATGGCACCAAACAAATTTACAATCTAACAAACACTCTTAATAGAGCAATAGGCCCTAAAAGAGAAAGCAACTATACAATAAGTATAACTATAACGCCAAAAACCAAGTGTAATCTCTTCTAGCTATCTTTTGAGGAAGTTTGAGCTAGTACCTTAATATCTTCTTTTTTTGTAAAACTTAAAAAACTTTTAGTTGCAATACCTTATGATTTTTTTTGAGCCGGTACCTTAATTCATTTTTATATCAAATAATACCCTAAAATCAATATGAATTACCCCCTCCGTTCCAATCTATAGTGCTTGTATTCCATTTTGGGTGTCCCAAAATATTCTTCTTATTTCTCATCTTTCTATTTTTGAAATGAACTTTATTCTTGTTTATGCTCATTTTTACATGAAAAGTTGTAGCCACATTTAATATTTGTACTTTCTAATCCATATATTTATCTTTCCAATGTAAATAATTAACTTTCCAATGCAAGTACTATAAATATTTAAAACAAATGATAAGTTCCTTAATTTCCGTGCAAAATGAGAAATAAGTACTATAAACTGAGACGGATGGAGTACATGAAAAATTGTCAAATTTTTTTTTTCACATATTGTTTATTCTAAGAAATTTAATAGAACCATGACTTCGATGTTTATATCAATTGAGTAAAGGTTGCATTGCTGGCTAACCATGGTTCATCGGCCAAATGTTTACTTCGTTCCGGGACCATTCATGGTTCTTAAGCAATGGAGTTATGTAGAAAATATCTACTGCTAGTACATACTCCATCCGTTTCTTTTTAATCTATACACTTTCCTTCTTGATCCGTTTTTTTATTCTACACACAATCGCCGTAACATATTCCATCCATTTATTCCTCTTTTTCACCCATGTGTTTCACTTTTTAATATAATAACCACCTTATAATTTCTCTTTCCACCTTTTTAGCATTTCTCTTTTTGTTTGAAGTTTCTCTTTCTCACTTTTGCACTTTCTCCTTGATTCTCCCCCCAAAGTGAAGTGTATAGATTAAAAAGAAATGGAGGGAGTAGTGTTATGGTATGATGTAGCCTAGCCAATTTGGTGAAGAAACTTCCTGGAAGTTATTCTGTTTTGTCGGCTTGTGTTTTTATTTTTTTTTAGGCCTTTTCTGATTTTAAGGGAATGTAAGACACTAAGACCTAGGACTCCTCAAGGTACTATATAAGAGATGAGCTGCCATGACAAACGTAAAGGCACAGTCGTCACACATAATAAATCAACGAAAAAAATGTGGAAGGAAAATTGATGATAAAGAATCGGTCTTTTAAAAAAATTCCAAGAGATACCATGACAAACGTAAAGGCACAGCCATCACATATAATAAATCAATGAAAAAAAATGTGGAAGGAAAACTGATAGCAACGAATCAGTCTTTTCCAAAATTCCACAAAGATCAAAAGTTGCAATCTTTTCATTCATTGTAGCTTTCATTACCTTAAAACAACCACAAAATCAATGAGTTATCCGATCTACAAGTTATGAGTCTTTTGAAAGAGCTTACGATTTCTAAGTATTTAGTCGAATCCAATCATAAGATTTCTATAAGTATTTAGTCAAAGACTTTGTGGACTCCTAAATGGAAAAAAATTTGCTTTCCGTTATCATGCAATCATGATTTGTCCCAAACATGATCGGGCGTATAATAGTCTCGATTCTTCCATGCGTATATAGTCCAACCATATATTTTCATTCACTTGATTACTCTTAATCTGGACTTGACTAGCTTGATCAATTTTTTTTGCATTAGAGAGCAATAATAGTGATGTAGATGAAATTCCATTTCATATTCTGGAACTATTCCCATAAAACTTTACCAACAAAGTCAGATGACATCCACAATTTTATCTATTATTATTTGTGCGCCCTTTTGTGGAATAACAATGTACGTGTTAGCTTGTTTCAAATTAGATTGACTAATTCTTTTGATTTCTGTGCTTCAGTTTCATTTGATCTTTTATTTCCATTATGTCTTTGTTGCATGAAAATGCATGGTAGTGTATCTGATATCTTAATCCCCATTGATCATAAGATAAAAGCTACAAATAGAAAATAACTAGTAGAAAAAGAAAGACGTAGAGGAAGATGGGTTGAACCAAACAATTTTCTTCTTACTTGTCGCTCTTCACTCTTGGAAACAATAGTAGTCAAATAGAAAAAAGATTATGTTTAGGAAGATTTTTGTCTACTTGCCTTACTTCAACTCATGCCAACTCACATACTTGAAGCCTAAGTAACCGAATTACTAACATTATTTCGACCTTTTACATGCTCGTTATTAACCAAAACAAATAACCTAATTTCACTAATAATTAAGAGACATATTTTTATTTACATGTATAACCTTCAGTTTAAGAGTAAAGTAAAACCACGCAACGATAATAAGAAAGTAAATTAAGATAGTAGACTTGTATCATTCTCCCTCACTTGAAATAACTTGACTCAAATTTCTTCAAAGCACGGAACTGGATCACATGCATTGAAGGACATGCACACTCCTTTGCCGAGAAGCACTTGGTAAGTATCCAATTGTCATGCTAAACCACTTGAAACAGACCTTCCTCCACCGGTGATTGGTCACTCTTGGAATTGTAGTAATGTTTTTTAGCAGCAAGTGAAAGCCATACATAGTCATCAATACCAATAGGAGCCTTTTCCCGAATTTGAAGTAGTTGTTCTTGCTTCCTAGATCTCCTTCCTTTCTTGGTCATTTCTTTGGAGTCAAAAGTAGAAATATAGCACGCACTAGGACAACAATCTACCTCTTTACTTTTCGTTTCAATTGCACTCGAATACTTGGGAGGTAGAGGTTGCCAACTTGCCATCCAATCCGTTTATCTCCAAAAGCCACAATGTAGACATTTTTTTTTTTTTTGGTAAGTAAGCTAAAAAATTGAAAACCAAACTTCACAACAATACATCCTAGATAAGTCAGAGACTTATAGTAATCTAGGACCAGAAGACCAAAGTAAGACAAAACTTACTCTTTACAAACTATCTATCCACAATCTATCTACTGTACTACACTTTCTAGGTATACAATGCAACACTCTATGCTTCACTATATATTTAATGCTATTAACAGTATTGGCTACGCTAGGTATTTGTTGTTGCCAGAGCCCTGAGTTCCTTACCATCCATACATGGTAAGCAACAGCTTGTATTGCTGCGATTATTACACCCTTCTTTGCCTTTGATCCTCTATAACTTCGTCTGATCCATACCATCCAGCAAAGGAGAGATCTTTGCCTATTATTGATGCCAATCCAATCAAGAATCTGCAGCAGTACTCTTGTACTATAAGCACACTCAAAAAACAGGTGGGAATGAGTTTCATCAGCCAGCCCACAAATACAACAAGTTTTATCTACACTGATGCCAAACTTGTGTAATTTGTCTCTGGTTTGTAATCTATTCTGGACACTAATCCATGTAATGACTCTGTGCTTGGGAAGGGCCATTCTATGCCATATTCCATGCACCCAAGCCACCTCTTCAACATCTGCCAGGAGAAGTTGGTAGACTTTACTAACGGAGTACTTTGTGTCTTGTTGCCAAGAATGCATATTAACCTCCCTCAGATCATTCTTCGCTTTACATATTTGTTTCACAATCCAACTGGCATTTTGTGGTGCATTAAAGCTCCACCAGTTTTGATCCTTGATATACACAGAGTGAATCCACTTCACCCATAAGTCATCTTTCTTCATGCCAATATTCCATACTAACTTCCCAACAACTGCTAAATTCCATTTTGCGATATTTCTAAATCCAAGACCACCCATCTTTTTAGGAGAGCAAACCTGATCCCATTTTATATACCCACTTTTAACTCCATTTGCCTTGCCACTCCATAGGAAATGTCTGCAGATAGAATTAATCTCCTTAATCACAGCGTAGAGGATGATAAAAATTTGTGCCCAATAGCTATGCACACTCATTAAAACCGAGTTGATCAATTGGGCCCTTCCCGCAAAGGAAAGGTTTCCGGTACTCCAAGTTCGAGTTCTAAACACCATTTTTTCCACCAAACCTTCACGATCTGCTGCAAATCTTCTTGCTACTGATTGGTACACCGAGGTACTTAAAAGGCAAATCGCTCCTTTATGAACCCATAAATATGTACTAATCTGTTCATATCTTCTTCAGTCATACCACTGCAGTATATAGCTGACTTTGCATGATTTGCTTGAAGTCCTGAGGTGTCAGAAAAAAGTTTTAACCCTTGCAACAAAAGATATGCAGATTTAACATCTCCCTTACAGAAAAGCATCAAGTCATCTGCAAAGCAAAGGTTGTTTAGATTTAGAGAAGCACACCCCTTCATAAACTTGAAATCTTGTATGGTGCCAACGTAATTCATTACTCTAGTCAGATAGTCCATACATATCACAAAAAAGCAGTGGGGACATTGGGTCCCCCTGCCTTAGGCCTTTTTTTGCTGGAAAAAAACCTTCAGTGCTTCCATTGATAAGTAAGGTGAATCTTGGAGTAGTAATGCAGCTCATTATACACTGAACAAAGTGAGGAGGAAACTGTAAAGCCTGCAATAGATCTTCAATAAACTGCCATTCCACGGAATCATAGGCTTTTTTCAAGTCTATTTTCATCATTATCCCCTTGTCTTGCCTACTCCTCCTATTAAATCTTTTGACAAGATCTTGGCAAAGTAAGATGTTGCTCATAATGCTTCTTTCGGAAATAAAAGCCCCCTGAGTAGGAGAGATTATATCTGGTAATATTTGACCAAGTCTGGAACAGATAAGCTTTGTAATAGCTTTGTAGATAACTGAACAGCACGCAATAGGTATGTAATCCCCAACACCAGCTGGACATTTAACTTTGGGAATTAATGTAATTGTTGTGACATTAATTTCCTTGAGCAAAATGCCAGTGTTGAAAAAGTCCTTAATTGCTGTAACTATATCATTACCAATGATATCCCAGCTCTTTTTGAAAAAGAAGCTAGAATAACCATCAATCCCAGGTGCCTTCTCATTTGGGATGGAAAAAACAGCTTGTTTAATTTCCCTGGCATCAAAATTCAAATTCAAAAGTTGCTGCTGTTCTGGTGTTAAAATATTCCCTTGACTAACAATCCTTGCATCAACCTTCCTTGTGCTACTGCTACTACCCATGAGCCCCTTGTAAAAATCTAAAAAAGCTGCAATCACTTCCTGATAAGATTCCACCCATTCTCCTTGTGAGTTCTTAATAGTGTTAATCCTATTTTGAACTCTCCTCATTTTGATGCTTTGGTGAAACACTCTAGTATTATCATCACCCTCTTCAATCCACCTTACCTTAGCTTTTTGGGAGAGAAAGCTAAGATAATGCTTATGTGCCAAATTATAAGCTTGTCTGGCAGTAAACTCCTCTTGCCTGAGCATCAATTGATACATAACACTATTTTGGACTGAGATATCGCCAAATTCTTCCTTGTTCAACTTCTTCAAGTCATCTTTCAACAATTTCAACTTCCTAGCAACTTGAAACATTTTTGTACCCCTAATTGTTCTTTGCCACCCTTCTTGCACTATATTCAGGAATTTCCCTGAATTGCACCACATATTAAAGAAACGAAAAGGTTTCTTTTTCTGTTCATGAGAATGATTTTTCAAAATAATAGGACAATGGTCATACTCACCCTCTGGGAGTACATAGGCTCCAACCATATCCCACTTGCTCTCCCATTCATCATTCCCCAAGGCACGATCAAGCTTACGAAAAACCTTATTCTCACCCTCCCCGCTTGTTTGTCCAAATAAAAAAATTCCCATTCACCTTAATGTCTCTCAGACAACAATACTCCATGCAGACTCTCATATCTCTAATCTTCCTACTTCGCACAGGCAGACCAATTCTTTCATTCATGCCCATAAGAGCATTAAAATCTCCCATCACTACCCAAGCACCAGAGGTTTTAGAACTCAGAGTAACTAAATCTCTCCACATCTCCTCTCTCCCTTGCCTCTCATTAACACCATAAACAAAGGTGCACCAGAATTTCTTCCCACCATTGACTGTATCTACTTCTAAATGAATTAGCTAGCTAGAACAAAATAAAACATTCACATTGAAAGCAGTAGGGTACCATCCCACTATAATTCTTCCAGTGCCAGCCCACGAAATATTCATTGTAATGCACCATCCAGGACAAATTCTAAGATATAAACCCCCAAGAGCAGTTGGTTTAATCTTAGTTTCCAGGAGACCAAATAGCCTTATATGATGAGATAAAATGAATTGTTTTACCTCCAATTGTTTCTTTGGCATATTTAGTCCCCTGGTGTTCCAACTCAAGATATTATCCATTACTTGGAGGAGGCTCCCCCTCCTCAGAGATTTCACCTGGCATTTCTATTCCTCCATGTTCATCGTCTGCTAGTTCCTTTTCCAATATCTGAACATCCCCAATTCCATTTTCTGCATCTTGTGACAACAGTGAGAAAGTGTTCTCAGTCAGTACTGGTTCAGGAACAGCTACCTTACCCACATTGCCCACAACCTTTTCAACACCCACTACACTTCTATGCTTCTTTTGGACCTGCTGAAAGCCTTCTTCATCCACCTTTGGTGGATCCTTCTTCTGCACCCATTTCATCTGTTGCTGTTTAGTTTTCCTGGCACAATGCTCTTCATCATGCCCAATACCCAAACAGTTGTTACATTTTGTGGGTTTCCATTCATACATCACTTCTTGAGCAACATTCATCCCTTTTTCATTTTCAAACCATATTGCCTTAGGGAATGATTGATTCATGGCAACCTCAATCATTATTCGGGCGAAATTCAATCTATCCTTATTCAAAGTTGCTCGATCCAATTTTATAAAACTCCCAATTCCAGCAGTCAATTTCATCAAGCATTTCTCCCCCCAATACTTCAAATCAAGATTTGGTAATTGGATCCAAATTGGAATAGTTTTCACCTCCTCCTTCTTTAAATCCATGTCAGGGCTCCAAGCTTTAACAACTATAGGTTTCTTATCAAAGAATTGAAATCCTTCCGCCAAAATCTCCTCACGTTTTTCAATTGATTTCAATCTTACAAGAAACAAACCCTTACCATATGCAGCAATTTTATCAATACCCTTTTTCCCCCAAATTCGTTTAATGAAGCCTTCCATGATAGGAAATAGAGGATTGGAGCCAATCACATAACATATGATTGCATTCTTCTAGTACTCAATTTCATCTTGAATGTCCTCAATATCAATTTTAATGGCGGATTTAGATGAAAGTGATACAATCTCAGGTTCAATTACAGTTGTATTAACCATATCAAATTATGGAAGTAAACTTCGAGATTGAGAGTTACTTACTTTCTCCAATCGAGTCTGAGTATCCTTCATTATTGTCAACCATTCCGACAATTGATGCTTGTCTTTTTGTTGTTTTTGCAATTCCCCAATTGAACTTCTGGGCGACAAAACTTCATTTCCAATTGGTGTTTCCACCTCCATTGCTGCAATGCCATGAAGTTCTGCAATAGGACGAGTTTTCCTTCCCTCCGTAGATCCAGATGGTCCATTCTTTCTCTCTCCTCCTTTCTTTTGTGGTGTTTTTTTCGCATTTGCTTTCGAGCTTCTGGCCATGGCGACGGGTATGGAAGAGGGTCTTATCATACACCGAGAGAAAACCGAGAGCCCGTGAAATCAATTCACATCAAATGTAGACATTTTGCTTGCAATGATGAACAACATCCCTATCCCATTTCCCAGGACAGACATTTTGCTTGCAATGATGAACAACATCCGTATCCCATTTCCCAGGACGCCCCAACAACAAGAAACAAGCATCCATGTTTAGCACATCACATCATAACTCATCCTTGAATTTGCCAATCTCAAAAGTAACCAAAGCTTGCTTCTTAAAAGTATGTTCCCCTATCATTATCCACCCAACTTAGCTTGTATGGCCTTGGATGATTTCGTTGTTTTAACCCCAAAGTTTCCACCATCTTCTTTGAAGCTACACTCGTACAAGATCCCCAATCTATGATTAGGGATAAGATATACTTCACCTAGAGTGAAAAAGATTATCTCTTTGTTCCATATACTTCACTTTCGTAGTTGGCGCCACATGTAGCATACTCCTTGTAATCCCCCGTCATTTTATGCATTTTAATGTATATTATATATATTTTAATGTTCAAATGATTTATTTCTTAAAAGTTTGACTATTTGAAAGTCAAAAGAATTATTTAATGATTTTATATAGTCAAACATTTTATCTAGTCATACTTTGAAAATTATTTAAATAGCTTAAAACACCTTTGGCTTTAGGTAACAGAATTTTAAATTGGGTTAGAGGAACCCAACTATGCAAATCACCCCACCATTAAATATTATTTAAGCCCAAACACCTTTTCCTAAACCCAAGAAGGGATAACTATATAAACCCCCAAAATTCCAAATTTTCCCCAATCTATTTTCTCTCTCTTCCTTCTCCTCTCTTTTTTCGGCCTTACCCCTATTTTCTCTATCTCTTTCGTTTTTCTTTCCTCTCCTCTCGTGCGCCGACCGACCACCACGACCGCCGCCAGCAGCCACCGTGGACCGCCAGCAGCAGCCGCCGCCTTTCTCCCTCGTGCCGCCGGTTTTCCTTCCTTTCTCTTTGGTTATTTTCTTCTTCCTCTAGTTTTATTTAATGCAAAGTTTATATTTTAAGGATTGTTTTAATGTGTTTATGATTAAAAGTTGTAGTTCAATGATTTAAATATGATTTCAGATTATGTAATTTATATAATGGAGTGATTAAAATTTCAGATTTAATAGTTATGTTTAAACTAGGGTTTTAAGTATCAAAGCATGGATTTTTAGGGTTTATGAGTTGGAAAATCATAATAGTATACTGTAGTTTATGAAATTGAGTACCCTTATGATTTTAGTTATGTTTAAATATATTTTACAAGGGTTTTAATACTTTATAAGTTGCTGAAATTTTTATTAGTTATGATCAAAGTATGAGTTTTTAAGGGTTTTTAATAACTAGTATAGTACCACTATATTAGGGGGTATCAATAATTGAAGTTTTAATGATGAAAAAGGTTTTTAAACACTTTTAAAGAGGGTTTAGAATATTTTAATATTGTTAGAAATTTATAGAGTATGATTTGTGGTTATGTTGATTATTGTTAGGCAGAGAATACTCTTTAGGCGACTTTTAAGCTTGTTAAAGTGGCCTCGAGCTTTGTTTACACAAGGTACGTACATACCTGTGTGTGGGTTGGATTAGTATCATGTCCTAAGGATGGGATTTATGTAGTATCATGTATAGGGAACTATTTATAGTTCATATGTGATTTATATTCAAATTGAATTTGCATGTTTTATGCCGTTGTGTGAAGCATGTTGGTTATGATGATGATCTTATGTTTGTATGGATGATTGATGCAAGCATGTGGGGTTGGGAACTTTATTTTATTAATTTACATGAGGGATTAATATTTATATTGGTATTGTATCATTGATTGGATCATGTTTTTCCCTTTGGATTATTTAACTACTTTATGAGGACCGAAGGTCTTATTTGGTAAGTTGGTTATTCACCTATGAAAGGTTGGTTGGTTGTTGACTTGGCCAACAAATAAATAAAGGTTATGGATTTAATATTGGAATTATGCTTGGGTTGTTAAGTTGATGATCACCTTATCTAATCATAAGATAAAAATGGAAGTTTATGTATCTTTGATGATTATATTATTTGTTCTACTAATGAGTCATAATAAGTAAATAATTTATTAATCACTTAAAGTGGAAAGTGAATAGCAATAGCTTTAGACTTGTGCACGTCTAAAGTGTTGGACTAGCATGAGTTGGAGTACATGGTGGTAGCCCATGACTTTTCTTGGGACCGGATTGATCACCGTGTCCTATTTTTATTTAAAGGTTCCTCGATATCGTAGGTCAAGGGGACTACAAAGTCGAGCCCCTACTTCGTCTTCTAAGTTGAAGACTGGTTTGGTTTGGACAACTCTTTCCATTGCCTATTCCATCTAAATTAATTAATTTATTAGTTGTG
The DNA here is from genome assembly GCA_947646795.1 of Beta lomatogona. NCBI lineage: Eukaryota > Viridiplantae > Streptophyta > Magnoliopsida > Caryophyllales > Amaranthaceae > Beta > Beta lomatogona. The sequence continues at coordinate 1,168,750 of CANSNZ010000244.1, read as the reverse complement.
GAGTTTAGTTCAGTAAAGTAGTCTGCTATGTTATTATATTATTATTTATCTTTGCCTTAATGTATATTAGTATCATGTTAGGTTTTATATTTATTTACCATGTAGTACTCAGCTTTGTTGATTACGTGCTTTTGCGTGTGTATGTTGATCGTGGCTATGCCTTATTGATCATGTGATGATCCATTAGGTGAGCAGTCTATCGGGATTTATAGAGTATCGTCGATTACAGGTTTGAAGATGATGCATCATTTATGGGTTCGGGAAGTTGGAGAGCTTGTGTTGACTTTATAATTATAGTTGACTTTTACTTTGTGGTTGACTTTTACTTTTGTAGTTGACTTTTGACTTATTGTTCGTTTGACTTTAGTTTGACTTTTGTAGTTGACTAAGTTTTATTTTCAAGGTTATTTATTATTATTATTTCCGCTGTAAAATTCTGAATAAGTCGATACGTTATCACACGGGCGATAATACTTTGATATTTCTCTAAGTTTTATATTGAAAAGGTATTTTGGAAAAATAGAGAATTGTAGGGGTGTTACACTCCTAAGCACCAAAGTTTTGTGATCAGGCACCGGTTGTCGGTTACATGAAAGGACCACTAAATTCTATAGATTCCATGTCCATGTCTCCGTCACTAACCTCCGCCTCTTCTTCAGCTAAAAGTGAAGTCAAAAGTGTTTGTTGTTCGGCTAAAGTGACCAACATCTTGCTAAGACAATGTGATTGGATATGACCCTCCCTTTGCACCTAAAACACATATTTTCTTTCACAGCAAGCTGTCCTTTGAAAAAAGTTGTAGGCTTTTTCACAAACTCAGAAGTAGAAGAAGACTTTGTACCCTTTCCTTGACCATTCGGAATAGGCTTTGAACTCTTCTTACTTTAATTTAGACGAAACTCTTTCTTTTTGCTTCATGTTGCTGCCTTTCAACCTTACTAGCCAACGTGCATAGCTCATCAAAGGAATAGCATTGTTGTAACTCCACTTTATTAGCAATAGGTTTGTTCAAGCCAACTAGAAATTATGCTGACTTTTGTTCATCAACATCATTGCTTTCACACATTAGACTTAATCGTTCAAACTCCTTAACATATTGTTCTACATTTATAGATGATTTTGTTGTAAAGTATTAAGCTTGTAGAACAAATCGTGTTTATAGGAACGTGCCACAAACCTCTTCCTCATCTTGGACTTCAACTTTGTCCAAGTTTCGATGAGTGTTCTCTCTCTATCCCTTGATCTCTCTCTCTTGCATTGAGCTTGTAGACTATCCAACCAAAGAGAAGCATACATGGCACAAATGATGTGTCCAAGTTATGCGTTATTCTTAATCGTACTTTCGATCCTTTTGGTTAGTAGTTAGGCTTAAGTGTTGGAGAATGTAGCTGTTTTAGTATTAAAAGGTTTAGGAGTAATGTATTGGATTTTATCTCATAATTCCTACTTTTGTGAGTTTTGAAAAGTAAAGATCGTTTTTAGGTGATCTCGCTTTGTCCGAGATGTTCGAGAAGCAAAACTAAAAAGCTCGAGAATTCTGTGAAGTGGATATCAAATAAAAATGGTGTTTGAAATGGTAGCTAGAAAGCTCAATATCAGCAAACAATGTGTTGCAACAACAGAGGACGAGACAGGAATCAGTTGCAGGTCACAACCACCTTCACCCAGTTCACCCCTCGTCATGTTGGTCGCACGTCGCGACCTGTTCCTTCTTCCAAGTTCAGCAGCAGTCAGGAATCTGTCGGCTGTTGCACCTCGCGAGCGCCATCGCGGGTCGCGACCAGTTGCCGACTTTGGCGATTTTCTTGACGATTGGGTTTCTTTCTTTGATATAAAAAGAAGATTTTATTTTCTCTAAAAAGGGGGATGACGGTGAACAACAGGAGATCTATAACACTCCATTTTCTTTTCTCTTCAATTATCTTTAGGAATTTCATTTTGCATTGGAATCAAACAATGCTAATTGTAGCGTAAATCACTCTTGGGAAAGATTGATTGAAGTTTTTACTTTAATATTGGTGAGATATTCTATTCTCTACAATTTCTATTGGTTATTGTTTATTTATGGTTGATTATCTTTTGATTATTACTTATGATTTACTAGTTGGCCAACTAGTTTATTATTTGTGATTAATCATTTGCTAGATTTAAGACTAGATATGATTCGTTAACTGTTTTTTAACTTTGAATGCGGATCATTGTTGTTGGTTCTTAAGGACATTAAAAAAATTTATTGAATATTTATCGCCTGTACAACATTAGCAAACCTATTGTTTCTCTATTTCGTTGCTACCATTTACTTGAACTTAGACGCTGATAGTGTAACAGCCCGCCTTCCGAGCTGCTAGATAATCACACTTAACATTCATAAACCTTAATTATCATTTAATTAAATCTCAATTTACATTCTCTTGCAGCGGAACATAATCAACAAATCGATCCTGGACCTGTGAGTCAGGGACCACAATATAACAACTTTAAAACCAAATATCGGATTAATAATAATTTACTCAAACCCAAACAGTATAAGATATTGATTCTCGAATAAACACTTGAATATTTCTAAACACCACTTCTGAATCCCAATATAATGACAATCTTATATCTAAACTCCCACTTTGATCCACTCCGAGCTTCCAAGACAAACCTGCAAAATCATAATAATGAACTCTGCCTCCACCAAGACAGGTTCCAAGCACAAAATCAGCGAAACTGAGTACACATTGTCCAACCAGAAATTCATTTTAGTGGCTTAAAACATATGTACGTCATTTACCACTTCTCATAAGATATATAGGTAACATAATATTAAGGTAGCAAAATATATACTTCTGAATACAAGATAAACATGCTCAAAATGATCTTTACCACATCTCATACCGCACGCTGAATGTACAATATCTCATAAATCTTTAAGTTGACGATTCCGACACAAGCTCTTCGAAAAATAAGTATAGTAGTTCTAAATAACATTTTAGAGATCAAAATATATTTTTATAGTTCCCGCCCTAAACAGCTCACTTAACAACCGGGGAAGAGAATACGAATAGAGAGGGGCTATGCCACCACCTCTAAACTCATGAGGATGTCTCCCCTACCAACTTTGTACTGCTTGCAAGACTTGTTCCCAGGACATGTCCTATCATTTTATATTACACACATACCATGATGTGTTCATGACTGCTCTTACAGTTTCTTCCCCATCATTAATAGATCTAGAAGACCTGATTTATAATTTCACAAGTCCATATTTGCTCATAACTCAAATTCATAATTTATGAAGTTCACGATCAAAATCTCAAACCATAGTAAAGAGTCTTTCATACTTTCAGAATTCCATAGAAAACTTATATCGCAAATATTTTTACAATTGTCTTATACCCGAAATCATAACTCAACATCGTTGATCAAAATTCCTTTGTTTTCTCTGGAACTTTCAAATACATCTATAGTTTAGATCGAAAGCAAGTTCATAAAGATATCGAATCGACATTCCGGCCTCGTTCATAAATCGGAGTACTTGTTCATAAATCGGAGTACTTGTTGTAAAACCAACTTATATAATTAGATATATCAAAGATCCTTGCATAATTTCTCATAGCTATACTTTCATATAAAAGATCAACTTACAAACATAAGGAAGTCTATTATAAACTCAATTTGAAAAACAAGTAGATTTAATAATAACCCACATTTATATTCTTAAATGATTCAACTATCTCCAATCAGTTCTTCATAATAAAAAATTCACGCAATAAAAACTCTTCGCATTTTTTTAGCTTTCACTCATAGCTTAAAACAAGTCATGTAGTCAAAAACTCTTGTAAACACACAAATAATATTTTGAATAATTTCGTATTTATATAAAAGCTTATTAAGCTCAACACATGAAATCACATGAAACACGGATATAGTTCGAAGGTGGAAGGACATGTGTGTACCTCTACGCATCTTCAAATAGCACTCAGACTCCATAATAATCTTTGAGAGTCCAATATCTCCTTATCCAAATTATACTCGAATTCCACAGTAATTCACCTCATAAGAATAATGACAATTAGCATCCATCCTCACAACAATTCAGATAAACAAATTTAACTTGCTTATATTTTTCTAATCTCTCCCAAGAACCAACCACAAAACCCTTAAATGCAAAGCATTCCACTAAACCAACTCACAACATTAATCTCTAACTATAATTAACTCCATTAATCAAATCTAATGAACTATCATCAAAATTATATACATCAAAACAGAAATTCGCAACTCAAAAAACTGATTTGAGTTTTGAAATATGAAGAAACTGGATTGCATAGTTCTAAGCAAAAATAATCATCTCATAGTGTTAATATGCCTTTAAAGCAATGAATTACCAAAAAAAAACAAGCTCATAGAAAGAATTTATGACTTGCAAACTAAAACCAATTGCTGACTTTATGTCTCACAAGTAAACGAAATTGAAAAGGTTTTAGCTTCAAAGTTTATACCTTGCAACCAAAAGTGATGTGGGTTCTTCATTAGACAAGTTATTTGAGAATAGAACAACATCAACATTAGCACCACATGCAGCAGCAATAAAACAGAACAGAGGGAGGGAGATATGTGCAACAACGCAACATAACAGGCTGCAGCAGCTATAAACTTCTAGAGGGTATAACTCATAGCTCCGAACTCCGATTGAAGAAATTTTTTAGCCTAAATTCAATAACTCGAAGAGATCTACAACTTTGATACTGCAACTATGGCTAAAAGTCGACTGCATGCTGGAGATTTTGAGCAAATAAAATCGGCAGCAACTTTAGGACCACATAAATCAGAGGGGAGAGAAAGTTAGAGCTTCACCACGGCAATCAATGAACATCATCAATGTTATAAACTGAAAATCATAACCCAAGGCCAAACCAAGAGCTGTCGAATTGGACAATGAGCAAGGAAGAGGATAGTGTGAGAGAGGGAAGGAGAATGGGGTTTTTAGTTTGGTTTTCTATTTTTGATTTTTTGATTTTCAAAGCATATGATATATGTCCTATAATAATAAAAAATTAGTCAAATTTATTGGGAACATGATAATTTTAAAACGACAACTAAAAAGAAAACCACTTTTTCGTTTCTGTTTTTGGTTTTAGTTTTCAAAAACAAACAAAACAAAAACAACGGCCCTTAGTTAATGAGTATGAGAGTTTGACAAGTACTTGTTGTTGTGGCTTTTCATCCTAATGCCACGGAAGATAGGTGGGATAAATGGTTTTTTTTTTTTTTTTTTAAAGTGAAATCTATACCAAGAGCAAAACATAACTTAAGAAAATTAAAATTGGTATAATAAACCCACCTTTATTTATCATATAACTTCGGAAAATTACTTTATCACATTAGGAATACTCCAATTTACTTAAACAATAGAACCCAAGGTTTCTCAAAACCATTTCCAAAAAAAAAAAAAAAAAAAAAAAAAATTTAATAACTCAATTAGGCTTGTAAAACGTAATTTGCTTTTAATGAAAGGTGCTTAAAGGAAAGGCTATTACATGCTACCACCCTTAAAAGAAATTTCCTCCTCGAAATTCAAAAACAAAAAACTGTAGAACATCTGAAAACGAATAAGATCACACAAAACATTTTTAACGGAAATCAAATCAAATCAACTTTTAACATAACTTAATACGAAGTGTGGTATAAGATGTGGTAAAGATAATTTTGAGCATGTTTATCTTGTATTCAGAAGTATATATTTTGCTACCTTAATATTATGTTACCTATATTTTATAAGAAGTGGTAAATTACGTACATATGTTTTAAGCCCCTAAAATGAATTTCTGGTTGGACAATGTGTATTCAGTTTCGCTGATTTTGTTCTTGGAACCTGTCTTGGTGGAGGCAGAGTTCATTATTATGATTTTACAGGTTTGTCTTGGAAGCTCGGAGTGGATCAAAGTGGGAGTTTAGATATAAGATTGTAATTATATTAGGGATTCAGAAGTGGTGTTTAGAAATATTCAAGTGTTTATTCGAGAATCAATATCTTATACTGTTTGGGTTTGAGTAAATTATTATTAATCTGATATTTGGTTTTAAAGTTGTTATATTGTGGTCCCTGACCCACAGGTCCATGATCGATTTGTTGATTATGTTCCGCTGCAAGAGAATGTAAATTGAGATTTAATTAAATGATAATTAAGGTTTACGAATGTTAAGTGTGATTATCTAGCAGCTCGGAAGACCGGGCTGTTACAGATGGTATCAAAGCTTGGTTGTTTTAGAGGTGTCGTGATCTTCATATCATGGCATATGAGTTTAAGATAGGTTTGTGGGATTGTTTTAGAGTTAAACGTATATGAATTATATGGGTTGATAAGCTTGGAGATTCGAGTTTTGATTTGCGGAAGTAGGAAGTTATAGAGATTATTGAGCTATTTTAGAGTTAAATGTTAAGAACTTGAGTTTCAAAAGTTTTGGTACTTAGACGAGTACGTGTTTATCGTATGGAGTGAGATGGCTTTTATTGAACTAGATATTGTTTATAATATGTATGTTGGGTTGATTATAGATTAATTGCAGATGGAGTATTGCGCATTACAAATTTTAGAGTTATTATTTAAAAAAAAAAATATATGTGGAATGGGAATATGTTTTGGGAACTTAAAGTGACTAGATTTGGATGATACAAGTTGAATGTTTAAAATTTGGTGATATGACATGACTGGTTCAGTAGTGTAAGGGCTAATTTGGGACATCGATATCTAAGTAATTAAAGAAACGTGAAATTAGATAAGAAATAAAAGCTCAAAGCTATAATGAAAACTGGAAGTATGTGATTGATTTAGGATTGATTATCTTGTTGAGTTACTGGGTGTATAGGGAATTTGGCTTGAAATTTTGTGATCTTATGTGAATGACCATATATTTGATATGTAGAAATTGTAGCGAATATGAGTGATGTTCAGTGGCGGATCCAGGAATTGAGTCACGTGGGTTCGAAATTTTTCGAACGTAAGAATAAATTTAATTGTCATTCCAATTTATTTACACATTTTACTAGTGTTGTAAAAAACAAACATGACACGAAATTAGCGAATTTGGGTCAGACGGTTTTACGCGATTATGTAATATAGCTGACACGAATACAATACAAACGATTAAATAAATGGGTTGACACGAAAATGACAATTTTATAAAACACTTTAGGTTCGGATATTGATCAAAGGGTTTTACGTGTTTATGTAATCTGTTTTACAAGAACACGACACGTCAAACTCTAAATTTTACCATCTTGAGTAACAATGAACATTTAACAATTATACTTAGCATAATTTTTGTTCTTAATTACATCATAATAAATGACTAATTAAATGCTTGTACACCCTCCGTTTCTTTTTAATCTACACATTTTCCTTTTTAGTCCATTTTTTTAATCTACACACTGTTGCTTTTTCTATTTTTGGTAACATATCACATCTATTTTCTCCTCTTTTTCCACCCATGTTATTCACTTTTTAATATTTTAACCTACTCTTTTGTTTCTCTCTCACACTTTTCAGTTTATCTCTCCACCTTTTCGGTTTCTCTCTCATACGCTTGTACTTCCTCCTTAGTTCTCCCACAAAATGAAGTGAGTAAATTAAAAAGAAAAGGAGGGAGTACTATCAATAGAGTATCAATTTCTTATAAACAAACTTCTCATAAGTTAGTCCAACTCAACCACGAAATTTTTTTATAAATTTGAATCCAATCCTATTCAATACAAATATATTAAGACCACTATATTTCTACTTTTTAGATGAAATAAACCTTATTTTACTTTATATGATTTTATAAAAATTGTAGATGAAGCCAATTACCTAGATTAAATTTTTAGTGAGTAATATTACTATAGGTAAAAATAATTGATTGTTTAAAAAAGAGAATTTGAAATAATGGGATTCTAAATCAATACCTACTTATTACCTAAGCTGTAGTCAATAGTCATAGAAAACTACAGGAAAGGAGGAAAATAATAGAAAAAGATGACAAAGAAACATAAACGGTAATTATAAAAGACAATAAAAGGAGGATAGTGAAAAACTGAAAATGGAGAAAAAAGACAATAAAACAACTTCACCAGATTCGAACCGCGACTGATGACAAGAGGATAGAAATTTCACGCGGCATTACCGCTGAACCACGCTAAACTATATGCTAAGTTTATTATGTCTTCTTCTTTTAAACGTTATTTTCTTATTTTATCAGCTCTTTACCCAGATTTTTTTCGCGGATCCTCGTGGGTTCAGTTGAACCCACGAACCCACTGGATCCGCCCCTGGTGATGTTAGAGTGTCAAGCATGAAATGAATATGTGAAGTTGTTATAAGCTATAAAGTATGGTATAGAGAAAATTATAGAGGTATGAGAAACATATTGAGAGTTGAAGGAGTGTTGGAACTATAACTTATGGAATAATTTGGGATTCTTGATTATTATATGTGAACTTAGAGGGTATAATTGTTATTTTGAGTTAAGATTAGAGTTATATCACATAATATGTGTAGTGAGGATTTGATATTTTCTTGTTAGTTACCAGAGCAATCTTGCTACCGTGTTCTCAATAAGCCACCTAGCGTAGTAAAATATTTTCGGGATAGCCTGAAATTGATTAGGTTATTGGTAGCCATTGATTGAGGAATAGAAATAATGGAAATTGAAGGTTCACTATTGAGAAGTTGAAATTTGAGAAAAAGAAAAGAAAAGAAAAGAAAAGAAGGTGAGAAGATTTATTGAGATTTTAGCTTACAGTATGAGTTATGATTTGAGGGAAATTGAGTTTCATTGATTAGGAATTATGGAGAATTTGGATTCAAGTTTAGTGATTATTTGTTTGGAAATCAATTGATCTATCGAGGTATTAAGTTATGTTAAAAGTTGATTTGATTTGATTTCCGTTAAAAATGTTTTGTGTGATCTTATTCGTTTTCAGATGTTCTATAGTTTTTTGTTTTCGAATTTCGAGGACGAAATTTCTTTTAAGGGTGGTAGCATGTAATAGCCTTTTTTTTAAGCAGCTTTCATTAAAAGCAAATTACGTTTTACTAGCCTAATTGAGTTATTAATTTTTTTTTTTTTTTTTTTTTGAAATGGTTTTGAGAAACCTTGGGTTCTATTGTTTAAGTAAATTGGAGTATTCCTAATGTGATAAAGTAATTTTCCGAAGTTGTATGATAAATAAAGTTGGGTTTATCATACCAATTTTAATTTTCTTAAGTTATGTTTTGCTCTTGGTATTGATTTCACTTTTTTTTTAAAAAAAAAAAAAAAACCATTTATCCCACCTATCTTCCGTGGCATTAGGATGAAAAGCCACAACAACAATTACTTGTCAAACTCTCATACTCATTAACTAAGAAACTAAAAACCCCATTCTCCTTCCCTCTCTCACACTATCCTCTTCCTTGCTCATTGTCAAATTCGACAGCTCTTGGTTTGGCCTTGGGTTATGATTTTCAGTTTATAACATTGATGATGTTCATTGATTGCCGTGGTGAAGCTCTAACTTTCTCTCCCCTCTGATTTAGTTGGTCCTAAAGTTGCTGCCGATTTTATTTGCTCAAAATCTCCAGCATGCAGTCGACTTTTAGCCATTGTTGCAGTATCAAAGTTGTAGATCTCTTCGAGTTATTGAATTTAGGCTCAAAAATTTCTTCAATCGGAGTTCGGAGCTACGAGTTATGCCCTCTAGAAGTTTATAGCTGCTGCAGCCTGTTATGTTGCGTTGCTGCACATATCTCCCTCCCTCTGTTCCGTTTTATTGCTGCTGCATGTGGTGCTAATGTTGATGTTGTTCTATTCTCAAATAACTAGTCTAATGAAGAACCCACATCACTTTTGGTTGCAAGGTATAAACTTTGAAGCTAAAACCTTTTCAATTTCGTTTACTTGTGAGACATAAAGTCAGCAATTGGTTTTAGTTTGCAAGTCATAAATTCTTTCTATGAGTTCTTTTTTTTTTTTTTTTTTTTTTTTTTTTTTTTTTTTTGGTAATTCATTGTTTTAAAGGCATATTAACTCAATTAGATGATTATTTTTGCTTAGAAGTATGCAATCCAGTTTCTTCATATTTCAAAACTCAAATCAGTTTTTTGAGTTGCGAATTTCTATTTTGATGTATATAATTTTGATGATAATTCATTAGATTTGATTAATGGAGTTAATTATAGTTAGAGATTGATGTTGTGAGTTGGTTTAGTGGAATGCTTTGCATTTAAGGGTTTTGTGGTTGGTTCTTGGGAGAGATTAGAAAAATATAAGCAAGTTAAATTTGTTTATCTGAATTGTTGTGAGGATGGATGCTAATTGTCATTATTCTTATGAGGTGAATTACTGTGGAATTCGAGTATAATTTGGATAAGGAGATATTGGACTCTCGAAGATTATTATGGAGTCTGAGTGCTATTTGAAGATGCGTAGAGGTACACACATGTCCTTCCACCTTCGAACTATATCCGTGTTTCATGTGATTTCATGTGTTGAGCTTATTAAGCTTTTATATAAATACGAAATTATTCAAAATATTATTTGTGTGTTTACAAGAGTTGTTGACTACATGACTTGTTTTAAGCTATGAGCGAAAGCTAAAAAAATGCGAAGAGTTTTTATTGCGTGAATTTTTTATTATGAAGAACTGATTGGAGATAGTAGAATCATTTAAGAATATAAATGTGGGTTATTATTAAATCTACTTGTTTTTCAAATCGAGTTTATAATAGACTTCCTTATGTTTGTAAGTTGATCTTTTATATGAAAGTATAGCTATGAGAAATTATGCAAGGATCTTTGATATATCTAATTATATAAGTTGGTTTTACAACAAGTACTCCGATTTATGAACGAGGCTGGTATGTCGATTCGATATCTTTATGAACTCGCTTTCGATCTAAACTATAGATGTATTTGAAAGTTCCAGAGAAAACAAAGGAATTTTGATCAACGATGTTGAGTTATGATTTCGGGTATAAGACAATTGTTAAAATATTTGCGATATAAGTTTTATATGGAATTATGAAAGTATGAAAAACTCTTTACTATGGTTTGAGATTTTGATCGTGAACTTCATAAATTATGAATTTGAGTTATGAGCAAATATGGACTTATGAAATTACAAATTAGGTCTTCTAGATCTATTAATGATGGGGAAGAAACTGTAAGAGCAGTCATGAACACATCATGATATGTGTATAATATAAAATGATAGGACATGTCCTGGGAACAAGTCTTGCAAGTAGTACAAAGTTGGTAGGGGAAACATCCCCATGAGTTTAGAGGTGGTGGCATAGCCCCTCTCTATTCGTATTCTCTTCCTCGATTGTTAAGTGAGCTGTTTAGGGCGGGAACTATAAAAATATATTTTGATCTCTAAAATGTTATTTAGAACTACTATACTTATTTTTCGAAGAGCTTGTGTCTGAATCGTCAACTTAAAGATTTATGAGATATTGTACATTCAGTGTGCGGTATGAGATGTGGTAAAGATCATTTTGAGCATGTTTATCTTGTATTCAGAAGTATATATTTTGCTACCTTAATATTATGTTACCTATATTTTATGAGAAGTGGTAAATTACGTACATATGTTTTAAGCCACTAAAATGAATTTCTGGTTGAACAATGTGTACTCAATTTCGCTGATTTTGTTCTTAGAACCTGTCTTGGTGGAGGCAGAGTTCATTATTATGATTTTGCAGGTTTGTCTTGGAAGCTCGGAGTGGATCAAAGTGGGAGTTTAGATATAAGATTGTAATTATATTAGGGATTCAGAAGTGGTGTTTAGAAATATTCAAGTGTTTATTCGAGAATCAATATCTTATACTTTTTGGTTTGAGTAAATTATTATTAATCCGATATTTGGTTTTAAAGTTGTTATATTGTGGTCCCTGACCCACAGGTCTAGGATCGATTTGTTGATTATGTTCCGCTGCAAGAGAATGTAAATTGAGATTTAATTAAATGATAATTAAGGTTTATGAATGTTAAGTGTGATTATCTAGCAGCTCGGAAGGCGGACTGTTACAGATAGTCTAGGTTAATTAATAGTAAGGGTTTTATAGTCACGCAGATCGTGCCATCTAACTATACTACTTTGGAGAATTGAAGTTTTATTTTTCCACTATAGGTGACCAAGAATTTAGGTTGAGTAATTTGTTTCGATGATCAATAGACAAGTTGGAAGTGGACATTAATCAAATCCAAGACTTTTTCTCATTGAATTTCTATAACTTTTATTTACTTGTTTAGTCTAGATAGTGCAAATTATATCAAAACCACCCTCACATTGGTTACTAAACACTTAAAGTCATCTAGGTGTTGTTATATATATGTTAAATACTAGACTTGTTCCCCTTTTCCCTGTGTATACAAACCTTACTTCCCTTGTGCATCTAGTTGTAAAAGAGAGTAGGAGAATTATATTTGATAGGTACATACGACTAGAGCCTAACAATAAGAAACTCTTTTACCTTCATCCAAGTCTTTATGATCAAAGAGTCGTTCATACGTCGTTCCCAATCAAGAAAAGTGTCAGCATCTTGCATTGAGTACCATAAACTCGCTTAGGTCTCCAAGTTTAAGAGCATCCTCCTTTCTAGCACCATTGAAATTGTTAGAGTGTTACTAGTAGTCTTGGTCTCCAAGGATTGAAATTTGCCACGGAGATGAGCAATCTCCTCATAAAGTTTGCTAAAACTATCTAATACCTTTATCTCAAAATCTGCCATTATGTTCACGTAATACGCCAGATTGTTTTACCGATTGCACATTCTTTATAAATGCGATTTGCACGAAATATTCACACAACAAACTTCATGATCTACTTTAACTACACAAAATTTCAGCAAGATTCGAGTTCCCACGCGCCTTCGCAACCACACTGCTCAGATACCAAGTTGATACGAATTTGAGTCCAAAAATTTCTCAAAGATTACTCTAATAAGTAACGTATTTATGATATTTTTGTAAAGGAATTATGAAAAGTAAAAAGTAAAAACGAGGATAGTACTCTTGATTCTCGCAAGAATTAGAGGGTATCTTCCTAATCGCAATTAGAAGATAAATACAAATCGCAGCAAGTGTTGGTTTTGGTTAGTGTAGACACATAATCGTGTCTCCCCATTTAAGGATCCAATGATGAAACATACCGTGGTCTTAATTGGTCCGACCCAAAGGCAGAGCAGTTTGAAAAGCCATTCAAAACCATTTCAAAAAGTGTCAAAGTCCTTTTTTAAAGCCCAATTAATTGTTCATGATAATTAATTGTATTTTGAGCCCAATTCTTTGAAAAGCCCAATTAATTGATTTATTTTAATAAATAAACATGTTCAAAAGATATTTTTTCTAAGTTAAAATCAGATTTTATCCCGTAAAATCAGACACCCGTAATTAAAAGATAAAAGAAAAATCTTTAAGAACGCGTTTTTATAAAAAAAAACTATCAAAACGTGTCAAAAACAAGGTGGTGAGCTGAGCGCAAGTATGTCCTGACACGTGGGCTTCCACGTAAGCTGCGTCTAGCGCACAGGTTGTGCCAAGCGCACCAGAAATGCCACGTTGACTTCGGATTTTCTATCTTATCTTTTTCAAAAGCGCGTACCACGTGTACGCTTTTTATGTTGGGCATGTGTGGAGTTTGTGCAAACAAGCATAACCCACGAAGGAGACCCAACACAAGCAAGTAGGCCTATCACCCACAGCAGCCCGGGCGGGCCACCTTTGGGCTCGGGCGGGTAGCAGGCCCGGGTGGGCGAGCAATGCCCAGTACCTACTGCCTTCGAGGCAGTTTGTGAGCACCTCCCACAGCCCGGGCGGGCTGTCTCGAGCTCGGGCGTGTGTTATTTAGAGGCTTGGAAGGCAGGAACCTCCAGCTGGTTCCGGCCCGGGCGGGCGGCTCATGGACCCGAGTGGGCTACTTGGCCCGGGCGGGGGTTTCTCTTCGCTCGCCCGGGCAACCCTGATCTGTCGGGATTTTTTTACAATTTTCATCTTTAATCTCGACCCTTGATTTGTATTAACCCCCTTAAAGTATATAAATCCCCCTCTTTCATGTTTTAGGTTACTATTCACACAAAGAGAGATCAACCTAAGGTTTAGTGAAAGTGGAGAGAGAAAAAAGCATTAAATCATCCATTAATGCTTGTATTGTTCATCTATTTTCTTCATTAATCAAAGGTGCTTGCTTGGTGGGTTTTTTCTCCCGGTGCTCGGGTTTTCCCACGTTAATCAGTGTGCTTTTCATTGCTTGCTTATTTGTTATGAGTTTCATTACTTTTCATTTGATTGTTGATTAGTGGTAATTACAAGTAATTAGTTGGTTTGCTTAATCTAATTCTCATCAATTGGTATCAGAGCTAAGGTTTACCTTGGGAAAAGTATTTGAATTAGATTTGTGTGCAAAGCTAGTTATTTGGTGATTGGAGTTCAAAGTTTTTTGCTTTGTTGATATAAAGTTGTGATTTTTGAACTTGGATTGTTGTTCAACAATGGAGGATGGAAAGGTGAGACTTGAGAAGTTAGATAGGAAAGATTTTGGCTTTTGGAAGATGCAAATAGAGGACTATTTGTATCAAAAGAATCTCTTCCTACCACTTGAAGGCACAAGGCATGAAGGAGGATGAATGGAAAGTGCTTGACCGACAATCTCTTGGTGTGGTGAGATTGACATTAGCCCGGAATGTGGCTTTCAATGTCAAGGAGATGAAAACAACGGCGGGGTTGATGCAAACTCTATCAAATATGTATAAGAAGCCCTCGGCAATTAACAAGGTGTATTTGATGCGTCGGTTGTTTAATCTTGAGATGGTTGATGGAAGTTCGGCCGCCGAACACATAAAGGAGTTCAATTCGATTATTAGCCAATTGTCTTCGGTTGATATCAAGTTTGAAGATGAAGTGAGGGCATTGATTTTGATGTCTTCTTTGCCTATGTCATGGAATACGGTGGTTTCCACTATTAGCAACTCTTCGGGGAAGGAGAAGTTGGTTTGTGACAATGAGAGGGATCTTATCTTGAGTGAGAGCACTCGGAGAAAGGAGTCCGGAGAATCATTGGGCGGAGCTTATCATAGTGGTAATAGGGGAAGGGGAAGACAACAAAAGGGTAATGCCAAGCATGGGAGATCGAAGTCTAAGGGGAGAAGTAAGTCGAAGGGAGGTGCTCATCTTGTGTGTTGGGGTTGCGGTGTGAAGGGGCACACTAAAAGGGAGTGTCCCAATCCCAAGAAGAAGGGTGGTGTGAATAATAAGAATCGGGATGATGCAAGTTCATCCGTTAGTATTGCATCCGATTAACTTGGTGATGCTTTGATCTTGAGTGTTAATAGCCCAATTGAGTCTTGGATCCTTGATTCGGGAGCTTCATTTCATTCCTCTCCATGCAAGGAGCTATTTCGCAACTTTAAGGGTGGGAAGTTGGGGAAGGTTTATCTAGCCGATGATGAACCTTTGGATATCATGGGGAAAGGGGAAGTTATGATCAAGACCTCAAGTGGGAGCCTATGGAAACTTCAAGATGTTAGGTTTATACCTAAGTTGAAATAGAATTTGATTTCGGTGGGTCAATTGGACTCATAAGGTTGTAGAATCATGTTTGGTGACGGTGTTTGGAAAGTAACCAAGGGAGCTATGGTTGTGGCTTGTGGCTCTAAAACCGGCACACATTACACTACCATAGGATGTAAGAGCATGATTGCTACAACCACGAGAATGTGACACCAAGCTATGGCATACTAGGCTTGGGCACATGAGTGAGAAAGGGATGAAGATTCTAGCTTCAAAGGGTAAGTTGTCGAGTTTGAAATCAATAGACATGGAATTTTGTGAGAGTCGAGTCTTTGGGAAGCAAAAGAAAGTGTCCTTCACAAAAACCAAGAAGTCTTTGAAAGATGAGAAGCTAGAGCTAGTGCACACTGATGTATAGGGACCTTCCCCCATCAATTCCTTTGGTGGCTCACGGTATTTTGTGACCTTCATTGATGACTTTAGCCGGAAAGTATGGATTTACTTTATGAAGCACAAGTTCGAGGTGTATTAAACCTTCAAGGTTTGGAAGGCGGAAGTTGAGAATCAATCGGGCAAGAAGATAAAGAGTATCAAGTCCGATAATGGAGGTGAGTATGAGTTGGAAGCTTACAAGAAGCATTGTCAAGAGCATGGCATTGTTTTGGTAAGGACCATTCCGGGCAAACCTCGCCAAAATGGGGTAGCGGAGAGGATGAATAGAACACTACTTGAGAGGGCAAGGAGCATGAGGATCCACGCAGGTCTTCCTAAGTGCTTTTGGGCCGATGCTGTGAGCACCGCGGCATACTATATCAATCGGGGACCTAGCGTTCCCTTGGAGTTCAAGATTCCTGAGGAAGTTTGGAGTGGTAAAGAGGTATGTCTTTCACACTTGAGAACTTTTGGTTGTGTTGTGAAAAATATGGGTATCGTATTTGGGATCCTAAGAACCGTGTGGTGATTAGGCATTGTGATGTGACATTTGATGATAAATCCTTGTATATGGATAATTTTGGTGGAGATTTAATTGAGAGATGGTGGATTGGAGAAGAGCGAGAAATAGTTGAGGTAGATGATGTTCAAGCTTCTCAACAAGATGTTCAAGCTCCCAATGTTGATGAATCTATTGGTTTAGAGGATGATCCTCTTGATGACATGGATGATGAGGTTCAAGTTGAACCAAGCACTCCACAAGCTAGCTCCACTCCTCAAGTGAGGAGATCTTCAAGGTCTATCAAGCCACCGAATCGATACTCTCCCTCATTGCATTACTTGTTGTTAATCGATGCGGGTGAACCGGAGTACTATGGTGAAGCAATGAAGTCTAGTGAATCGTCTAAGTGGGAGAAAGCCATGAAAGATGAGATGGACTCATTGGTGAAGAACAAGACTTGGGTGTTGTGTGAACTACCCAAGGGAAAGAGCGCACTATTGAACAAGTGGATCTTTTGTAAGAAGGATGAACCGGATGGCACAATCCGTTTCAAGGCTAGGCTTGTGGTAAAAGGGTTTTCACAAAAGGAAGGGGTTGATTATCAAGAGATTTTTGAGCAAATGGATGTGAAAACCACGTTTTTACATGGGGATTTGGAAGAGGATCTCTACATGAAGCAACCGGAAGGGTTTCAAGTTTCGGGTAAAAGGAAATTGGTGTGCAAGCTCATGAGGAGCTTATATGGGTTGAAGCAAGCTCTAAGGCAATAGCACAAGAAGTCCGACATGTTCATGCTAGGAAATGGATTTGTGAGATCGGATGGCGATCATTGTTGCTACTTTCAAAGGTACGCAAATGGTTGTAGTTATTTGCTTATCTATGTTGATTACATGCTTATTGCGGGTTCTAGTATGGATCTTGTGAACAAGTTGAAAGAAAATTTGTCAAATAAATTTGAGATGAAGGACTTGGGTGAGGCGAAGCAAATACTTGGCATGAGAATTTTGAGAGATAAATCGGCGGGTTTGTTGAGGTTATCTCAAGAGGAGTATGTCAAGAAGGTGCTAAAAAGGTTCAACATGGTTGATGCAAAACCTCGAAGTTCTCCTCTTTCTATTGACCTCAAGTTGTCAAAGGAGGATTCACCCAAAACGGATGAAGAAAAGGAGCAAATGGCCATTGTTCCTTATGCTTCGGTCGTTGAAGCATGATGTATGCTATGGTGTGCACAAGGCCTGACATCGCTCATGCGGTGGGAGTTGTGAGTAGGTTCATGGCAAATCCGGGTGAGCAACATTGGGAAGTCGTGAAATGGCTCATGAGGTACTTGCAAGGTACTTCTTCTATGGCTCTTTGCTTTGGGAGAAAAGGAGTGATTTTGGAAGGGTTTGTTGATGCTCATTTTAGAGGATGTGTTGATTCAAGCAAGAGCACTTCGGGGTATGCTTTCACTATTGGTGGTACGGCCATTAGTTGGATGTCCATGCTCCAAAAGTGTGTCTCCATGTCTACTACGGAGTCCGAGTATGTGGTTGTGTCAGAGGCGGGAAAGGAGATGGAATGGTTGAAGAACTTCCCTGATGAAATGGGCATGAAGCAACAACAATGTGTGTTGCATAGTGAAAGCCAAAGTGCGATTCAATTGGCTAAAAATCCTATGTTTCACTACCGAACCAAGCACATAAAGAGGCACTACCACTACACTAGAAGTTTGGTGGATGATGGTGTCTTGGTTTTGAGGAAGATTGCCGGTTCGAAGAATCCGGCGGACATGCTCACTAAGGTGGTTCCTAGTGAGAAATTGAGGTTGTGTAAGACCTCAATTGGTCTCCATTGCTAGATTGAGGGGAGTAAGCATCATTGGTGATAATGAGTATGGATGATGTTTTTTTTTGGGTTTGTATATGGGGTTGCATTGGTGGTTTTGGAAACTTGGTTTGCCCAAATCTCCAAGTGGGAGATTGTTGGGCATGTGTGGAGTTTGTGAAAACAAGCATAACCCACGAAGGAGACCCAACACAAGCAAGTAGGCCCATCACCCACAGCAGCCCGGGCGGGCAGATAAGGGGTCGGGTGCGCGAGCAATGCCCAGTACCTACTGCCTACGAGGCAGTTTGTGAGCTCCTCCTACAGCCCGGGCTGGCTGGGTTGTGGCCCGGGCGGGCTCTCTCGAGCTCGGGCGTGTGTTATTTCGAGGCTTGGAAGGCAGGAACTTCCAGCTGGTTCCGGCCCGGGCGGGCGGCTCATGGACCCGGGCGGGCTACTTGGCCCGGGCGGGCGTTTTTCTTCGCTCGCCCGGGCAACCCAGATCTGTCGGGATTTTTTACGATTTTCATCTTTAATCTCGACCCTTGATTTGTATTAACCCCCTTAAAGTATATAAACCCCCCTCTTTCATGTTTTAGGTTACTATTCACACAAAGAGAGATCAACCTAGGGTTTAGTGAAAGATGAGAGAGAAAATAGCATTAAATCATCCATTAATGCTTGTATTGTTCATCCATTTTCTTCACTAATCAAAGGTGCTTGCTTGGTGGGTTTTTTCTCCCGGTGCTCGGGTTTTCCCACGTTAACCGGTGTGCTTTTCATAGCTTTCTTATTTGTTCTTAGTTTCATTACTTTTCATTTGATTGTTGATTAGTGGTAATTACAAGTAATTAGTTGGTTTGCTTAATCTAATTCTCAACATTTTACTGGTCATGTGTCGCGTCATGCGCTTGCCACGTCAGCTGCGCCAGACGCAGCTGACGCGTGAGGCGCAGTGCCGTTTTTCCTATAAATAGGCCTGATTTTCGTACAGATTTAAGGACGGATTTTTCACATAGCACTCGACGAATACTTTACGAACCTCTCGACGAACCACATAATCTCCCTACAAAACTCATACTTTTCAAACACAAATACATTCAATCTACCTACTTTCATACATTCATATTTTCAGGCTTCACGATTGCTCGTCCCGAAGGTTGTCAATCTTGTAGACCCAAGCCACGGTATAATGCTGAGGGTCCATAAATAAATTATTTTTATAGTAAAGTTACTAACATTTTTCTTTCCTGATGTAGATCTTTAATGTAAAATCGCTATACTGTATATTCTAACCCTTTTTCTATACTTCCTTTTATTTTATTCTATTATTATTCATGCCTTTGTATATTATATGCCTGCCTGATTATTCTATGCCTATTATATGATTGTCCTGCATTATTGCTTTTGTCACCCACATGTTATTTTTGCTAATCAAAGACCTAAGAACTATTCTAATATTAATCAGATTAATTTTAGCAACCTGCTAGGTTCCCTGTAAAATGATTGCCTAATAACATGTCACTAAAAAATAGTCTTTTATGTGTTTCCAGAACCAACTTAGACTAAATTTTTTAAGGTGTTTAAAACGTTATATGATTATTCTTTGGCATAAAATCTGTAATGAATCGATATTTAGCAGAGGCCAACTTTGGGCGAATGTGGTTCATTGTGACTATATTCGTACCCTTACCCCCGAATTCATTATTTGGTTCATTTTGACAATCTATAGAGTCAGGACGGGGAAATCTACATTGAATAATTTGTCCCTACGGTTTTCCCATATCCAATTAGGTTTATGATTCTTCCTAAAAAGAATTGTTGGCGACTTCTTTCAAAACAATTTTCAATAAAACCTTTACAGTGGGGTAGTCAAATATAATAAACGCTCACACCGCGTAGGCGAAATAAAAATACGCCTACAATTTGGCGACTTCACTGGGGAGGATTTTTAAAAAATTAATTTTTTAAATGAGTGGGTGAAACTAAAAAAAACGATTCATTCTTATTTTTATGCCTTAGAATATTATACAGTTTTGCATATGCATGGCTACTGTTCAACCACTATAAGGACAATCTACCTTGCCTCATTAGCACATGTTCTATGTGTGAAGTCACCCCCGGGGGGTTTGCGCTTTGTCCTTCCAAAAAGCTTCCTGAGCGATAGTGTTGGATCTTAGTCATAAGCAAACCTACTCAACCATGGCATTGTTCTCTTGTTCCTGACTTGAGAGTGGAGTGCGTCTTACACGTGGCCACCTCTTTAAGCAGGGGTACGAAGCGTGGGATCAATCTCTTAGTCATGGACCCTTTTCAGACTGAACCTAAACCTGACCAATAGTTTCAAACATAATACTGGACTTTAGATTGGAACTTTTGCATCCATGTTATATGACATTTGCCTGTGATTGCAATTTTTGCCTGCTATTATTTTGTCAAATTGTCATTATTATGCGTCGTTCCTAAAATCGCGTCTAAAAAACAATAAAAAATTCTTCAATCGGCCAATACGTCGCCTAAATCCCCGAAAAACGTGTCGGGGAGTAGTGCGCCAAGCGCATTAAGTTGCGCCAGGCGCACCACTCCAGCGCCAGACGCACGGCTGTGCACCGCGCGCAGTATTCTGCGCATTGCACGCTTTTCGTCAATTTACTTGTTGTAATGGTCGATCCTATATTCAGTCCTATGTTTGTCTGTCTTATTCGCGTAGTACATGGTCATTCTAGGGGTCTCACCTAATCAAACATTCAAAAATCAGTCTTTTCATGCAAGGTCAAGTTTGTCCTAAAAAGTGCATCTAAAAATGGTCATTGTAGAGTTAGAGTTGTCATGCACGTCTACCTCTTTCAACTTTCTCCCTGCTGTTCAACTAATCTTCCCTGTCAATCCTACCTTACCATATTCAATTAATTTCAAAAATTACATTTTTCAAAATCAATCCTACACCTTCTTTTGTTCTACCTTTTTCGAAAATATATACTAATCATCATCATACATGACATTTACAAAAATATTTTCCAAAATCAGCCCATAATCTTCTTCTAACAAAAGATAAAACAAGGGGTTCCTTTCAAAAACGAATTTCGAAAATTGTAAGCCCCATCCATACACCTTCATTCAATCCAATCCAATCAAACCCAATTCACTTACATTCATTCTAGGCCCATATGCATTAGAGTCCATTTTGCATTCATATAGGGTCCATCTAATTCGAGTCCATGCATTCATATTAGGCCCGCTAGCATTAGAGTCCATCTTAGGCCCATATAAGTCTAGCTCATGTCAAAATCTAGGCCCATTTGCATCTTTATGTGAACCCTAGTTTATGTCAATCCCAGTCCAAGTCTAATCTAACTCTCCAATGTCAAGCCCATGTGCATTTTCGAGTCAAACTTCAAACCAATATAGGACTAAGTCCAAAATTAGGTCCATATAAGGCCCAGCTCATTTTCAAACTCAATCCAGTCCAATTCCAAATCCATATAGGACGAAGTCCAAACCATTAAGTCTAGCGAAGCTAGCATCCCTGTAAAGACCATAACGACACCCCTTTGACTTATCTAAGCTAGTCATCCCTGTGAGACCATAACGACACCCCTTTGACTTAGTTAAGCTAGTCATCCCTGTGAGACCATAACGACACCCCTTTGAATTAGTTAAGCTAGTCATCCATGTGAAACCATAACGGCACCCATTGATTTAGCGAAGCTAGTCACCCCTAAGACCATAAAAGCACCCTCCGAGTTTAGCAAAGCTACTCCTATCTTACATCTATAGCAATCCCAAATCATCAAGTCTGGCGAAGCCAATTCCTTCCTAAGCCTAGCGAAGCTAGTATAGACAATCCTTTTGAGCCTAGTCTATGTACGAAGTCTAGTCTAGTATGCTTTCATAGTCCAGTCCAGTCTAGTCCAGTCCAGTCCAGTCTAGTCATTTGCATTTTCATATAGTTAGGCCCATGTCACCATCATAACCATAATCATTCCCATTTCTAATCATTGCCCATTCCCATTTCCATTTTCATCTTCATTTCTCAACTCTCATTTCCATTTTCATTTCTCCATCCCTCATTTCCATTTCTCGTTTCGAAAGCATCATTTCTTAAAATTTACGAGGTCCATTCAATTTCTGTTCAGGTTAGGTCATGAGATTATAACTTGGGAATGCCCAATAGAGAGGCAACAAGGTCAACCTACTCCCAGACTCGTCAAGCGTAATATCACTTTTTCAGACGAATCCTCCGACTTTTCCGAATCGTCATCTGAAATGGGGACACTAATGAACAACTCAGTGCCATCATGACTCAACTTTAACTGATGAACTCTCGTCTTGAGGATCAAGACAAAGAGATTAAGGCGCTGAGAGAAAAGCTACTTGAAGAGGACGAGCAACGTGACACTTCACCACCAACCAAAACCAACACGGATTTGAGGTTTGAAAAACTCGAGCAATTGATCCAGTCAATTCTTGCACTCGAGAGTCAGGCTCATGGCCATGACATTATGGATCCTGAACTAAGGGAAAAACTCCCTAAAAAGGTAACATTGGGTGACCTCCCAAAATTCCAGGGGGTCGAAGACCCAGATGATCATCTGAGAGCTTTTTTCATCTCTATGGCTCTCAAGGGCATGAGCACGGACCTGTTTGCTTATGTCTTTCCTTTAACCTTGGATGCACATCCATCCAAGTGGTTCAGATATCTAAATAAAGCCAAACTGAATGACTTGGACTACATCAGAGAAGAGTTCCACAAACAATACATCTACAATACTTAGCTTAGGTTCCCATTGGCCTTCGTGAGTTGAAATTAACTAAGCAAAATGCCAACGAAGATTTCGTCACCTTCCTTAACAGATGGAGGGAAAAAGCTGTAAAAATAACCAATAGGCCATCTCAGGAGGATCAAGTCCGACTGGTGATCTGTAACCTGCAGTCGAAGTATGGGGATCATATCAAGTTCCAAACCATAGAGTCTTTCACGAAGCTCTATAAGGTAGGACTGCTGATTGAAGAAGATGTATAGGCCAACAAGAATAAGGGTTCCAACAACAACAACTCTTTCAAGCAGAGTAATAACAACCCTTCTACCTCTAAAAGCAACGACATCAATGCCCTAACTACTGACAAGAGAGGTTATCAAGGACTTCAAAGGACATTCACTCCTTTAGGCGTGTCTCTAGAAGAAGCCTTCACTAGGCTTCATGCAAAGGGAGCGCTTCAGCCTCTTGGCCCTACTCCGGACCCTGCTTATGAGAACAGATCCAGTAGATGGAATCCTAATGCCTACTGCAAGTACCATCAAGGAAATGGGCATATGACATCACACTGCTGGACTTTGAAGCATCATCTGCAGGATATGGTTGAAGACGGTAGATTGCCAATTCCGCCTGCAGCAAAAGTCAGCAATAGCAGCAACCCATTGGGCAACGCCTAAATAACGCCGGGGCATGGTCATTTAACGTTAGTTTTCTAGGTTGAGTCGGGGAGTCCCTCCCCTAGCTCCTTCATTTCCTTTCCTGTCGAGTCTATGTCATTTAGGTTTTTATTTCTAATAGTTCTATTTATTTCTAATTAATAAAAAAATTGCATTTTCATTTTCATTGGCCTTCCATCATTTTATTTAAGCTTCTTATTCGATGATGAAACTTAAATCACCTAATGATCTTGACTAATAAATAAATAAATAAAATCTGATAATAAAAAGAGAGAAAAAAATGAAAATAGGACATACTTTGGATCAGGAGTTATTCCCCTATCCCTCCATCATCCATAAACCATCATTAGCCAAATAACCTGTCAAAATCAAAGGTCTACAATTAGCCTTCAAGCCTTCCAATACCCTAAACAAATAACTTGTGTGTAAGCCTTACTACATAAAAAATAATCAATGCTAGGCAAAAATAAAAAATGTGGAAAAAAAATTCAAAATGCGAAAAAAAAAGAGCAAAAGAAATCGCACAAGACAAAAAGAAAAAAATGCAAATAAGAAAAGAGCCAAAGGCAAATAAATAAAAAGTCAAGCTAGGGGGCTTGCACACAAGTTCTACTCCTCATTCAAATTCCCTCAAATCCATCAAAACCTTAGCCATATAATCCAAAATCCTTCAAACCTATATCAATGACCCTTACCTTAGCCCATCCAATTAATCCTTCATCAAGCCTTAAGCTTTAAACCTTTCAGCCTTTCATCAACCCTAATTCCTTATTCAAAGTATGTCTAAGCCCGCTAGGTTGAAAACCCGAAAGGGCGGCCTAGGCAAAAGTTAGGGCACAAAAAAAATTGAAATAAGATATGGAACTAGAATGGTCTGATTCCGCAAGGATACGTAAGAATCCTTATCTCGAGGTCCGACCGCTTCAATAAAATAAATTAGTCAAGGCATGCTGATTTGATTTTCTAGAGTTCAGGAGCATAATCTCTTTCTAGATCCCGACATAGACCCGAGTCTGAACCTAGCCTCGTTAAAGCCTTTTCCCACCAACATCCATTTGAGTCACAAAATTTAAACCTTTTTTATTTTTCAATCCAAAGCTCTCCTTGTCCCTGAAAGACTCTCCGACAATTCCATGGTTTCTGGCGATATTTGACTTTGCCTAATCAACTTCCCAATGAAGAATCCCCAGCGATAACTTTCAACGTTCAAGATAGATCAACTACATTTCAATATCTGATGAAGTACATCAATCAAGGCTCATAATGCCTAATTCAAGGCAAGCTCACCCAAAGTGGGGGATTCCTATATATGTGTGGTGGTGCCTCCGATTCAAATCAAACTCCCGAAAAGTTGTAATCCGCGGACGTCGTTTACGGACCCTGATCATTTACTAAAAAACAGTTCTCGAAAAGCACTCTATTCATTTCATTCTATCATTCTACATATCCACATCCTCTAGCCTTGCAAAATCCTGACCTTGCATTGCAGCCTTGCAAAACCCTGACCATGCATTGTATTTCATACGTTCTAGTCTTGCATAACCCTGACCTTGCATGATGTGTCATCCCTTAGCTTTACATAACCTTAATCCTTGTATAGCGTCTCATGCATCCTTAGAGAGTCTAAGTTTGCATTATTGCATCATTATGTGCTTTATGTGAGTTGTTTACACCTATCTGCTAACATCTTCTTCTGCAGGTAATCAGATTGCTTGTAGTTATTGTCCTGCATACTAACTTTGTTTTGCAGAGACCGGCGTATATAGATCAGTTTTAAACTGCAGAGTGTTTAGAATCGTTCTCCGTCCCGACACCGTATACTTTGACATTCGGTTTCCTGAACCTCAGTCAAAGTGGGGACTTCTGTAGACACATAATTGTGTCTCCCCATTTAAGGGTCAAATGATGAAATATACCGTGGCCTTAATTGGTCCGACCCAAAGGCATAGCAGTCTGAAAAGCCATTCAAAACCATTTCGAAAAGTGTTAAAGTCCTACTTTAAAGCCCAATTAATTATTCATGATAATTAATTGTATTTTGAGCCCAATTCTTTGAAAAGCCCAATTAATTGATAACTAATTGATTTATTTTAATAAATAAATATTTTCAAAAGATATTTTTTATAAGTTAAAATCAAATTTTATATCGTAAAATCAGACATCCGTAGTTAAAAGATAAAAGAAAACCTTTTAGAACGCGTTTTTATCAAAAAACTATCAAAACGTGTCAAAGACAAGGCGGTGCGCTGAGCGCAGCTGATTGTGTTGAGCGCAAGGCCTGCGCCTAGCGCAAGTGTCCTGACACGTGGGCTTCCACGTAAGCTGCGTCTAGCGCACAGGTTGTGCCAAGCGCACCAGAAATGCCACGTAGACTTCTCATTCATGTAGAATCCTGCGTCAAGCGCAGTTCTCTGCTTGAGACGCGAATTTTCTTTCTTATCTTTTTCAAAAGCGTGTACCACGTGTACGCTTTTTACTGGTCATGTCGCGTCATGCGCTTGCCACGTCAGCTGCGCCAGACACAGCTGGCGCGTGAGGCGCATTGCCGTTTTCCCTATAAATAGGCATGATTTCCGTACAGATTTAAGGACGGATTTTCACATAAAACTCGACGAATACTTTACGAACCTCTCAACGAACCCCAAAATCTCCCTACAAAACTCATACCTTTCAAACACAAATACATTCAATCTACATACTTTCATACATTCAGATTTTCAGGCTTCACGATTGCTCGTCCCGAAGGTTGTCAATCTTGCAGACCCAAGCCACGGCATAATCCTGAGGGTCCTTAAATAAATTATTTTTATAGTGAAGTTACTATCAGTTTTAATTTCTGTCCTGATGTAGATCTTTAATGTAAAATCGCTATACAATATATTCTAACCCATTTTCTATACTTTCTTTTATTTTATTCTATTATTATTCATGCCTTTGTATATTATATGCCTGCCTGATTATTCTATACATATTATTATATGATTGTCCTGCATTATTGCTTTTATCACCCACATGTTGTTTTTGCTAATCAAAGACCTAAAGAATTATTTCTAATATTAATCAGATTAATTTGAACAATTTACTAGGTTCCCTGTAAATTGATTGCCTAATAACATGTCACTAAAAAATAGTCTTTTTATGTGTTTCTTGAACCAATTTAGACTAAATTTTTTTAGGGTGTTTAAAACGTTATATGATTATTCTTTAATTCTATTATTATTCATGCCTTTGTATATTATATGCCTGCCTGATTATTCTATGCATATTATATGATTGTCCTGCATTATTGCTTTTATCACTCACGTGTTATTTTTGCTAATCAAAGACATAAAGAACTGTTCTAATATTAGTCAGATTAATTTGAACAACCTACTAGGTTCCCTGTAAATTGATTTCCTAATAACATGTCACTAAAAAATAGTCTTTTTATGTGTTTCCTGAACCAATTTGGACTAAATTTTTTTAGGGTGTTTAAAACGTTATACTTCCTCCGTTTCATAATACTCGCTACACTTTCCTTTGTGGGAAGTTTCACATTACTTGCTACACTTCCTTTTTGGGCAATAAACTCTCTCTATCTCTCTCCTCTCACATTAGTCTCTTTTCTTTTTACTCTCTACCTCTCTCTTCTCCAAAAATTGCCTAGGAGTTCGTGAATTGAGAAGTGTAGCAAGTAAAATGAAATGGAGGAAGTATGATTATTCTTTGGCATAAAATCTGTAATGAATCGATATTTAGTAGAGGCCAACTTTGGACGAATGTGGTTCATTATGACTATATTCGTACCCTCACCCCCGAACTCAATTTTTGGTTCATTTTGACCATCTATGGAGTCAGGATGGGAAAATCTATATTGGATAATTTGTCCCTACGGTTTTTCCATATCCAATTAGGTTTATGATTCTTCCTAAAAAGAATTGTTGGCGACTTCTTTCAAAACAATTTTCAATAAAACCTATATAATGGGGTAGTCAAATATAATACGCGCTCACACCGCGTAGGCGAAATACAAACATGCCAACAATTAGCAACTGAAATAAGCAACGCTCGCCATTTATCAAAATCAACTCTAACCCTTATATGAGTTATAGGCGTGTATTATTACTCATCAAGCACCACATGGACGAATAACTACAAGACAAAAAGAAAGGAAAATTTCCTTAGAAATTAACCTAGAATCTAGCCTAAAATTAAGGAATAACTAGATTTATGAAAGATATGCAAAACTGGGAAGTTATTAAAAGAGTTGAATAATACTTCAAATACTTTGATCCCCAAGACTAGCTGCCCTAAAAATGTCATTGGATACAGACCTATTTCTTGTTGTAATACACTTTATAAGTGTATAAACAAGGTAATTTGTGGGAGACTTAGACAAATCTTACCTGATTTGATTGTAGAAAATCAGGGAGGTTTTGTTCATGGGCATTTAATTGTCTATAACATCATGGTGATTCAGGATATGGTTAAGATGTATGGCAGGAAGAAAGTGAGTCCAGGATGTCTTATGAAGATAGATTTACTATGACACAGTCAACTGGCAATTTTTAGAAGAAATGCTCACACAGCTGGGATTTCCTTATCATTTTGTGAAACTTGTTATGACTTGCGTTTCCACTTCCATGTTCTCCTTGCTGCTGAATGGAAGTGTGACTGGATATTTTTTAGGATTCAGGATTCAGCAAACAGTGTGGAGGTTTAGGATTCAGGGATGTGATAGCATGGAATGTGGCTTGCTTAGGCAAATATGTTTGGGCCATCTCTTCCAAACAAGATAATGTTTGGATTAGATGGGTTCATTCAGTTTACATAAAGGAACAAAATCAGTGGCAGTACAATCCTAATACAGGTGGAAGTTGGTATTGGAAATGTATTTGCAGAGGCTCTGGTCAATGTTTAACCTGTGCTACTGGAGTGGAAACACACCAGCATTTATTTTTTCAATGCAAGTTCAGTATGGAATGCTTGAAAGATATAAAGAAATGGTTTCACATGACTACCATTGCAAATTCATTGCAAGGCATAATCAGATGGATCGGAAATAGTCATGACTCGAGGTTCAAGAAGAATGTAATAGCTGCAGGCATGGCTGTTGTTGTTCATTACATTTGGCAATGCAGGAATAATAGTTACTGGCAGCAGTGTTCTCCTAATATTAGCAGTTGTATTAGGCAAATCAAAGAGCTTCTAAGGAGTAGAGTTAGAATGATTATGCCTATGAAAATTAGTAGAAGTGATTATAACTGGTTTCTTAGTCTCTAGAAGAATTAGTATGATGTAGTTCAATTGATGTGGTCTGGTCATGTTCAAGGGTCCAACCTAGTTGGTTCGTTTGCTTGACTTTAATCTTGGTGTATAATGTTTTGAAGCAATGAAAAATCTTATTACTTGGCAAAAAAAAAAAAAAAAAAGATATGCAAAACTTTCCATAAATCTAACTAAAACCACACGACATAATAACTAAGGAGGACACTCCTTATTTGCACGCCTACTTCTAGACTAATTTAGGAATTATTCTTCTCTACTTGCCATTACAAATCATGCCAACTCACCTACTAGGAGCCTAACTAACTGTATTTCCTAACATTATTTCAGCCTTTTACTTGCTCTTTATTAACTAAAACATATCAACTAATTTAACTAACTTAATTATTAATATAATTGAAAGATATATTTTTATTTACATGTAAAACCTTCACTTTAAGAGTAAAATAAAACCATGCAACGACCCTAAGAAAGCAAATTAAGATAGTAGACTTGCATGATCATGATCATCTGGCGATGAGCTTGTTGAAGCCTAGATTGGCAAGCCAATTCGCGACTCTATGTCCTTCTCATTAGCAGTGAACTAGTTGAGTGAACATGCTTAGCTTGAAGAATTAATTGACAGTCGTTCTATTTTTTAGCCGATTTCAACTTCGTGATGTCAACGTGTATGAGATTTAGTCATAAGGTGATAACGTTGAAATTCTTAGGCTCAAGCTTAACTTTTGATGTGCATTCCTCATTAATCGTTATATTTCCCTTAATTGTGTGATCACTATCAATAACTATCTAAGAACGATTTATTGGGCTAACAAATATAGTTAACATAATATTTATATAGTATGTTCTATAATTAATTGAATAATATCGGTAACTTTGACAATATGTGCTCTAAAGATCAAACTCCTTTCGGAATGGATAACATGATAGTTCAACAAATGAAGTTCTTATGTTATTTTTATAGGTGGTTATTAGATAAGCATTACATAAAGAGATATAAAGTTGGCAATTCCAACAAATGTATTACAAATTTATGTTTGCCTATTTTGAGTCATATATCAAATTCAATCATCTGCCAAAGTTCCTATCCCTTTGTTGAAAAGAGCGCAAAGCGTCAAGGAAGTGAGCTTCAGTAAACTCAGGCGCTTGAATTGGGATGAAATAGTACTCGGCTAGGGCCAGTGGCCATATCAAGTAGTTGCTAAGACGGAGTTCACCACCAGTTCGGATGAGCAGTTCAGGCGTAGGGGTGCCAGCAGTCGAAAGCTCAAGATCGAACGAGGCGGCGTCGATGTCTTTGGGCTCAATCAACCCAGCCTTGGCCTTCTCACAAAACCTCCTAGTGGCTTGCAGTATGTCTCTTGTTCCAGCATAGCACACTGCTAGCCTCCAGTCCAGCAGCTCCGCGTTTGGTTCCCTACTTGTTGCTTCTTCCACATGTTTGACCACGTTTTGTAGGGATTGTGTGAGTTCCTTTCTTTCTCCGATCAATGACACACGTATTTTTTTCCTGTACACAGCATCAAAGTTTTATCATAAGCTAGAAAACTACGTAGCTTCTAACAGCAGTAAACTGTAAGTACAATTTTATGATTGTAGCCACATAAAGACCTTGATACATAAACTACCGCACATCAAATTTAGTAGTACGCATAATTTGCAAATCGACATGTAACAAAAAAGTTCTGGACCTTTTGGTATGTAGAGTAGAACCTCACCGTACCTTATATAATTCTCCAAGTTGTCCTCTAGAATTCTCTCAAGCTGCCCAAATATTAGATCGTTTGCTTCCTGCAATTAGATTGAAATAGAATTTAAGTTCTGAAGATTATGCAATACGTGGTTTAACTATATTGCACTCAAAATCTTGTGCTAGCTTCTCACTTCGTTTAATTTTGGTGCAAATATGTCACAACTTTAATTAAGTCCGAAAACTTATTCTATAATATGCAGTGTCTTCTCAAAAAATTGACGAGACTTGTTTTTATTCTAAGTTTGAATTCCTAGAAAATGTAAAAAACATGTAAAAATATACCACCTCTATTTATTTCTAACCTACATAGTTTGACTTTTACACTTGGCGACGCAGAACTCTAACCATTATTACCTTTAATCATGAAAAAGTAGAATCAACAAAAAAAGTGACATTTGGAAAACATGCATATGTTGAGATGAAACTAACAGGATCCACATAAGTATAATTTCTCCTTGTGTATATATAAATCACAAACGATAGTCAAAGTTGAATAGTGCCAACGCACGAAATGTGTAGATTATAAAAAAAAGGAGGGAGTACTGTCAGTTTTTTTTTTTAAATACTATTCATGATGAGGAAATAGAGAGACTATGGTGCTATAAAAGAAAATATGTCTTAAGTTATGAAATTAATCAATATAGATAAAAAGAAGTTCAAATTAGATAATTTCATATACTCCTAATTTAAATAATTCCCTTATCGCTTGTATCATATTTGATCACATAAGTTTAAGTATGTTCATTATTATTTCAAAAAAAAAAGATATATTCAGATCAGATCAGAAAAAATATATTCATATTTGATTAGATCTGAAAAAGTAAGTTAAGGTTTGATGATACTAGAGCAAAAGGTTCAGATCAAATCATACCCAAAAAGTACAAGTTTGAATAAATTCAATTAGAAAAAATAAGTAATGAACTTAGAAAACATAGATTCAGATGAGATTATAATATATAAGTTCAAACCCTGTTTAGATAAGTCTTGGCCTAATTTTGAAAAAGTTATTTAGCATATCATGATCATGACTATTTTTATTTTTTCTAATACCTTAATAACAAATGGACTTTTACTAACCTATGCCACAAGGCATAGGATAAGAATTTCAAGATCTCATTAAAAAAATATAATACAACAAAGTGATATTTGGAGATAATAAATAAGGATAGATAATGAAGATAGAGAGAATCATGTAAAAAAAAAATTAGTTTGATTGATTTTTCAAATGGAAACTTTTCTATAATATTATCTTATATAGGAATTTAATGCTCTTACATGCGCCTTGTCATATAGGTTAGAAAATCCTATAATAAATTAGATTTTATATTAACACTAATATAGTAAAAAAAATGTTATGCATTAAACTTTGGCTAATTATATAAACGTAAATATACTTTGCTATAATGATTTCCACAAGCACGCCTCAAGTTTCCATCGGATTGATGGGTTTTCACAATCGAACTAAGAGTAGATTGTGATATATGTCTAACAACAAGTTCAGATTAAATTAGAGTAAATCAGATTCGATCAGATTAAACAATTTCAAATCAGATTACAAAAGATGAGTTCATGTAAAATATAAAACACGTTAAGATCAAATTAGATTCGAAAAAATAAATTCCAATCAGTTTACATCACATCTCTTTTATATAAGTAAAGGGGGAGAAAGATGGTGTCCTCTTCTAAAAAGTCAGATATACCCTTAATGAATTTAAATTGTTATATATATTAAATAATCTTTTCTTTTTCCTACTAGCTATATATATTAAACAAGTCAACAATGGAATTGAATTTGAAATATCAATTAAATATTAAATTAAGGAGAATAATTTCATCTTCTTACATATGTGTGAAAAACTCTAATAAAAAATTAAATTGACAATTTGATTAACACAATAAGAAGAAAAAATAATAACTTGCATTTCATACTAATAATATACTAATAATTTTTTAAAACCTAAATGTTGATTATTATTCAGTAATCTCTATTATATTAACCAAACTCTTCCACTTTATTAATATTCAACGATTGAACCTGATACACAGATTCTTCCACTTTATTAGAGCACAAGCTTTCTTCTGCTCTATATTTCCTTCTCTCAATACTATATTTGAATAATGATTAACAAATAAGTAAAAAAAACCAACGAACATTGATTTAAGTCAAAATAACATATTAAAAAGCTAAAAAAATTTATAAATATCTATTAGGACCAAAAATTTTGTAATATTGATGAATAACTAATTGAGAAGAAAAACGTTGATACGAAACGCACGCATAACGTGCAAAAAATGCTAGTATTCACATTATCACATAAGTAAAGATAAGGTGAAGGGAACAAAAATGAGACAGCGATTTGAACGTGTGCAATACCCCCTTAAAATAATAATGTTCAATAAAAATATATTTAAAATCTGTAAAAATACGTTTAGAATCCATTAGAAATGAGTAAACTTAGAAGAAAAACAAATAGAATCATAAAAACAATATAAGAAAAACGCTCAGTTCACTTAAAAACGTAAATTCAGATT
This sequence comes from Beta lomatogona, assembly GCA_947646795.1. Taxonomy (NCBI): domain Eukaryota; kingdom Viridiplantae; phylum Streptophyta; class Magnoliopsida; order Caryophyllales; family Amaranthaceae; genus Beta; species Beta lomatogona. The sequence continues at coordinate 1,135,513 of CANSNZ010000244.1, read as the reverse complement.
AGTAAATATCAGGTAAAATGAATAAAGCCGAACTATCGTAAGAGAAAGGGAAGAGAGGAATAAGAAGTACGTACTTTGCCTCTTTGCAAGTTGTCGTATGAATATATGAAGGTGGTTGCAGCCCTAACTCCCCATTTGAGGCAAAGGTCAGCAAATAGGTGATTAATATGAAAGAAGGGCATATAATCAAGAGGTTTTCCCTGCTCCTTAAGCCACCTCCTGTTTCCATCTAATATTACTGCAATATGTTTTGGAATCAAATCTTTTCGGAGACCCGCCCTTGAGAACTCCTCATCAGTACTTTTGTGCAAAATGGACGTCGACAACGACGACGCCGACTCGCAGCAAGTACTGCTAGTGTTAGAGTGGCTGTCTTCGTTGTCGACTCCAGTACTTAGCGTCGAAATGCTGCTCGACATTTTGAGGCTAGGATTATTGTACCGGAGAACAGCTGAACTTTTGGGGTGTGCTTTGGTAATAGATGAATAGGGAAAGGAAAAATTAGGACGACCCGTCAAACTCAGCATTTTAATCTTTGTTTTGCTGTGTTGATGGGGGAAAGTTGCTGACTTGTGGCTTGTTGCCTAGGAGTGTTGCTATTACTTGCTTCTAAGTGAAAGAGAAGGGTAGGCCAAATAGTTGCATTTATAGGGAAACTACATACCTCTCTACGCGAGGGATGATAAACATCTATGGGTAGATGTGTTAGATACAAGTTTTCGTGTAACAAATATTGTTTGTGTATATACCAAATATTGTTTTATTATTTTACCCCCAAAATACCCCAACTTATCTCACCTTCAATTTGTTTTAAATAAAGAAATATATGTTACACTAACTAGTTTTCCTTACTCTAACCCACACAATATTGCTTCTCTCCTTCGTACTTAAATATGTATGTCTATCAAAATTGTAAGTAACTAGAAAAACAGAGGTAGGAAAAGAAAATATTATGAGACTATATTTTAAAAACACACATATATAGAAATGAATCGCAGAAGATTATCCTATGTGATAAGAAATCCAAAAAGATTGTGCATATAAATGGAAAAAAATCAAATGCAGGATATGCATAAAAATTTAGGGGAAATAATCTCAAGGTGATTCACCTCTTTTGCATAAAATCTAATTATATATTACAATATAATGATTTTTTTTCTTATATATAAGCAGTTTTTTGCCAAAAGGTAGTTCCTTAATGATCCTTTGTTGTGAGATTGTATTGTACCTTATACTTCTTTCTTTCCTAAATAAGTGTTACTTTCACTTTTTCACGTAACCAAATGTGCTTATTTATCCTTAAAATTGTGCACAAGTAAAAATTATAAAAAGTCAATGTTTTAAAAGTATACATTGAGACGGACTTGACTATATTTTTCTTTATATAATAACTAGAAAATAGAGTGAAAGTTAGTTGATAAATAGTATTAATTTACTCAACGTAATAATGGATAATCAGAAAGTATCTTAAATAAGGTGCTTTGTTTTTGAGATAGTATTTTAATATCTTATTCATTTTTGTAAAGCATATTTAAATACTTTCTAGTTGCAACCTTAATCTACATTGCTATATCATTAGGAGGATTAGTAAATTTTATTTTGATAAACTCGTGACGGTTTAAATTTTTATTTTTATTTTTTTGCGGAATAACAATGTTTGTATTAATTTATTGTCAATTAATTGACCAAGGGTCTGTTCTCCCCAGCTTATTTTTAGTTCAGTTCAGTTTAATTCAGTTCAGTTCAATTCAGTCGCAATCAGTTCAGTTCAGTTCAGTTCAATTCAGTTCAGTTCCTAAATTATTATCATTACTATTAGTTATAATTTAGTTCAGTTCAGTTCAGTTCAGTTCAGTTCAGTTCAATTCAGTTCAGTTCAATTCAGTTCAGTTCAGTTCAGTTGTTTTTTTATGCCGAATAGAACAAGCCCTAATATGTACACATGCATTGGACACTTCTAGTGGAGTAAGAGAGGTGCCACGTGCCCTGTCGCCTTTCAATATATTAGTATAGATTCTTTTGGTCTGTGTGCTTCAGTTTTATTTGATCTTTTATTTCCATTATGTCTAAGGTGCATGCAAATACGTGGTCGTGTATGTGATATCTTAATCCCCATTGATCATGTTAAACATAATGCTGCTACAATCAGGCGCCAGCTCAGCACAACTGTATGCCAGCTGAGCACAACTAATAACAAACTCGGTTAGTTAATTAGCTTATTCTGTAACTAACTTCTCCGCTCTTCTTCTGTAATAATTCCTTCTATAAAGGAGTTCTACACCTTGTAATTAATTATTCAATTTCATTCTTTCTCTGAATATAATCAAATACATTCATTTCTCTCTACTTTTCTTAGCTTATTGTTCAAGCTTTCTAGTGAAGCATAATATCACAGAAGTTAACATGGTATCAGAGCTACTGCTCGTTTTTCTTCTGCAATTTATCTGAAATTGTTGATTCAATCAACTCAATTGAAGAATCTGGTTTGTAATTCTTCAAACATTTCTCGGAAATTCTTTTTCTGAAGTTCCGATTCATTTTTACTTGAATTCTAGTGATTCTGATTGTTAATCTGAGAAGTTTGCTGAAATTCTGAGATTATTTCTGAAATTTGATCAAATTTTGCATTTGATCAACTCTGCAATTTAGAGTTAATCTGCTGAAATTATTGTTGATTCTGTTAATTGATCTGAAGAATTTGCTGAAATTGTTCTTGTTCTGGTGAAATTAGTTTTAATCATTCTTTTGCTCATCAAATTACAATCAATTTTGTTCCGGATCATCATTTCTGATTCAGATTCTACAAACATCTTGATACAATTCAAGTTTTTATTTCTTGATCAATTTCTTCTATTTTTTTCTTCAATTTCTCTCTGAAAGAATGTCTTCTTCCACATCTTCTACTCCTACATTGGAACTTACACAAAATCCTACTTCTGTATATTTTCTTCATCCTGCTGATAATACATCTCAAAAGTTAGTTGCATGTGTATTTGATGGAATTGGTTACTCAGATTGGCAAAGGATGATGGTTATAGGTCTTAGTTCTAAGAATAAAATGAGTTTTGTTGATGGAACTTTGCCTAAACCTTCTAATGCTGAAGAAGCAAAAGCATGGGAACGTGCAAACTATATGATTTGTTGTTGGATTTTGAAGTCTCTAGGACCAGTAATTGTGAAAAGTGTCCTACATCTGCCTACAGCTAGAGCTATTTGGCAAGACCTAGAAGAAAGGTTTGGTCATTCATCTGTAGCTCAGTTATACTCTCTTCAACAGGATTTGTCTGTCATGAATCAAGAAAATGATGATGTTTCATCATTTTTTACTAAGATGAAGGTCCTATGGGATCAATTAGATGAAGTTGTGCCTATACCTTGCTGTGAATGTGGCAAGTGTACTTGTAATAATCTTACAAAGAAATTCCTGAAAATACAACAAGACCAAAGATTAGTTCATTTTCTGATGAAGCTTAAAGAGGTCTATCAACAAGTTAGAACCAAAATTTTGATGATGGAAGCCTTACCACCTATTACTCAAGCATACAGACTTCTTCTTCAAGAGCAAAAACACAAAGAACTAAGTCTTGTGAATCACCAGAATAATGAACTTATGGCTCTAGCAGCAAACAAGAGGTTTTACCCCGAGCCTAACAAAACCTATAAACATCCATCATCATCTTCTACTAATGTTGGTGCTGGTACTTCTAGCATCAAGAGAGGTTCTCATTATTATTGCACTCACTGCAAGATTCCTGGCCATACTATTGAAAGATGTTTTAAGATACATGGCTACCCTGCTGATTGGAAGCCTCCTCAAAAGAAGTTTGTTGCTACTGTTCAAAGTGAACAATTACCACCTGCTGACACTTATACTGAAGCCTATCCTTCTCCTATCATCTCAGTGGAACAGTACAACCACTTGTTAAGTCTTCTCAATGATCAGAAGTAGGGATGGCAATGGGTCGGGTCCACCCAGGACCCGTTTATTTTTCCCAGACCCAGACCCGCCCCAGACCCGCTGGGTCTAGATTTTTTAGACCAAGACCCAGACCCACTGGGTCTAGCGGGTCCATGGGTCCTAGTAAAAAGTATTAATAGTTTTAAAAAATAAAAAAAAAAAGAAATAAAAAATATAAAAACAAAACAAAATGCAATACCACATATGCGTTTTCAAAAAAAAAATATCCAACGATTTTTCAAAAAGTAACATTTATTCAAATATACCTTTCAAAACAAATAATAAAATAATTTAAAAAATATTTAATAACCCGTTTAAACCAAAAATATTAAAATAATGTTTAAAAAAATTATTTTAATAAAATTTAAACTATCCGCGGTTTCTTTCATAAAAAAACCAATAGGTTTATTAGGTTTTGGTCTTAAATGTAGTTCGCCGTTTACTCATACATCTCTCCCAAAAAAAACTCCACGTACCTCCACCCCCTCTATGTACCCCTCACTCCCCACCATTCAGCGCCACACTCCACGACATCATTCGTTGCCTTCAACCACCGCCGACCCACCATTCGCGCCTCAACCACCGCCGACCCACCATTCGTGCCTCAACCACCACCCGTCATTCTCCTCGCCCTTGTCGGACCGGAGAAGCGAAACGTCACCACCCACCACCGCGCCGCACCTTCAGCCCACCGCGACGCACACCCCCGCTTCCACTCAAAACCGCCGAGCCACACCGACCCTCCGACCCACTCAAAACCCAGCTGCGATGATCCCCGAGCGAAGTCTCCTTCTGGTTCTCGCTTTAGACTTCTAGTTTTTTCTGTTTTGATCCGTTTTACTAATTTTTGATTTCTAGTTTTCTTACTATTGTCGCTATTGATGTATTTTGTTTTATTTTCTTCAATTTTATATTTTTAGAGTTAATATGATATTAGGGTTTCTAATTTTTAGATTTTATATTTTTCTTTGTATCTATATTTTCTTGGATTTTTCGTATAAGTACATCAAAGAATTAATAATGTAGTGTCTTATTTTCTTCTATATTTTTATTTATGGAAAACAATTTTCTTCAATTAGAAATATATGATTTTTTTTTAAAAAACATGTGTTTAAAAACAAAAACTCACATATCCGCCTTTTACCAACAACAAAAATATGTTGCTTTTTAATTATTTTTTTTATTATTAACACCACCTATTGCCGCGGTTTTGATAAAAACCGCACAACAGGTAATTACCTATCCGCGCCCTTTATCCGCGCGAAAACCGCCGCAATAGGCCACTAAGACCGCAAAAAGCAATTATTCTACTAGCGGGTCCTAACTGGGTCCTTAATGTGTCCTTCTTAGTTTTTAGTTTTCATCACATTTTTGAATCTAATTAATTAAAAAATTTCGCACTAATAGATATATAGGTCCTGCATCCATGGGTAAAGCATTATCTAAACAAAAATGTTAAAAATTAACTCATAAAATCTTAAAATGTTACAACTTACTAAGTTACGAGTCTTAGATGGAGTTACAACACTAACGAGTTCACAAAATCACAACTCATAAAACCTTAGAGTTTAGGTAAAAAAAAAAATTTAATATGTAAATGGGTCTGTGCGTCGAGTCTGGGTCTGGCATATGTGGACCCGGACCCAGACCCGACCCATGCTCCTCGGGACCCAGACTCGACCCGGACCCGTTGGGTCTAAAATTTCTGGACCTAGACCCTTATAAATGGGTCGGGTCCTAGCGGGTCTATTGCCATCTCTAATCAGAAGACAAGTGATTCAACTCCAACAACTTTGTTTGCTGGTATGCATTGCTTACTATCTCCTTTGGCTTCCAGTTGGATAGTAGACATTGGTGCTTCATATCACATTTGTTGTGATTTATCTTTATTTTCTGACTATAAATTGTTAGAAAATTCTCATCATCATCATATTACCATACCTGATGGAAGGCAAGTACCAATTACTCACACTGGCACTGTGAAACTGAATGATCTTATTACTCTAGATCAAGTGCTCTATGTTCCTAGATTTCATTTTAATCTTGTCTCTATGCCAAAGTTGTGTGCAGTCATGAGCTGTACCTTGCAGTATACTCATGATTCTTGTTTCCTACAGGGCCCTTCCCTGACAGCTCCAATTCATCTTGGTAATCTGCACAATGGTATGTACCTTGCTTCTATCTCACCTGGTTATATCTCTCAAGATTCTTGATCTACTTGCTCTCATAATTCTCTGCATACTTCTTCTGAAGCTTTGTCTATAAATAATGCTTCTATGTTAGCTGTTGTTTCTCATGAAGCCAAGTTATGGCACCTAAGAATGGGGAATTTACCCTTTACTCGGCTTAAGCATGTATTTCCTCATATGAATGTTAAGCATGCTATGGATTGTATATGTCAAGTGTGTCCAAAGGCTAAGCAATGCTGACCTAGTTTTCCTATTAGTACTTCTACTACAGCAAGGCCTTTTCAATTGATACATATTGATATTTGGGGAGCTTACAAGCATCCTAATATGTCTGGTTGCAAGTTTTTTCTCACCATTGTTGATGATTTTACTAGGTATACCTGGGTACATTTCATCAAATTTAAATCTGATGCAGTTCCTATTTTGGTTCACTTTATTGCCTATGTTGAGAACCAGTTTTCTTACATTGTGAATACCATTAGAAGTGACAACGCCAAAGAGTTATGTGAGGGTGGTATGCTACACTTCTACCTTACCAAAGGCATTGTACATCAGAAGAGTTGTTCTCATACTCCTCAGCAGAATGGACTTGTTGAAAGAAAGCACAAATATCTTTTAGAATGTGCTAGAGCTTTATTCTTTCAATCCAATCTTCCTATTCATCTGTGGGGTGAGTGTGTTCTCACAGCCACTCACATTATAAACAGAACACCATTGTCAGTGCTTCATCACATTTCCCCTTATCAAAAGCTTCACAACATTGCTCCTGATCTTTCTCATTTTAGAGTTTTTGGAAGCTTGTGTTTTGTTTCTACTTCCAAACCTGGCAGAATCAAATTTGATACAAGAGCTGAAGCATGTGTATTATTGGATACCCTGCTAACCAAAAAGCCTATAAGGTTTACCATATTGCTACTCACAAAATAATCATTTCTAGGGATGTTGTTTTTCATGAACAACACTTCCCATTCCACATTTCATCATCTTCAAGTTCTGCTCCTTTTCAATTTTTTTCTTCCTGCTACTACTACTGATCATATATTTTATGATCCATTTGAACCTACAGACACTAGACCTAATATTTCCAGTACACCATCTACTTCAAATATACTTGATACTTCTAATATATCTTCACCATCTCCTTCTCTTGATTCTCCAGTTCACTCTACACCACCCTCTCCTTCTAATCATGATTCTTCTCCTAATACTTCTCCTGCCAATCATATTACTCCTCCTTCTACAAATCTTCCTTTATCCACTCCACCTATACCTAGACATACATCCAGACATCATAAACCTCCCACTTGGCTACAAGACTACATATGCCAAACATCTTCTTCCTTTGCTTCACATTGGTGCAATCTTGTTGCATTTAAAGCCCTCTCTCTTTCTTCTCATGTTTTTATTGCTCATACTTCTGATATCACATAACCTACTTCTTACTCTGAGGCTGCTTGCAATCCACTATGGGTTGAAGCTATGCATTAATTTTTGACAGCTTTGGATCACAATCAGACTTGGGAAGTGGTTGATCTTCCTCAAGGGAAGAAACCCATAGGTTCCAAATGGGTTTTTAAGGTGAAATTAAGAGCTGAGGGACAGGTTAAAAGGTATAAAGCCAGGTTAGTGGCCAAGGGCTATAACCAAAAGTATGGTATTGACTACATGGAGACCTTTTCTCCAGTGATCAAAATGCCTACTGTCAAATGCATTTTAGCTTTGGCAGCTTATAAAGGATGGAAACTCTTTCAGCTGGATGTTAATAATGCCTTCCTCCATGGAGATCTTCATGAAGAAGTGTATATGAAGCTACATGAGGGTTGTCCAAATCTAGACAACAAAGTGTGCAAACTTAAAATATCATTGTATGGCCTAAAACAGACATCTAGACAATGGTTTGCTAAGTTGGTAGCTGCTCTTGTGATTGAAGTTATACTCAATCTAAGAATGATTACAGCCTCTTTACAAAGATTCATGGCATTTCCATTACAATTGCTGCTATGTATGTAGATGATATGATCATCACTGGTAATGAAACTACTAGCATTACTCATCTCAAACAACACCTTGATCAAGCTTTTAGCAGTAAAAATCTTGGTGAATTAAGTAATTTTCTAGGCTTGGAAATCATCTATCTTCCTGAGGGTATTACAATGACTCAGTTAAAGTTTACTAAAGAACTTTTGATCTTTTCTGGCCTCTCTACATTCAAGTCAGTTGTGACTCCTTTACCTCTCAATCTTAAACTCTCTGCTACTTCAGGATATCTTTTGTCATACCCTACTGCCTACAGGTGTTTAGTCGGGAAATTAAATTTCCTAACTCACACTAGGCCAGATCTATCCTATTCAGTTCAAGTGTTAAGCCAATATATGCAAAGTCCTAGATCTGCTCATTTGGATGCCCTTCATCATGTTATATCTTATGTCTCTCATACTGCTGGTCAAGGGATTTTGCTCAAAGGTGCTCCTACTCTCAAGCTCCAGGCATTTTCTAATTCAGATTGGGCATCCTGCCCAGATTCTAGGAGATCTCTCTCAGGCTATCTTCTTATGTTGGATGATTCTCCCATCAGTTGGAAGAGTAAAAAGCAAGCCACTGTCTCAAGATCCTCCTCAGAGGCTGAGTACAGGGCCATGGCAAGTGCTTCTGCTAAAGTAACTTGGATGGTTAGACTTCTACAAGAGTTACAAGTTCTTAATCTCACACCTGTCCTACTGCATTGTGATAATCAATCAGCTTTGCACATAGCAAGGAACCCTGTGTTCCATGAAAGCACAAAGCACATTGATATAAACTGTCACTTTACAAGAGAAAAAGTAATGGAAGGCCTCATTGAGCTTACTTACCTACCTACAACACAACAGTTGGCTGATGTGTTTACTAAGGTGCTTCCTTCTGCTCAATTTCAACTTTTATTGAACAAGCTTGGCATGTTTCCCACCCTGCCAACCTTGAGGGGGGGTGTTAAACATACTGCTGCTACAATCAGGCGCCAGCTCAGCACAACTGAATGCCAGCTGAGCACAACTAATAACAAACTCAGTTAGTTAGTTAGCTTATTCTGTAACTAACTTCTCCTCTCTTCTTCTGTAATAATTCCTTCTATAAAAGGAGTTCTACACCTTGTAATTAATTATTCAATTTCATTCTTTCTCTGAATATAATCAAATACATTCATTTCTCTCTACTTTTCTTAGCTTACTGTTCAAGCTTTCTAGTTTTCATGGCATAATATCACAAAAGTTAACATATCATGAAAGCAAAGCTACAAGAAGAAAATATATAGCAAGCAGAAGAAGAAAGAAGTAGAGGAAGATGGGGTGATAACAACCAAACAATTTTCTTCTTACTTGTCGCTCTTCACGCTTGGAAACAATAGTAGTCAAATTAAAAAAACATTCTAACTCTACTTAGGACAATTCAAACCCTCTAATATGAATATCAAATGAAGTTTATGGCCACATCCCTAGAATGAGGCCCCAATTAGGGCAATAGTTGGCCTACTGAGTGGGTAATTTATCCATTATAAATAGATATTAATGCTAAATGGAGTTAAACTCAACAATATTAACATTCTATCTTATCTAATTCTGATGAGTAGATGTATCAATCTCCTAACGATATATACAAAATACTCCCTAATCTACGAATCAAAAAAGAAAAGCTTAATACACTTAGATGACTTATTAGAGTACATTGTCCAAATATGAGAGACCAATAGAATTTTTCCCCCTTTAAAAACTAAAATCCCTATGGTAAATAGTTGCATAAAGTCTTATGATTTTTTTTTTTCAAGAGAGGATTGGTTGAATGGGGGATAAAAATTCTAAATTCTTTCACCAAGCTGTCCTAATCAAAGCAATAGAAGCAACATTAGGGCCCTAACCACTGAGATTGGGGTTGAAATTGTGAACAAAGATGAACTTATTACTCATATCAGAGACCATTTCATTACCCTGTTCACCACTGAGAAAATGCATTCCAATCAGAAAATCCAATGGGGCACCCTGAACCTAGTTAGAATGCCTATAATAGGGGAGGTTAGAAGGGTTGTGTTTAGTATGGGGACCCTAAAAGCCCCAGGAACTGATGGTTTCCACCCAATGTTCTTTCATAAACACTGGGATGAAATTGCGCCTGATGTGCTTAACTTTGTGGTGGAGGTCTTTATAGTCTGTTCAGTTCCCCATGAGATGATCAAAACTCTCATAAGCCTCATTCCAAAAGTGGATGACCATAGGAGTGTTAAGCAATTCAGACCAATCAGCCTTTGCAACACTTCTTATAAAATCATCACCAAAATTCTGGTTCAGAGACTTAGACCCTTACTAAATGGAATGATATTCCCAAATGGAAGGGGGGGGACTGAGAATAATTACATAGTTGCATATGAGATTCTCCATTCCATGAAGGGTAGAAAAGGAAATAGGGGGTGGATGGCCCTAAAAATTGACCTAGAAAAAGCCTATGATAGACTTGAATGGGATTTTATTCATGACATGTTAATCAGTCATAACCTTAATAGACACACTTGTAGTTTAATTATGAGCTGCATCTCCTCTATGTCCTCTTCTGTCATTATCAATGGTCATCCAACTAACTTCTTCCAACTCTCTAGGGGTATTAGGCAGGGAGACCCCCTCTCCCCCTACATTTTTATTCTGTGTATGGAGCATCTGACTCATATGATAAATGAGACTGTAGCTAACTCTGGGTGGACCCCCTTTTCTTTCAATAGAAATAGGATCCATATATCCCATCTCCTTTTTGCGGATGATATCTTGTTATTTGGGGAGGCTAATGTTAGTACTGTTGATGCTATACTTCAGACCTTAGAAGCCTTTTACACAAAATCAGGCTTGAAAATGAATCCCCAAAAAAGTTCTGTTTATTTCTCTAAAAATACTGATTCTAGGATTAGTGACCTCCTGGCCACTAGGATGAACATTCCTTCAAAACTTGACCTGGGAATTTATTTAGGCTTCCCCCTTACGGACAAAAGACCATCCAAAAACCAATGGACTCACATTATTAGAAAAGTCCAAAGCAAGCTTTCTAACTAGAAAACAATTTTTTTGTCGACGGCTGGAAGAACTACCCTTATCTCTTCAACCCTGAATGTCATTCCTGCCTATTCTATGAACTGCATCTCCCTGCCTAAGTCCATCACTAAGGCTATTGACTCCATTGTGAGAAATTTCTACTGGGGAAAGAAGGATGGGGAACAAAAGCTAGCCCTCATTGCTTGGGACAAGATCTGTGGGCCTAAGGAAACTGGGGGACTAGGGATTATAAGCAATGATATATCAAATAGGATTGCCCTAGCGAAACTTTGCTGGAAGATGAACTCCATCGACAATCTAGCTACCCAGGTTATCTACCAAAAATATTGTTGGGGAAGGGAAAATCCTAAACCTTTCAAAACTGGTTCCCACATATGGCAAGATATGGGGAAAAGGTGGGATATTTTCTCCAAGTTTTTGGGTTGGTGCATGGGAAAAAGGAGACTGTGTCTTCTTTTGGTATGATGTTTGGACTCCCTTTGGCCCTCTCAGAGAGATAGTAGCTGGGTAGCGAGAATGAGCGAAAAGTTGATAACACTATTAACCAGGGGCAATGGGATCTCCAGGGTTTAACCCTTACACTTCCACCCCATATAGTGGACTGGATCATGAAATACCCTAGGAAAGGAAATGATCAGGCTCCTGATCTCAGGCTTGTGAAGACACCCTTGCTTGCTGGGTGGCTAAGGGCAACTACTTTGACTCAAAGCTTATATAAAAATGAATGAGAAAGGACTACCACCTATTGTGGAAGAGATTGGGACTGGAATAGTATATGGTCTACCCCTTGCCATCCCAAGATCCAACAATTTTTCTGGGCGTGTTTATGGAATGGAATCTGACCTAAAGTTACCCTTCATGCCAGAAAGATCATTGATAACCCTAACTGTCCTTTTTGCCAAGCAATTCCTAAGTCATGCATCCGTGTCCTTAGAGACTGTGTTAGAGCAAAATAAACTTGGCTAAAATGTGGTCTCCCCTAGGACTTTTTCTCTATGGATTTTAAAACATGGCTAAACTCTAATATTAACTCTAAAGTGACTATGGGAAATCATAACAACATTCCTTGAGACACGTTATTCATCTTCCTTTGTAGGAGAATCTGGATTAGAAGGAACCTTTGGGTCTTTAGTAGTAAGGATCTCAAACTTGAACACTTTTGGCACCAATCGGTCATCCTTGCCACAGAATATGTTTGCTCAAGACCTATTCTAAACACAATTCAAAAACCCCCGCAACCTACTCAAATCTCCACGAATCATGAGTTTACTATAACAGTGGATGCCTCCTTTTGCACTACTAACCTTCATGCAGGTATGGGAGCCATCTGTAGAAGTAAAATTGGCGAATGGATGGAAGGTCTCTATGGGAACTTGGTATGCAATGATGCCAATCTTGCAGAGATCCTTGCCATATATGAAACACTGTTATGTATTGAAGCGAAACAATGGAAGATATGCATTATCCTCTCGGGCTCCTTGATAGCAATGGACTGTATAATGGAAGTACGAGGATTAGAGATCGTTATAACAATCATACTATCGTGTGCAGGCAGTTGTTACAGCGAGAGAGACACATTCAGCTGGAAAAAAATGGAGGGGGATCAAGTTTGAGAGGCTGATATTTTAGCAAGAACAAATCGCAAAGGAAGTGGGGAGGTGGGAATTTTCCGCCGATTTTGTATAGCCCCATGGGTGAAACTAGGCATTAGGGCGAAGGATATTACTTTTGAACAGTTATGTTTATCTTGTAATGATAGGATCATAGATCCCTATGCTAGCTACACTAATTAACTTTTGACGGTTTGATCTTTTTTTTTATATCGTTCCAGTTAACCAAAAAAAAAAGTCTTATGAAATTTATACCCAAGAGGTGAGACTTGAGAGCAAAGCACATCTATATCAACATATTATGTGTGAAACCAAATCAAATCTACATCAACATATTTTGTGGCACTCTCGAGTAACATAAATTACTTGCAAAAAGAAAATCAATGGCAAATGAGCAACTAGAGATGGCAATCTGGTATATTTAACATCAACATATGATAGTCTAGTATTATTTCACAGCATGTAAAAAAAATGTGAAGGTCTGGTATATTTAGCATCATGTGAAAATGTGATTAATCAGGATAAATGGCAACATGAAGAAAAATTCTCTTACGATAATTTTTTTTTATTTTTACTCCAACTTAACTCCTTCTCTAATTCATATTCTCTCACATTTTCGCCAACACCACCCACGATCACCACCGACGAGCACAAAATTCCGACGATATTTTTTTTTTTTTAACGAAATCCATGGGGCTAACGTGTGGCTTGCACGTTGGCCCCATGGGACACAACGTCCAGGCCAGACGTTGTGCCCCATGGGGCCAACATGTAGGCCACACGTTAGCCCCATGGGACACAACGTCCAGGCCTGGACGTTGTGTCCCACGGGGCCAACGTGCAGGCCACACATTGGCCCCATGGGCCCCAACGTCCAGGCTAGACGTTGTGCCCCATGGGGCCAACGTGCAGGCCACACGTTAGCCCCATGAAATTTGTTTTAAAAAAAAAATCTCGTCGGAATTTTGTGCTCGTCGGTGTGATCGTAGGTGAGTTGGAGAGGTAGCGATTGGTTGTTATTGATTTTAGGTGGTGGTGGAGAGAGAGTTGTAAAAGCAGCCAAGAGTATAATGGTACATTTACATAGTAGTTGGGGCGATTTTAAGTAATTTCAGAGCGATGAATAGAAGTTCAGCCAATGTATTGCTAATATATTTTGACTTCCCCGGTTACCGTTCAAAGCCAAATAATCCTCTTCCTTTAAATCTTCTTTTGTTTTGTTTTTGAATGAAGGGGGATAGAGTGGAGGTGGGGCCTAGGGGAAGATAATTGTTAGACAGCAAAGTACAACTAAACACAGATGAGTCGAAAGGTGTATCACGTCATCCAGACAACCCAGTCAACCAAAACCCAAAATTGACTGACTACAGAAATCAGTGGAGAGAGTTTAACGCGCAGGGAAAGTCAAGCCAATCAAAAGATATATACTTCTACCGCCTCTGTTTTTTAAAATGTAATGTCAGGTTATTTTAATTCACTCACCAAAAAGGCAAATATTACCTCTAAAAAACACAGTAAGTATGTGCATCTTCAATGAAGTCCAAGATCAAAATGGTAATATAGCAAGGACAAGGTGAGCAAGATATGTTAAGAGTTCAATTTGGACAGTCACAGTTAATGGTTAAGCGTCCCTCGGGATAAGGCTGCTCCTGCGCCAAACTCGCCACATCCAGGAACCTCCTGAGGAGGAATGGGTTTAAAGTGATGCCGGCGAAATATGGGACATAGGTAATCAAAGAACATTGGTGCAGAATGCTGCCATAAGCATAACCACGGAAACGTAGCTCGTAGAAAACTATACTACTCAGTACTCACCAGCAGTTAACTCAAAAAACTACTTCTATCAAGATTGCTTAATGGTCAGTTATGCCTGCCCTGCAGTATTTAAATCAAAAATGCAGAATTTCTGGCAGTTACCCGAAAGAAAATAAAAACCCCTTGTTGCATGATGCAGGTTGAAAATCCACATAAATTTTGCAGCCTATACCAAGCAATGCAGGAAACCAGTAAATCAGCTTAGGTGCCTGATACCGGCTCTAGAGTCAGAAATGGTTATGCTAGCAAACAGGAGCAATTACTTTGCTAGCAACTATGATGGATCATTCAAAGTAAGTTACAGCTAAAGAACAGAGCTTCTGATCATCATTTCCCTTATTTAGGCACTAGGCTACACACTTAAAAGCTTAAAACTTTCTGATACCATCTTTTAAACACCCCAGTGCCTAGTACAATTACTCCTGATGTCACCCAACAGTCAAAGGGAGTGTTGGATACTTAGATATGCAAATTAAATTCCCACAGGATCATGCTCGTACACAGACAGTAAACAAATATAAAGTTCAGAATAAAAGAACACATCCTATCTTCATTCATAAAAAGAAAAACCAAATTCCTAATAAAAAAATGATAGTCATGCACTTACAGTAGATAGAACATTGATCAAGAGCATAGTGCACAACTGCACATCATGCTCCTGATCTAGGCCATTGGTCAGATAAGGTTTATTGAAAAAGGGTGAAAATACACTTTCAATCACATAACCTGGTATTGGTTGAGCAAGTTTAGCTTGTATCAGAAAACTCTTTGCTATCTTACAGAAAGACATCCAAACATAAACCACCACTTTATATCATGATATAACAAATCCATAAGCACAAAACAATGACTAAAGAGACAAAAATGAGGCCAAAACCTATCTCTATACAGAAATTAGTCATGGTTACAAGATGATTCTCTTTGCCTTCACAAACAATCCAATGAATGAATGAAACTGGACAGCCATAAAGAGTACACACAACTTTGTCATGGTCAGAAAAAAAATTTATTATCAAATGTTGAGCAAGAAATCATAGTCAAGCTACCTCAAGAATCCATGTATTACCAATTGAAAATTAATGAGAAGCAAAACATAGTCAAGCTAAGTTGAAGCTCTGAGAGAGCAATTGATAATTCATAATCTATGAAATACTAAACGGTCAGACGTTGGAAACGAAAAGAAAAGTAAAAGGGACACCTCAATTCCAGAACGACTTTCTACATTTACTTGTTGCAGACTAAAATGGCTCACTGCTTCAAGTTATTGATCCATATTTGAGACTAATGCTCAACATACTCTCCAAAGATGCTGAAAGAAGAATATGCAGATGAATGGTACAGAATTAAGACTCAAATGCAGAATGGCAAGAGCCTAAGCAGGAAATGCAACCTTTTCAAGGTGAGTTATAGACCAACCACCAGATGAATACGGCATTTGTCAATCTTTAATCATAGAGCACCAATGTGGTGCTATCCTAGCATCTTATTAGCATCCCATTATTGCACAATTGTACACAAAACCACCAGATTGCTTTCTACCGAGGACAGTCCATTGCTGTGGGCTTACAGAGGGAGCCCAAGAATTTACCTCTATGTAACCTCCATCCAAAGCCCTAGGACCCCCTAAAACAATAAGCTCGTCGCCACATCCTCGAAATGCTAGACCCCAGCCATGCATTGAGACCGCCCTCTCTGGCAAACTTCCTACCGTGGCCCATGAGTTAGAGCTTTTATTGTACTTCCTGACCTCTTTCCTTGCATAATCTGCAGCATAGAGCTCATTATTCACCACGGTCAGCAGAGGGGGTGCTTCTGACATAGCAAAGGACTCAGGTGCCCCTGGCTCGGGATTCCTCAAAGGAAGCATGTCCGGTATCTCAGTCCAAGTCCGTCTCTCCAAATCAAAAACCTCTCCACATGTAAGAGGATTCGAGTTCTCAACCCCGAGTCCCCCAACTACATAGAAATTGCCATCCATAAACACCGCTGAACATTTCTTCCTAGCTTTGTTCATACTTGGGAGAGTCACCCATGTCCCAGTATCTGAATTGTATAGCTCAGCTGAGGAAAATATATTTCCCCAAAAATCACACCCACCAGCTACAATGGCAATTCCACCCAGTGTAGCAGAACCAAATAAGCACCTTGGCGTATTCATCTCCATGCCGGTAGACCATGAATTTGTCACAAGGCTATATTTATAAATCAAGTGAGTGGTTATTCCCTTTCCGAAGACCAAAAGTTCAGTACCAACAGCAAGTGACTCCTTGTCTGAATGCATAAAGCAATCATTGGAAGGCATTCTAGGCAAATGCTTCCAACGAAGGCGAATGGGATCAAATACCTCCCACTCAAGCAGACTGCAAGAAAAGTAAATCCAATGCTCCACAATACCCAATTTTCGCCTCAATTTGTAAAGCTCTTCGCTCTCAATTAAAGAACGAAAGTTGCGATTCACCGCAGCAATAGACCCATAATCGGACCTAGAGCAGCGAGCAATGCAGTCTATTGAGTTGTCCTTTCCAATTTGGTGAATAAGAGAACTCGTATCTGACTGATCTCCATCCGCATTGTCAATGTTCTCAGATGGATCTACAACCAGGGAAAGTGAAAGATTCAAGAAATCAACTTTTATTTCCCCCGTCTTATTGATTTTCA
Organism: Beta lomatogona; assembly: GCA_947646795.1. Classification (NCBI taxonomy): domain Eukaryota; kingdom Viridiplantae; phylum Streptophyta; class Magnoliopsida; order Caryophyllales; family Amaranthaceae; genus Beta; species Beta lomatogona. Next base: position 1,118,217 of record CANSNZ010000244.1, on the reverse strand, counting down.
ACAACTTGAGTGAGTTCCCAAGTTTTTCGCCATCTTCAGATTTACGCTTATAATTCGAGGTCCCAAATAAACTAAATCCATCATACATCCAATTACTTTCCTGTTCACAGGGACTAGGGAAGTCCCTTAAGAAAGCAAATGAAAGATCTTCCAACATTTGGATAGACTTAAAGCTCCAAAAATCGTATAAACCACCACTAAAATCCCTCTGCAAAACAGATAAAAATCCAAATCCCAAATTACTGATAACTTTCAAAATCACGCTATACCAAACCCTATAAAAGATTTCTAAACAACAATCCAACAGAAGATATAAGAGAAGATCCAGAAATCAGATCACCTGCCACATAAACCAATCAATCTAAGAAAACGAAAGATCCTAACTTTTAGCTTGAAAATTAAGATACCCAAAAGTTCAATCAGCGACAAATGAAAAAAATTACATCAAACAAGAAAACAAAAAAAGGAGTGAAATAACTCCCCAAATTTATATTAGAAAGTGCAAATCCCAAACATGAAGCAGCAGGAAAATCAAAGACAAACCCAATAAAAATCATGGATAAAAGAAAAAAAACCCACAACACAAAAATTACTAATTGGTCAAAAACACAGACAAAATCGTCATAAATCCCACTAACAACAATAACCCACAAAAAAAGGGACCCTTTATTCACAAAACAAACAAATGATGATCATGACTTATGATTGAAATTAAAATTAATGATCGATGACGACGACGACGACGAAGATGATGGCGATGCATAAGAAGAGGAGAGAGAAAGTGGAATTTACCGATTGGATCGAGATTGTGGAAGGAGGAGAGAGAAAGAAAAGTTGGAAAGCTCAATTTTTCTTCAAAGAATAATGTCTACTTTTGATTTAATTTGCTGAAATCTGGAGTTTCACTCTGCTTCGTAAGAGAAAAAGTGCGAATCACACAGCACAACTGCACAGTGCGTTCTTTTTTTCTGTGTCATATTTTTTGGGTTCTTTGTTTATTTATTCTATTAACTTTAGTGTTTTTCAATTTGTAAGTAAAATTTTGTGGGTATTGCGGCGGTGGGACCAGAAAAGAGTGTAAGATAGCGTATGCAGAAAAAGAAAGAGAGAGAGAGAGAAAGAGGAAGAAGAAGAAGGTGGGACGAGTGGAAATGAGAATGGAGGGGGCGGCTTTGACAGAGAGTTATACGGGTGGCGGCCAAAAGAGAACACAAAGACGGCCGATGTGCCCCTTTCTACACGTGTTCTTTCGTCCCCCACAAGACTATCCCTTATTCCCTTACCCACCTATGTTTAGAGTTTAAACCTCCTTCATTTCAACTGATTTTTACTAAATTGGTTTTTAGACTGCCTTCGTTTCACTTGATTTTTACTAAATTTAAATTGATATTTTGACTCTTCATTGGAGAATAATAAGTTTTAAGGTATATAAGTTTAACTAATCAATAAGTTCACGAGAAATAAGTTGGGGAAAATGCACCCTCTTATATGTATTATAAAGGTTGACGGTTTATTAAAGAAAATGAAATAAAGAAGTATGATTGGTGGTTCCTAATATATCCCACCTTTATTGATGAACTCGTATATTATAGGTTGTTACTCTTTTTTTTTCAGCTGAATTGAACTTAATTAAACAAAAATGAACTATTAATTGAAAATGTGAAAGAAAACTAATTGAATTGAATTGAATCGAACTGAATTGAAATGAAATTAAGTCCAAATGAACATGTCCTTAAATTTCTAAGACATGAGAGATCTCCTATTCATTAAACTATCAACAACTACATAATTAGTAAACTAGCTCAATCTAAATTACAATGTAGACACAAACTTACAAATTGTTTTTTTTTTTTTACAAAAGGTAAGAAGAAATCATCTGTGCTACCCTCGTACAGAGCCTCAACCTATAGGCCTATTTTAAGCCAGACACCCCCAACCACAATGTCTACTTACAAATTATTGTTGGATCAAAGAGGAAACTTTCAATTATGTAAATCCTCCTCTCAAGAATAAAACCTAATATATTAGATTTAAGGATCTCATTTATAAAGCTAAAGCATGAATGTCATATGTGACTGTAATTGACGTAATATAATGTCTTGCTCATCAATTCAAGGGCGTTCAATTTACCTTTCAATAAAGTTTTAGGTCTAACTGTAATATTCCATTTTATATGAGTTTATATAATAATTATTTCTTAATTTGAATATAATTATTATAATATAAAATATACATAATGAAATATATTCATCTATTGATTTTTATAATAATTTTGTTATTTAATGGTATGGAGAAACCTTTTTTCAAGAATTTCATAATTAAATGACTAATTAATTATTATTTTATCAATATATGTTTTGATATGAGAACTAACTCGGAAAGACCATACTACAAGTGCTACCAATGTTGTTTCTTTAAAAAGGGGTAAATATGGTGAACTTTTATTGGAACCTAGAATTGCGCTAGGTGGCTTTTTCTTGAAACTTTATATTTACACTCGTTTGGTTGGGAGGATTTGGATGGAAAAGAAAGAAAATAAGGTTTCAATCTCGTACATGAATAGGATTTTATTCATATGAAAATTAAGTGACTTTTCTATCTTTGGTTTTTGAAATTATAAATGAGATTTAATAAGAAGTGGCAGGAAGTGCTAGGAAAAGATTTCAGTAAGATCTCCACTTTTCTTTTCTTCCAAAACTGGAGAAAACTAGGAGGAAAGACAAAACTAAAAGTTGTCAACTTAGGGCCCGTTCGGTATTACTGTAGTTTTCTTTTTTTGGTTTTTTGATTTTCAAAATCATATGATATATGTCCTATAATGAATAAAAAATTAGTCAAATTTATTGGGAACATGATGATTTTGAAAACTGACAACTAAAAAGTGAAAACCACTTTTTCTAGTTAACTGTTTTTGGTTTTTTGTTTTCAAAAAAAAAAAAACTGAAAACTGAAAACAAAAAACGATAACGAACGGGCCCTTAACTTTTCCTTTCACTTCCCTTCCTTTGGTGGACTAAGGCTAACCAAACATATATTGAGATCTTTTCAAATCCTTACAGTAAACTAAACAATGGAAAGTGTAATCAATTACTTTCTTTCTCTTTTTTTAATTTCCTTTGTTCTCTATTCTTTTCCTTTCTCTTTCTTTCATTTACTAATACTAAAACATAGTGCCAAACAAGCTGTTAGTAAAATTGTAAGAAGTTACATTTATGATTTATGACATATTTGACTATCTAAAATATCTGAACATGAACATATATATATATATATATGTTCTAATCTGTTGTCTTCTCCCAATCTGTTAGATAAAAGGTCTTGGTAAAGTACAAAGTTCATTGATCTAATGGTTCATTGACATATTAACCTAGAATTGTCAAAAATGTAAGCTGCTTAAAAAACACTGGGACTTCCTTGTCACTAGATTTCAGTCTCGTAAATGCATAATTAGTTTTCTTAATTATTCTGCTTTCTATGAGACTTGAGTTAATATGTGCAAATGAATATGGGCAGATCAATTATTCTAGAGGTCTTGTGCAACAAAGACAAAAATTTGGCCTATATTAATAGATCAAAAGTTAATATATTGGGGAATAATTAGCAATCCTACCTGTTATTTTACCCTTTGATAATGCCGAAATTGATGTTGATACCCTGAAATTGTTCGGTTAAGAAATTGAGCATTCTGCTCTATAACTTGACCAAAGGATATTATAGCACAGAGATAAACATTATTGTTTTTATCAACTTCTCATATCTTCTTTAATTGCAAATTAAACCTCGCATAATCTGATGAGAAGACGTTTCAACATATACAACCTATACTCCTAATCCACGGATTAATCTTGGGCGCATTGTCCCCTCCATGGGACAAGAATCCAAGAACTGGTCGTTCCTTAGTATTAGATGAAGTTCATTCACCAATTTCATTGATTCATTAAGAAAACCATCACCTAAATTCATCCATGGTTCGTTTATGGCGCACCCATCGACATCAAGTTGACGCTTTCTTGATGTAACTCAAGATGCAATTTCTTCTCTCCCTGTTTTTCTTCCTAGTGGTATAGGAGTTCAATTTTGGTTCTAGATTGGTGACCGTACTGAGCCGCATACTATGGCGAGAGGGGTTATTGTAGCAAATTTTGGGACCAATGATCCAAACTGAATCCTTACGGATTGTAATATTCTGTGGAGAAAGGGTAGATGTGGATGAAATTAAGTGTTATGGCGTTGTTGGAAATTTCAACAAGGTAGAGATAATCGTCTTTTAGACTCACATGTCTATTTTTAGCCCCTAAGAACTGCTTCGAACATGGAGGGATGAAGAATGTGTTATTTATGGCGTTAATATTGTGAGAATTAATGAGACAAATTTTTGGAATCTTGCGGGTGATGTCCGGATTACTAAGGGCTGTTGGCAGTGTGCCACAAGATCTCCAACACTTGTAAAAAAATTCGATACTAATAATAATAATAATAATGATAATAATAGTAACAGTAATAATAACAATAGTAACAATATTTATTGAGATAAATCTTACTAGATTAAATCATAAACAATGATCAACATATAATACATGGATAGTGCTAAAATACATCTTATGCATCTTTCCAAATTCTGAAAATCTTCTTCTCTACTTTACCTATTTTCTCCCCAAATTCTGCACAAATTTATTCAGCTTTAAAAACATTTGGATTATAGGATCAGACTTAGGACCAAAAAACTCAAATTAAGTTTCCGAAATATAGAAATGATTGTAAAAGCTGGTTTGATCATGGTCTTGATCGTTTAGACCGATTTTACTTCCATTTTGTTTTTTTCACTTAAAAATAACTATCGTATATTTAATTTTATAATAATATTTTACTTAATATTAATAAAATATAGCTATTAATAATATAATAATAATTTTTTGATATATTATCTATAAAAAGTAGATAACAAAGCGCAATAATATTATATTTTATATAAAAATTATTGAAAAAAAATGCCCAGCCAGTCTGGACTGAAAACGGAAACTTCAAAAAATTTGGACCAAAGACTAGTATATTTTTTTCGATTTTTGGGCTAGAAGATGAACCCCTCTAATTAGGGCCCAAATTTATTGGTCTGCTTTTAGGCCTCTAAAAGCTGAAAAAGGGGCTGTAAAGAGGAATCAAAATTGGTCTGTCATCGTGAATTCGTGATGATCATTGATGATGAGGGAGATGGGGGAAAAGAATAGAAGAATAGAGAGATAGATGAAAATTTGTTTGGAATGGAGTAAGATAGTCGACAATTAGTCATTTTTATATAAGGTGTTGCCTTGATGCTCAACCATCTCCGTTCACTACAATTGACACTGATATAGTTTCGACAAGTAATTTTGGGATTATTGCCTCAATGTCAACGTCCCCTAAATTTGACATTTTAACATTGGGTTGCAATTGTTAGTTAGATTATTATTCAAACTAGGGAAGGTTCTTGAATAATCATATGGGCCGAGTAAATCATAATAAAAAGAAAAGTTGCTAAATTGAAGAAACCTTAGCTTAATTAAGTGGTGGAGATCCTATATTATGGTATAACATAAGCTCATTTAAGGATCTCATCTTTTCAGCTTAAGAAGAATGTTATTAATTAACACAAATTAATTAAGTAATATGGTGTACGTCTTAGTTTGATCATCCATTCCATGTGCATTCTTTCACCTTTTAAACAAAGTTCATATAAAAAATTTAGTTTCGATAAGTTATAATCAGTTTAATAAGTTTTAAGCAGCTCCAAGGAGTTCTAATCATCAAGTTTATTAATGAGCTAATTCCATCCAATAAATTCCGATAAAATCTAATGAAGGTTAGTATTTGTTATTTGTTGATTAATAGTTACTATATAAAGATTAATTAACAATAGGAATAAGACAAGTTCCGATAGAATCTAAAAGGCTAATATTTGTTATTTGTTGATTAATAATTAGTATATAAAGGGAAGTCATGAAGATTATGATGGAGGCAGGTTTCAAGAACCTCATTCTCGAGACGGAAACATGAAGTTGTATTCTCAGCTCTATAAAGGGAAGTCATCTCCTTCCTCGTCTGGTAGATCAGTGGTGAATGACATTCAAGTGATAGCTAGTTCTTGGGAGAGTATGTCCTTTGTAAGGAGAGATGGAAACCGAGTAGCGCATAAGCTAGCTAAAGTGAGTGAAGAGTATGTGAAGGAGAGAGTGTGGTTGGAGGAGCATCCTCCTTAGATTAGTGTTGTTGTACTTTCAGATTTTCAGTTGATCATGAATAAATTGGTCTTTCCTCTAAAAAAAATCAGTATATATAAGTTAACAATAGGAATAAGACATAAGATGCATGTATCTAGTTCGAAAATATACAAGCAATGCAATAATATGTATAATATTAATATTTGATATTCAATATTCGCTCCCTCTCGTATTTTTTTAGGTTGCTTACTTGAATTCTTGATACGATTCACAATTAAAGAGAATCTTCTAAACCGATCTTCTCAATGGGTCTTATTTGATTCGATCCCAATTAATTCTTTATCAATATTCAATCGTTATACTTTTTATTAATACTCCCTCGGTCCCTAAAAAGAGTTCCCATTTCTTTTGGACAAAAGTATTAAGTAGAAATCATAAGTGGGACCTTAGTTGTATTAAATCACAATTAAAAACTGAAGTCGATACACTATTTATGAATTGTTTATTGAGGAGAGAGCATTTGGGTCACTTTACAAAGCCATAGTGTTTATGGGGAAATGGGTAATATAATAACAAGTGAAAGCTAAATAATATTTTAATTAGTAGACCCATACCATATAAAGAAATAAAAAATCTATTTGGGACAAACATAATTGAAAAAATAAACTCTATTTAGGGACGGAGGGAGTTTGTAATAGAAGATATGTGAGGTTAAAAAAGTGCATTGACACATGCACATAGTCAAAACAATCAAACTAAAAAGATGTACATGGAGTGGCCTATTATACAATATAATTACTTGTAATATTATAGCTATACTACATATTATCAACCTTGTAAAATAGTGTCAGATAACAAGTGATCAAACTAATTAAAACAAAAATAGAGGGAGTACTTTATTTTTTATTTAACTCACTTGGAATATTCAAGTCAAAATTTTAACAATTTGACACTGCATGTATGTTAATATTAGTTATTATAATACATGAAAAAACTACATATGATTGTTAAAGATTTTAATTTTTTTTTGGTAAGTAAGTATAATAGCTCCAAAAAAACATTAATAACCTAACTTCCTTAAAAGGAAGAGAAAACTAACCTAGCCACAAGAGGCCATATTTACAAATTTTCACACCAAGCTGTATCACTCACACTCCATTTGACAGTATTACACAAACTAGCTCTATACTTTACTATACACTTTATATCTTTTACTATACAATCAATTCTTTGGACTTTTGAGATTGTAAAAAGCATCATTCCTAGCTTTCCAAACATTATAGGTAATAGCTACAATGGCAGAAATAAGAATCTATTTTCTATGTTTAGCGCCTGTATACCTATTTCTCACCCAAGTGATCCACTGAAGCAAATCCCTATTCCTGTAAACAACACCCAGCCATTCAAGAATAACTTGAACCAACTTCTTACTAAAAAAACATTGAAAAAGAAGGTGTGAATGGCTTTCAACAACATTACCACACAGACATCAAGTATTATCAGTACAAACTCTATACTGGAACAGGTGGTCTTTAGTTTTGAGTCTTCCCTAAATACACAACCAAGCTATAAACATATGCTTAGGCACAGACATCCTGTTCCAAATGCCCCTTGCCCAAGGAACAACCTGATCCTCAGTAACTATCTGATTATAGACTTTTCCAATTGAGTAACCAGCATTGTTACTCCATAGATGCATTCCTAAGTGTTGTAGCTTATCTTTAACTTTACACAGCTCCTTCACAACCCAACTTGCCCCCACTGGAGCTTGAAATTTCCACCAGCTCTCATCTTTAATATAGATATTATGGATCCATTTAACCCTTAAATCATCCTTTTTGCATCCAATGTTCCGTACAAGCTTCCCTACAGTAGCAATATTCTAGTTTTTTATATTTCTGAAACCCAAACCTCCATAATTCTTGTGTTTGCAGACCTTGCTCCAGTTAACATGCCCAATTCTAACACTATTTGCAGCACCACTCCACAGAAAATGTCTGCAAATGTTATTGATTTGATGGATAATAGAACTTGGGAGAATGAAGATTTGTGCCCAGTAGCTATGGACACTTAGGAGCACATAATTGATTAACTGAGCTCTCCCAACAAAGGACAGATTCCTTGTGCTCTAAATCCTTATCCTCATCACCATTTTATCAATAAGACCTTCACAATCTGCAGCCTTGAGTTTACTTGAACTTATAGGGACCCCGTAATATTTGAATGGAAGCTCATCTAAAACAAAGCCTGAAAATTGTGCAACCCTTGTTATCTCCTCCTGCTCCATTGCTGTGTGATAAATTGCAGATTTAGCTTTGTTGGCCTGCAGCCCAGATGACTCAGAGAAAAGCTTTAAACCCTGAAATAACAAGTAAGCAAACCTAGCCTCCCCTTTACAGAAGAGTAATAAATTATCTGCAAAGCACAGATGATTTATTTTTAGACTTTTGCAACCATGAAAAAACTTGAACTCATCAAGATCACCAATATAGCTAAGAGTTCTTGACATATAGTCCATGCATAGGACAAATAAGAGAGGAGACATGGGGTCTCCTTGTCTTAAACCCCTCTTGGCTTCCCAAAAAACCCTCTGTACTCCATTAATCAGCAAAGTGAATTTGAGAGTTGTGATACAAGCCATGATACAATTCACAAAATGAACAGGGAAGTTCAAAGCTTTCATTAAATCATGAATAAACTCCCATTCTATTGAATCATATGCCTTCCTAAGATCAACCTTCATCATAATCCCCTTCATCTTATTAACCCTTTTACTGAACCTTTTTACCAAATGTTGACATAACAGAATGTTACTCATTATACTTCTTCCATGAATGAAAGCCCCTTGCTGTTGAGCAACAATATCAGGGAGAATATGACCAAGACTTGTGCAAATGAGCTTAGTAATAATTTTATATATTACTGAGCAACATGCTATTGGCCTATAATCACCTACATCAGCTGGACTAGGCACTTTAGGGATCAAAGTGATAGCTGTTATGTTAATTTCTTTCAGTATCTTCACTGTTCTAAAAAAATCTTGAATGGCAGCAATGAAATTAGCACCTACAATATTCCATCTCTTCTTGAAAAAGTAGATTGAGTAACCATCAATCCTAGGTGACTTATCATTATGTATAGCAAACAAGGCTGCTTTTATTTCCTCACCAGAAAAAGTATGATTCAAAGCTTGTTGTTGATCAGAGTTAAGGACACACCCCTTAATAATGATAGCTTGTTCTACCTTATTAGTAGAATTTCGACTACCAAGCAGATCATGGTAGAAGTCAAGGAAAGCCACCACCACTTCAGATGAATTCTGAGCCCAAGACCCATCAACTCTTTTAATTGTATTAATCCTATTATGGATTCTCCTCATCTTGATACTCTGATGGAAATATTTTGTATTATCATCACCATCTGACAACCACTTCAATTTAGCCTTCTGGCTCAGATTAGAACTAAAAATCTTATGTGCAGACACATAGTTCATTCTAGCTTCATGCTCCCGGGCTCTGCAATCTAAGTTCTCACGTTGTTGTTGAAGTTGATGTTGAGCTTCAATCATCAGTTGATGAGCTTGATAATTTTTAATTGAAACATCACCAAATTGCTCCATATTAGGCTCCTTCAAATTCTTTTTCAGCAGTTTTAACTTTTGAACAATTTGAAACATTTTGCTCCCTATGATTTGCTGCTGCCACACATGAGACACAATGCTTTCAAATTGGTCAGCTAGACACCACATGTTAAAGAACCGAAAAGGCTTCCTTTTCTGCTCATCTTTGAAGTATTTTAACACCAAGGGACAGTTATCAAATTCCCCTTCAGGATGTACCAAAACTTCAACATTAGACCATTCCTCCATCCACTGCTCATTCCCTAAAACTCTGTCCAATTTACAGAACACTCTCTTATCACCTTCTTGCTTGTTGTTCCAGGTGTAAAACTGCCCAGAAGTCTTCAATTCCTTCAATCTACAAAACTCAACACAATCTTGCATATCTACAACCTCTCTACTTCTAACTTGCTGACCAATCCTTTCATCCACTTCATAAGAGCATTAAAATCACCTAAAATTATCCAAGGCAACTCAGATGACTTTAAACCCTTTAGATCACTCCATAAGCTTTCCCTGCCTTTTTTTATCATTCATACCATATAAAAAAGGGCAGATTAATTTCCTACCACCATTCACAACTTCAATTTCAGTATGGATGAGTTGGCTAGTACACCACCTAACAGCAACATGTACAGAAGATGGATGCCAACCAAGAATAATTCTACCATTGCAATGCCATGCATTATTTGTAGTAATGCACCATCCAGGACACACATTAAGATAAAAATCACTCAGAGTAGGAGATTTTATCTTAGTCTCGAGAAGGCCAAACAGTCTAATATTGTGAGCAAACATAAAATTCCTCACCTCAATCTGTTTTTTCCTACTGTTTAGCCCCATCACATTCCAACTCATAACACTATCCATCCATAGTGGGAGGCTCCCCCTCCCCACCATGGTCATCCATTGTCTGAACCACTCCCATTTCTTCCACAGTCTTCCCCCCTTCCTGCATTTCTTCCACAGTCTTCCCCCCTTCCTGCATTTCTTCCAAGGCTGCAAATCTATTGTCTATAACCACTGTTGCAAGTGCTGTTTGAGAAACTCCTGGACTATGAGCCACTTTTTGAAACCCCTCACTATTCTTTTGAACAACCTTCTTCTTAGCCACCCATTTATGTTGTGCCTGCCTAACTTGTTTCTTACATTCAATTCCAGTATGCCCTAAGCCTTGATAAATCATATTTACATATAGTTTTTAGGTGCATTTAGGTTGCATTTTAGAGCATTTGGATTCATATTTAGATTCATTATTGCATTATATTCTTAAGTAATGTAATTCTACTCCTATTCGGTATATTTTCTTATTTTTGATGAATTTCAGGCATTGAGGACATATTTGGAGTATGATTAGCTAAACTTGAGGATTAGGAGCACTTAGAAAGAAACTACAATGCATAAGGATCGTAGGGATATGTCATAGTACGAGTTTGAGCGAAAACGAGTGGAAAATCATTAGAAGAAATGTGAAAAAGGAGTCATGTCTACTCTTCTGAGCATAACTTTTGATGTGCTTCTTATAATCGAGTAATTTCAGCATATTTGGAAACTAGACTTGAAGAGCTTTCCAATGATAGGTTTCACGCCCCGAGGAGACTTATAGTCAAGGAGTTATGCCCTTCCGAAGTTGGGACTGTTTTTGCGTGAATCTGTTTTTGTACGCGCGGATCACTAATTCCGCCCATTTAATGATATTTCGACCTTGCTTATGTTTGTAACTTACTTTCCTAGTCTTATTAGGTTATTGAATATTTTTTAGATGAGAGATCTCTCTCTCCTCCTCCTCCCTCTATCACGTTATTATATTCTTAGTTTTAGTTTTTAGTTTTCATCTTCTCTTCTCTCTAGCTTTGTAGTAGTAAACCCTAGTTTTTCTTGTTCTTGAATTTTCATGAGTTATATTATTTCCTTCTCTTTATTTCATTGTTTTCTTTAATTATGTTTTTCTTTGTAGATTTAGATTTTATTATTTATTTCATGATAGAGTAGTTTTTATTTCTAGGGTTTGGGAATCCATGTTTATATGTTATAATTCTTGATGGATGTTTATTGATGGTTTCATTAGTCATTGTTATTTCTAATTGATTAGTATTTTCATTGTTAATCCTGCAATCTGATCAATTGTCTGATTAAATATTGCTAATGAAAAGTCATAGATCGAGAGATAGTACTTTTTAGAGGCTTGCCTACAATTACCAAATCTGATTATGTTGAGCGATCATACTAGCATATGTTGATTTGAGAGCGTTAAGACCCGACCGTAGGATTAACCTGTGCCCTAGATATCTCATTAATTGAACTATTGATGATATTTTGATAGATTATAAGTATATGGTGACCATTGCCCTAGATCTTTTTAGTTTGATTTTCATATTTTTATTAGTTTAGAGTTAATTCAAGTATTCCTGATCTTGTTTAGTTTCTCTATACCTTATAAGCTAGATTAAAACATCCATCTCTCTGTGGATTCGACCCTACTTACCTTACTACATTGTTAGAAGGTTTTGCAGGAATTATTTTTGACAGGTGTACGACAACCTATTAAATTTTGGCGCCGTTGCCGGGGAGACGGTATTGTTTTATTTAGTTTTTATTGTTGGTGAAATCAAACTGTGTATATATATTTTTTTATTTTCATTTTGTGAATAAATTTTATCCTTGTCTATAGTATGTTGTCATGGAGTCGTATAATTATAGTTCAAATGGGGATGTTTTTTCTAATTATCAAGGGCAGTATGATTATTCTGGGTATTATAATGCGAATGATTATGTTTATGATGCATCATATGATTGTCAAAATTTACAAAATTTGTGCATGAATTCCTATGAATATTCCCATTACCCTAATGAGTCTTATGTACCTGATTATACCCAATTTTATCAACCTGAAGTGAATAATTATTTTCAATCTGAAACATCAGAGCGTCAGGAACTTTTTAACATGATGAAAAAGTATATTTTTAAACAACATGATGATTTAAATGAATTGGCTCATGATTACCAAAACATGGCGAACTCTATTGAATTTCTTGTTGTGCAGCAATCTACTAACCAAAAGGTGATACTTGATGATACTGATAATGGTGTTGAGAATTATACTTCAGAGGAGAAAGACGTTGATTTGATTCATGATAATTTGGTAGAAGGTAAGGGTGTAATTGGTGAAGTTGTTAGTGAGTGTCTCTATGTCGACGAATCCATAGTTGAGAGTGAATTGTCTGACACTTTTTCGATAAACTTTTCGTCTGCATATGGGTTTAAAGTTGAGAGTAAGATAATGCATGAGTCTTTGTCGGTTTCATCTAATACTGTTTTTGAGTCTCATGTTCCCTTCTCTAAAAAACTTGATCTTATTCCTTCTTCTTCTTTATTATATCCTCCATCGTTCCTTCTTTCTCCCCTTTTGATTGACTCTCATGATAATGTAAATAATGTACATTTAGTTTCTTTTCTTTCTTTTGAGTCAGGTAAAAAAACAAACAATTTTTCTTTTTCTTCTTCTTGTAAATATAATTTTTCCTTTGATTTTTCTTTTTGTATTTTTAATAAATTTTAGGACTAATTTTTTTCATCTTTCCTTTTCACTCTTATATAATATACTTTGAGATGTTTGCAGGAACATTTGATAAGCTTCTTAGAGCATTGAACTATTATGAGTGGGTCTACTAATCTTCAACGGTCATGCAAGACCTTAAATTTGCGCTTCTCGGGAGGCAACCTGAGCTTTGACTTATTTTCTCTTTTCTTTCTTTACTTTTTATTTTGATTTTTGTCTTTATTGCATCCTTTTTGAGTGATTTTACTCACTTTGGTGTGGTCTCTAATGTGTTGAGTTATGTTTGTCATAGTTTGCAAGCATGTGTAGGTGGAAGTTGCACGCTTGGTTCAATTACGCACACTTGCAAGCTTGTCGTGAGTCGTTGCTCAAGCCAACACATGATGGGCTGCTGCGTGCACAACCCAGCGCTTGCCTAGCCATCACCAGCGCCCAATGGGCCTCACTCGCTGCCCAACGCAGCTCTCTGCCCAGCCCGCTGGTTGGTCAGCGTTCGCTGGCTAGCTGATCACTGTTGGGATATAAAAAAAAAAAGAAAGAAAGAAAGCGAGAGAATTCGCTCGCGCAACATCTTTCTTCACCATCGCACCCCACCACATCACCGGACTCCATCGCCGGATTCCGTTCTTCCACCGTCACCTTTGTCAGCACCACCCGCATCGGAATTCTTCGTTGCGCACCACCACCAACAACCCACTGCAACCCACTGCAACCCCACCTTCGTCTCCTCACGCACCCCCTCCTTACCTCCCCATCTGCACCGTACAACTCGCCTGCCCAACACCATACAGACCACAAGTGCCACCCACTTTCACCTGCGTACCACCACCTTACTGCGGTGTCCATCAGCCGCACACCATCCTCCGCAAGCGCCAAATTTAGAACCCCCTATTCCCTCTAGTCTCTTCACGATTCTTGTTTTGCTTTCTTCTCTTTCTTATCTTTTTAATTTGGTTTTTCTGATTTTCTTTTTCTTTCTCTGTTTTTTTATTCATTTTTCTTTTTATTTTTATTTTTCTTATTAATTTTCCCATTCTCTTCACACTTCTTTATATTTTGATTAATGGTTGTTATAGGATTGTGAAAGTTGACAACAAAATAGTTCAAGTTGGTCTTCCAAGAGTGGTGCTATGTGATTGTAAAGCTTATTCTATTCTTCATTGGGTTGTAAGCCTTTCTATTTTATATTGTTCATACTCTTGATATGACTTTCGAATTTTTGCTTGGATTTTTGTTTTGTTGTCATCTTGTTGAGAATCTTTTGACACATTGATCGAATTATTGGTTTATTGGATTGTCGGAGTTTGTGCGTGGTCTTGGTGGTTTGTTGTTGCTTTTGGTGGGCGGCTTTGGTGATTGGATGAATGTTGTGGTTTGGATTTCATTCCTTCTCTAATCAGGTTTATGCAGTGAGGACACTGCAGATTCTAGCTTGGGGGAGGAATAATCTATCCTTTATTGCTTTCTAGTGTAGATTTTATTTCTTTGGTAGGATGTTGCACGGTTTGTACCGCTCTCTAGGAGCGGGAGTTTACGTGTAACCAAAAAAATTGTATTGCTTTCGTAGTTGCATTAGCCAAAAAAACTGTTGCAAGTGCTGTCTGAGAAACTCCTGGACCATGAGCCACTTTCTGAAACCCCTCACTATCCCTCTGAACAACCTTCTTCTTAGCCACCCATTTATGTTGTGCCTGCCTAACTTGTTTCTTACATTCAATTCCAGTATGCCCTAAGCCTTGACACTTATCACAAGTGACAGGTTTCCATTCATACATAATTTTTTGCCTAATCAAGCATCCTTTTTCATTCTCAAATTCAATCATATCCGGAAACACTTGATTCAATTGTGCCTCAACCATGACTCTAGCATATAATAGCCTATCCTTATTAATGGTGGATTGATCTAACTTAATTGGTTTCCCAATCCCAGCCACTAACTTGAACAGGCATCTTTCACCCCAGTACTTCAGGTCCAAGGCAGGTAACTGAACCCACATAGGTACAGTTTTGAGCTCCTCCTTTTGGAAGTCCATATCCTGGTGCCATTTCTTCACTATAAAAGGTTTTCGATCAAAGAAATGAAAACCAACCCCCGAGATTTGGTCCCTTTGATCTTCAGTATGAAATCTAACCACGAACATTCCTTTGTTCACCATTACTACTTTGTCTATTCCATTTTTTGCCCAAATCCAACGCACAAATCCATCCATAACAGGAAATGGAGGATTGGCACCCACAACATAACAAACAACAGAAGAATTCCAGTATTGAATTTCACCTTTAACATCATCATGATCAATTTTAATATCTGATTGACAAATCATATTTGGCACAGGATCTTGAACTTCATCAAATTTAGATAAAAGTTGGCGCGAATGCGGAATACCTGATTCAATCGCCTCCAATCTTCTTTGTGTCTTCTTCATGATTGATAACCACTCTGATAAACTTGGTTGATCTTTCTGTTGTTGTTGAAGATCCTTCAAAGAAAATTTGGGCGAAAGAAGATTTTTAGACCCAGAATCTTGAATCTCTAACGCAACAATTCCATGGAGTTCGCCCATGGTTTATTGTTTCTTACCATGGACCCTTTTCCTTCCTTTTCTTATTGTTCTTGCTCAGAGAATTCTTCGATTTAGCTTTCAATTTCCTTGCCATGGCGACAGCGTAGAATAAGAAATGGGTCTTCTTATCGTGCGCCGAGAGGAAATCAAAGGCGCGAAAAAAATACTCTCTTAAAGATTTTAATTGATTTATCTAAACGTGTAGCTTTAAAATATTCTATTTTCATAATATATATACACTAATCTCTAATTAAAGATATTAACAGTTAAAGGTGTGTATGGGAGACTATGCAAAAGCAAATAGACAGGTATGCAACTATTACTGCTTATGATTTTCTTTTTATATCCAATCGCAACGTGTGTGTTACCGCTATTACGATTGTTGTGGGGGATGTTAGATTTAGGAGCATTTTCTAGATCTATCTAGAAGTACTTATTTAGAGATAATCTTTCTTAGTATCTTATATGTTTTGGATATGATTTCCTAGTCCTACCAAGATTCGATTTATCAATTTTTTTTTGAAAGAGAAATTTTATTAATTGAAGGCCAAACGACATTTACAATAGGTATTAAGAAAAAACAATATACAATCAAACAAGATTAAATCAAAATTGTATTTGATAAACTATAATGAACCAGATCAACCAAAGTAGCGCAGACCCCTTTATTTGATGAATCATGCAGCTATTAATAGAACCGCCTATCATTTTGACATAGTATGGAGAAGAACATTCTTGATCTAATAATGTTGACCGCATTCGAGTTTCGAATACCTTCATGTTGATGGTCTTGAACTTCAATCAATGAGAACAATTTCTCATACCTACGAGCAAATAAACAAGACTCACAACTCGGAAGAAGGAGACCTCCACAACAGAGACAAAAATCCCCATAGCAGGGCTTGAGAAACTTTCATAAAGAGTGTAACAGCCCGCACTTCCGAGCTGCTATCTAATCACACTTAACATTCACAAATTTCGATTATCGATAATTAAACCTGAATCAGGCAAACAACTACAACAGAGTATAACTCATATATCAATCCTAGCTTCTGGAATATGACCCATAATACCACAACTTAAAATAGTTTTCACAACCTCATGAATTTCACTAATAAATCTCCAAATAATTACAATAAAATATCATAAGATTCTCAATAAAAATATGATCTCCATCATGAGTTGAACTAGACATCTCTCTTATCACAACTTACGAACATTAATTCCTTCTGGAGCTAGAGGCAACTAACCTGCAAAATTATTAACAATGAACTCTGCCCCCACCAGGACAGGTTACAAGAACAAAATCAGTGAAACTGAGTACACACTGTCCAACCAGAATTTCTTTTTGGTGGCTTGAAACACATTCGAGTTGTTGAGTGTGATTTTGATAGAGAATAAATGCGTAATAAAGAATTTACCGTAACATGTGAATATATCTTTTCATCAAAGATTCCGCATAACCAATATATATTTATATTTCTCAAACATTTCATACTTGCTCAAAATACAAAGATATTCTTCAATAGACACCAAGGATGCAAACATAATATGTCAAATAATATACTGAGTAACTTTCCAAAAGTTTTCCATAACTATCTCGCTATATCAGCATCATTATCAAACATAACTCAAATTTTGTTTTCTTAATACTTTAGCATCAAATATTTACTCGGGGAAGGAACACGAATGGAGGCAAACCCGGCTCTCCAAACTTTTGAGGGACGTCTCCCCACCTTTCTTATTTTCTGCTTGCAAGACTTTTAGGTCATGACCCCACATAACGGAGCAATACCCGCTCCAGAGCAATACCCGCTCTATCACATAATGAGCAATACCCGCTCTATGAATGTTGTTCGTCACTGCTTTAGCAGCTTCTTCCCCCTCACAAAACGAGAATCAAAATACATAATCCAATATTTTTCTAAAACTCAATTCATACTTCTTGAGTTAAATGTATCAAAATCTCATAACAGAACCGCATCAGAGTATTTCATTTACAAACTCAAATTGTTTGGTATACACAGTATACTCGAGCTTCCAAAATCATAAATCAACTTCTTATAAAATCGATTTGACAAAAATTACTTATTGACAGACTTTAAGAGAAATATAGTTCAATTCTATATGTTTATTATAATAAGTCCAAATATAACTTACTAATCAGAATCCCCGAAGATTTATTACTAGCCCCAATAGTTATCATAAAACTCCAAGTATATAACTACATTTTCCTCGGTTTATAAATTGTAGTGCACTTATCATCTGCAAAACAGTAGTTTACTTCTGCAATCTATAACCTCAACCTTGTCATGACCAATGTCATCTCAGACTTACGAACTGATATTAGAATATATTATGAAATCTTGTATTACATCTAGAGCTTTCGACTTAAATCCATATTCCTCAAGCTTGGTAGTTTAAGATACAAGGTCATTCGTATTCCGAAATCCATATTTGAAACTCAAATCAATATTTATTTTTCTAACATAATATGTACTCAGGTCCTCCCAATAACTTGTGACTTTTAAAATTCAGACTTATATTTATGATTATAACTGCTTCTTCCAACTTACATGATGTTTAATTTCACATCTTAATGATTCAAAACTTTATATTTGAACTTCTGATATTCTAGTAGCTCAACTACTATGATATATAGAAACAACTTATTACTTCAAGTTCAATATTACATAAATATTATTTGTGTCCCCAACTTCATTCCTTTTTCTAGTCTTAATTATTTGTTTGGACTTTGTAATCCCAATGATATAAATTTACGTCAAAATTAACCTTATATCATATATCCATCATTATTAGCTCATATCACTAATTCCCAACACTCCATTACACAAGATCTATATATACTTCCCCGACCTTCCAAACTTTCACTCTATTCTCCCAATTAGATGAACATACCTCTAAACTCTTTACTTTTTCTAATCCGATACTCATACATAAAGTTTACCAATTTCATACTTCCCAAATTTAAGTAATAAAATTTCAGTTTACTGTTCGATATTCTTTCACCATCTCTCCGCTCTCGTCCGCATATAACCAATGTAGAGCTCAAATACCGCATTTTACTTCCTACTATATGATGTATCTCATCCTCGATTACTTGTTTAGTCATCTCACCTTACAATCCCAATAATTTCTTGTGTTGGCATTAACTCACTAAGTGAATTAAATCTCAAAATATACCATAGTTATCAATTCAGATTCCTCAAGTAACAATTCATATTTCTAATAAAATTCCTAAATCTATTAATCATTTAATCAATCTAGCAACGAGTTCTAATTCTATATTCCAAAGATTCTCCGAAGAGGCCTCTGAATAATATAGTTTCACTTTTATATGAACTTCTCTTTCTCACAAAAAATAGAATCATAAAGCTTGCTTTGTAACTTTACCAATTCACATTCCATCTAACGTCTCAAAAGATTTATTCTAGCTCCAATAATATCACAACATCCAAGTAGATAACTAAATCTTCCTTAAATCAGAATTAACTTGTACTACATAGCATCTTGAAACCCTAGTTCACTTTTGACATTTATAACCTCCAACTTCATTTTCTTATGACCCAAATAACCTTAAGCACGTAAAACTCATAATAGATATATGCCAAAATCTTGTATTATAGTCAGAGCCTTTAAACTCATATCCTCCAATAATCAAATCCATAATTCTCGAAGAACATAACCAATCATATTTAAAATATTGTATCGTAATTTATATTCTGGAACTTATATGAGAAACTTGAGTCTGAAAACCCTTGACTTTCATAATATACTCGTATTCCCGATAACCTTGTAGAAATGAAAACTCTTGGCACTTTATACACTTAAAACTATATATAAATAAATTTTAGTGAAAACATAGTTAGGTTCCATAAGCTTGAAATCACCTAGTTCACTTTATTGCAGAACATATCAAATCATCCAATTCAGAAAATCATACTCGAAATTACATTGATAATATATTGAGAACTAACCCTTACTTCAACACTTCTAACTGAATGCCTATAACCAGTTCCTTATATTAGACATGTGCCGATAGGCAAACTTATATTATCTTGTTCCAAGGACATAATGGACTTAGTACGTCATAGATCGATAACCTTATGTAAATATAATTTGCTCACAATACTTCGTTACTGATGATACTAAAACGTATAATCATTATTCATATTATTTTCACAACGCATCCAGAGATTAAAACTTAGCAAAAGTGAATCTTAAATACTATATCATACGTTCGTATATTTAATCAAACTTTTAAATACCCAAAGGTACTTTCAGAAATATTTAGCTTTATTGTTCCAATAACATAATAAACTCAACCGTCATTAAATTCTAATAGTTAAGTATATGATTCTCTAAACCATGTGAAACACCAAAATTTCAGTTCAAAGGTGGAGGGACAATGTGTACCTTATTCGATCTCTGGAAATAGCTTTAAATCCTTAACCAAGCTCCCAATACTCCATTATTCTTCAACCTCATTATCCGGTTCCGTCCTTATAACCCATTATCAATTACCTCAAGCGATAATTAAAATTCATTAGAAATTTATTCACGGGTCTCTCTATGTAAAATAGAAACTCATCTCATTAGTCTTTCTTGGTTTGATCTTACCCAATACTTTAGAAATCAAAATTAAACCCTCATGAGCCATTCCTTAATACAATAACGATAATGATAAGCATCTTCTTTTGTTAAATTTCAAATCAAGAAACCATCTCAACTAATCGTTCTTATATAGAAACTCCTTTCCTAACTCAATTTGAAACTCATGTTTCACCAAATTGCAAAATATCAATATAACTTGACCATCATAACTTTTGATAACAAAACCAACTTGAATTGCCCCTTTTTCAAAAGCGATAACTATAAACATAACCAATACACAAACTAATTCATTTCTTAAAAACTAAAATGAGTGTGTACAATCTGATTTCATTCTTTTCAAGAACAAGAAGTGAGTTTGCTTGACTTATAGTAGAATAATGATGTTAAACTAACTTCACGCAAGATTAATTAGCTCCCAATTTACAAACTGATTTTGTAATCAAAACCGAGATTTAGAACTAAAATACTAGTGAAAATCTATAGATAGTTACACCTATATAAATCAGATTTTAATTGATGAAATAAGAATTAAGACTTACCCCATAATTTATACCTTCCCAAAGAAATCAGAAATGGCCAAAGCTCCAACAACAACAAGAAAGGAGCAGCATCAGCACGCGACGTGCCAATGTCACTAACACCGTGTGGCCACGACGACGTAGCGCCACCAAGAAGGGATCGCAAAATGGGGAAGCACCACCAGATTCAGGAGAAAGAGGAAGAGCAAATAATTAGAACATGCAACAGAGATGGCGGCAAATAACAGAGCTTCTACAGGCTGGGGAAACCGTCGACGAAGAAACCGGTGGTTGGCGGCGGAAGCAAGCGAGACGAAGGAGCAACGAAGAGGAGGGATGAAAAGGAATGAGGAAGAGAGAGAAGGAAATGAATTTGGGGTTTTAGTTATTGTTCCTCCCTTTGGGTAATCTCACTTAAGGAAATTTATTAAAGAATATTTGAAGGTGACAGATTTCTCTAGAAATCCAATGAAGCCACAAGAAGAAGAAACAAACAGGAAGGAAGGTTTATTTAAAAAAAAAAAATTTAATAAGCACTTATAACTATCCACTCAATTTATATTTTAGAAAATAGAATAGAACATTTAAGTAACTAAAATTATTTCTGAAAAAGCAAACTCACATTTCTCAAGATAATACCATAAAAATTATTATATAATCAAAGCTAATAACATTTAATTAACTTTTAATTAAGCTGCTTAAAAATAGGCTATTACATACTACCACCCTTAGAGGAAATTTCGTCCTCGAAATTTGAAATCATAAAACTTTAAAATATCTGAAACGAATAAGATCAAATAAAATATTTTTTTATCGAAAATCAAAAATCAAATGAACTCTTAATTTAACTCCCAATACCTCGAAGGATCAATTACTCATGAACATATAATCACTAAATTCAACCCAAATTCTCCATACTTCCTAATCAATAAAACTTAATTTCCCTCCAATCATCATATACTATAATCTAAGTCCCAATAACGCTTTTTACTTTTCGATAAATTCTATTTTAAATACTCAACCTTCAATTTTCTTAATTTTTATTCCTCGATTTTTGACTACTCATAACCCAAATCAATTTCTGACCATCCCAAGAATCTTTTACCCCGCTAGGCGGCAAACCCGGCACACGGTCGCAAGGCTGCTCTGATACCACCTGTAACAGCCCGCACTTCCGAGCTGCTATCTAATCACACTTAACATTCACAAATTTCGATTATCGATAATTAAACCTGAATCAGGCAAACAACTACAACAGAGTATAACTCATATATCAATCCTAGCTTCTGGAATATGACCCATAATACCACAACTTAAAATAGTTTTCACAACCTCATGAATTTCACTAATAAATCTCCAAATAATTACAATAAAATATCATAAGATTCTCAATAAAAATATGATCTCCATCATGAGTTGAACTAGACATCTCTCTTATCACAACTTACGAACATTAATTCCTTACGGAGCTAGAGGCAACTAACTCCGCAAAATTATTAACAATGAACTCGCCCCCACCAGGGACGAGGTTACAAGAACAAAATCGGTGAAACCGAGTACACACTTGTCCAACGAATTTCTTTTTGGTGGCTTGAAACACATTCGAGTTGTTGAGTGTGATTTTGATAGAGAATAAATGCGTAATAAAGAATTTACCGTAACATGTGAATATATCTTTTCATCAAAGATTCCGCATAACCAATATATATTTATATTTCTCAAACATTTCATACTTGCTCAAAATACAAAGATATTCTTCAATAGACACCAAGGATGCAAACATAATATGTCAAATAATATACTGAGTAACTTTCCAAAAGTTTTCCATAACTATCTCGCTATATCAGCATCATTATCAAACATAACTCAAATTTTGTTTTCTTAATACTTTAGCATCAAATATTTACTCGGGGAAGGAACACGAATGGAGGCAAACCCGACTCTCCAAACTTTTGAGGGACGTCTCCCCACCTTTCTTATTTTCTGCTTGCAAGACTTTTAGGTCATGACCCCACATAACGGAGCAATACCCGCTCCAGAGCAATACCCGCTCTATCACATAATGAGCAATACCCGCTCTATGAATGTTGTTCGTCACTGCTTTAGCAGCTTCTTCCCCTCACAAAACAGAATCAAAATACATAATCCAATATTTTTCTAAAACTCAATTCATACTTCTTGAGTTAAATGTATCAAAATCTCATAACAGAACCGCATCAGAGTATTTCATTTACAAACTCAAATTGTTTGGTATACACAGTATACTCGAGCTTCCAAAATCATAAATCAACTTCTTATAAAATCGATTTGACAAAAATTACTTATTGACAGACTTTAAGAGAAATATAGTTCAATTCTATATGTTTATTATAATAAGTCCAAATATAACTTACTAATCAGAATCCCCGAAGATTTATTACTAGCCCCAATAGTTATCATAAAACTCCAAGTATATAACTACATTTTCCTCGGTTTATAAATTGTAGTGCACTTATCATCTGCAAAACAGTAGTTTACTTCTGCAATCTATAACCTCAACCTTGTCATGACCAATGTCATCTCAGACTTACGAACTGATATTAGAATATATTATGAAATCTTGTATTACATCTAGAGCTTTCGACTTAAATCCATATTCCTCAAGCTTGGTAGTTTAAGATACAAGGTCATTCGTATTCCGAAATCCATATTTGAAACTCAAATCAATATTTATTTTTCTAACATAATATGTACTCGGGTCCTCCCAATAACTTGTGACTTTTAAAATTCAGACTTATATTTATGATTATAAGCGCTTCTTCCAACTTACATGATGTTTAATTTCACATCTTAATGATTCAAAACTTTATATTTGAACTTCTGATATTCTAGTAGCTCAACTACTATGATATATAGAAACAACTTATTACTTCAAGTTCAATATTACATAAATATTATTTGTGTCCCCAACTTCATTCCTTTTTCTAGTCTTAATTATTTGTTTGGACTTTGTAATCCCAATGATATAAATTTACGTCAAAATTAACCTTATATCATATATCCATCATTATTAGCTCATATCACTAATTCCCAACACTCCATTACACAAGATCTATATATACTTCCCCGACCTTCCAAACTTTCACTCTATTCTCCCAATTAGATGAACATACCTCTAAACTCTTTACTTTTTCTAATCCGATACTCATACATAAAGTTTACCAATTTCATACTTCCCAAATTTAAGTAATAAAATTTCGGTTCTTGTTCGATATTCTTTCACCATCTCTCCGCTCTCGTCCGCATATAACCAATGTAGAGCTCAAATACCGCATTTTACTTCCTACTATATGATGTATCTCATCCTCGATTACTTGTTTAGTCATCTCACCTTACAATCCCAATAATTTCTTGTGTTGGCATTAACTCACTAAGTGAATTAAATCTCAAAATATACCATAGTTATCAATTCAGATTCCTCAAGTAACAATTCATATTTCTAATAAAATTCCTAAATCTATTAATCATTTAATCAATCTAGCAACGAAGTTCTAATTCTATATTCCAAAGATTCTCCGAAGAGGCCTCTCGAATAATATAGTTTCACTTTTATATGAACTTCTCTTTCTCACAAAAAATAGAATCATAAAGCTTGCTTTGTAACTTTACCAATTCACATTCCATCTAACGTCTCAAAAGATTTATTCTAGCTCCAATAATATCACAACATCCAAGTAGATAACTAAATCTTCCTTAAATCGAAATTAACTTGTACTACATAGCATCTTGAAACCCTAGTTCACTTTTGACATTTATAACCTCCAACTTCATTTTTTATGACCCAAATAACCTTAAGCACGTAAAACTCATAATAGATATATGCCAAAATCTTGTATTATAGTCAGAGCCTTTAAACTCATATCCTCCAATAATCAAATCCATAATTCTCGAAGAACATAACCAATCATATTTAAAATATTGTATCGTAATTTATATTCTGGAACTTATATGAGAAACTTGAGTCCGAAAACCCTTGACTTTCATAATATACTCGTATTCCCGATAACCTTGTAGAAATGAAAACTCTTGGCACTTTATACACTTAAAACTATATATAAATAAATTTTAGTGAAAACATAGTTAGGTTCCATAAGCTTGAAATCACCTAGTTCACTTTATTGCGAGAACATATCAAATCATCCAATTCGAAAAATCATACTCGAAATTACATTGATAATATATTGAGAACTAACCCTTACTTCAACACTTCTAACTGAATGCCTATAACCAGTTCCTTATATTAGACATGTGCCGATAGGCAAACTTATATTATCTTGTTCCAAGGACATAATGGACTTAGTACGTCATAGATCGATAACCTTATGTAAATATAATTTGCTCACAATACTTCGTTCTCGATGATACTAAAACGTATAATCATTATTCATATTATTTTCACAACGCATCCGAGAGATTAAAACTTAGCAAAAGTGAATCTTAAATACTATATCATACGTTCGTATATTTAATCAAACTTTTAAATACCCAAAGGTACTTTCAGAAATATTTAGCTTTATTGTTCCAATAACATAATAAACTCAACCGTCATTAAATTCTAATAGTTAAGTATATGATTCTCTAAACCATGTGAAACACCAAAATTTCGGTTCAAAGGTGGAGGGACAATGTGTACCTTATTCGATCTCTCGGAAATAGCTTTAAATCCTTAACCAAGCTCCCAATACTCCATTATTCTTCAACCTCATTATCCGGTTCCGTCCTTATAACCCATTATCAATTACCTCAAGCGATAATTAAAATTCATTAGAAATTTATTCACGGGTCTCTCTATGTAAAATAGAAACTCATCTCATTAGTCTTTCTTGGTTTGATCTTACCCAATACTTTAGAAATCAAAATTAAACCCTCATGAGCCATTCCTTAATACAATAACGATAATGATAAGCATCTTCTTTTGTTAAATTTCAAATCAAGAAACCATCTCAACTAATCGTTCTTATATAGAAACTCCTTTCCTAACTCAATTTGAAACTCATGTTTCACCAAATTGCAAAATATCAATATAACTTGACCATCATAACTTTTGATAACAAAACCAACTTGAATTGCCCCTTTTTCAAAAGCGATAACTATAAACATAACCAATACACAAACTAATTCATTTCTTAAAAACTAAAATGAGTGTGTACAATCTGATTTCATTCTTTTCAAGAACAAGAAGTGAGTTTGCTTGACTTATAGTAGAATAATGATGTTAAACTAACTTCACGCAAGATTAATTAGCTCCCAATTTACAAACTGATTTTGTAATCAAAACCGAGATTTAGAACTAAAATACTAGTGAAAATCTATAGATAGTTACACCTATATAAATCAGATTTTAATTGATGAAATAAGAATTAAGACTTACCCCATAATTTATACCTTCCCAAAGAAATCAGAAATGGCCAAAGCTCCAACAACAACAAGAAAGGAGCAGCATCAGCACGCGACTGCCAATGTCACTAACACCGTGTGGCCACGACGACAGTAGCGCCACCAAGAAGGGATCGCAAAATGGGGAAGCACCCCCAGATTCAGGAGAAAGAGGAAGAGCAAATAATTAGAACATGCAACAGAGATGGCGGCAAATAACAGAGCTTCTACAGGCTGGGGAAACCGTCGACGAAGAAACCGGTGGTTGGCGGCGGAAGCAGCAGACGAAGGAGCAGCGAAGAGGAGGGATGAAAAGGAATGAGGAAGAGAGAGAAGGAAATGAATTTGGGGTTTCAGTTATTGTTCCTCCCTTTGGGTAATCTCACTTAAGGAAATTTATTAAAGAATATTTGAAGGTGACAGATTTCTCTAGAAATCCAATGAAGCCACAAGAAGAAGAAACAAACAGGAAGGAAGGTTTATTTAAAAAAAAAAAATTTAATAAGCACTTATAACTATCCACTCAATTTATATTTTAGAAAATAGAATAGAACATTTAAGTAACTAAAATTATTTCTGAAAAAGCAAACTCACATTTCTCAAGATAATACCATAAAAATTATTATATAATCAAAGCTAATAACATTTAATTAACTTTTAATTAAGCTGCTTAAAAAATAAAATTTTATTACAAAGAAAATTTATTCAACAAAACAAAGACAAAGAAACTAAAACCGAAAATAATAGAGGAAAGGGGGCTACAATGGATGAGAACATCCATGGTAGCCCCTCACATGTAGAGGCAAAAAAAAAAAAGGAGAAGAGGGGACTGCGAGAGAGGAAAGG
This sequence comes from Beta lomatogona, assembly GCA_947646795.1. NCBI lineage: Eukaryota > Viridiplantae > Streptophyta > Magnoliopsida > Caryophyllales > Amaranthaceae > Beta > Beta lomatogona. Next base: position 1,090,867 of record CANSNZ010000244.1, on the reverse strand, counting down.
GGAGATTAGGTTTTTTTTAGATTCGATTTATCATTGTAATATAAATATGGCTCATCAAATAATAATATCTTATTCACATTTTTTTCATGATGTTAGAGAAGAGAGAGAGAGACGCTCCTCAAAAAATTCTTGACCCTCCCCTACCCAATTCTCAAGGCAACCAAGAGTAAAATCCCCCGCTGACATGGCTCCGTTCCACCTCAGGTAAGGCTCAATCAAAATGTGTTGAATCGGTCAAACCCGGTCCCCCCCGAACCCATTCCCAATCAAATGCAAAAACCGTCGCCGACGTAATTTCACCTCTCAATCCAAAAACCTTTCATGCATCACTCTCACTCCCTATTTCTATTCCTTATGCAACGTCCCCCCCCCCCAAACTTTCTGGAGAATGGTCAAAATGTGTTTATTCCTATCTCAAAGGAAGACTATGAGGATCTCAGCAAGCCATGGTGTAATGCTCTGATTTGTAAAGTGGTTGGAAAATAGTTCTCTCAATAATTCTTGCAAACCTACCTAGTGAAACTATCACAACTCCCTGTTGGGTAAGATTTAATAGCTATAGGAAAAGGGTTATATGCCATAGATTGTAAGTCAAGGGAGAAATGTACGAAGATATTGAGTGCAGGTCCGTGGATGCTCCAGGGATACCATATTTGGATCCAAAATTGGGAAGTCGACTTTAGACCATCACAAGCCAAAATGCGAAAAGGTATTGTTTGGGTTAATTTACCGGAACTACCTCTGGAATTCTATAAGAATGATCTTCTTGTGAAGATTGGAAACTCTATTGGGCAAACGATAAAAATAGATGCCAATTCTTTAGAGGGTGGCAATAAGAGATTCGTGAAATTATGTATACTTGTGGAAGCCATGAATCAACCCCCAAAGGGAGCATGGATTGGAAAGAGTTTTCAAAACCTTGAATATGATGAGGGTCACTGGTATTGTGGGTCTTGTGCGGTATTTGGTCATGCCCATAATTCATGTCAAAAACATACTCAGATCACTGAAGGAACCGATAGAGGAGAAAACAAGGAAAGATGGGTGGCCATTGATGGAAAACAGAAAGGAAACGGTAAAAAAAGGAGACAGTAAGATGGGAAACGGTAGGGATCCAGGTCGCGCATCCCAAGGTCATTGGGATCCGAAAGGAAACTTTCACAAAAAAGACGACTTGGGTCAAATCGAAAAAAGGCCACAGCAGGTGTCAAATACTAAAATAGTTGTTTCCCCAAAACAAACAAAGGATTATGTCAACCCCTTTGCAGCTTTAGATCTACTGCAAGAAGATTTGGAGGAGTGCTTAAATCCCTCGCTCAACCCCTCTGGCACCGAAACGTGCCACACCTACTCCCCCATCTATTCAAACTGCTACCCCTAGCCAACCTATACTCCACTCGCCAAAACATAAAAATACAAACCCAAGCCCAGAAAACAAAAAACAAAGCCAAAATCATCCGAAAGAAATTCTAACCCAACCTCCACAAAAAGAAAATGGACCCCAACTGGGTGGAATTCGATCCACAATCCCCACCACCACTATCACCATCCTTAAGCCCCATAGCTCTCTCTAGAATCACCCTCCGCATTCACGCCTAAGAAGAGAGGATCCCTTGACCTTTGTGAGACCATGTAATCCCCCGTAAATTTATGAATTTTATCAATATATTTTAATGTATATTTATATATAACTTAGTATGTTTTAGTATTTAAACGATATATTTCTTCAAAGGTTGACTATTTAAAAGTCAAAGGAATTATTTTAATGATTTTAAGTAATCAAATATTTTATTTAGTCATGCTTTGAAAAATCATTTTATAACTAAACTAGTGGAGTTGAAGTAAAAGGATTTTTATATTGGGTTAGAGGAGCCCAAAGCCCAACTCCTTATTGGACCCTAATGGGGGGAACCTATAAATACCCTTATTTACGCAAATCCCTGACATTAAACACATTTATTTTCTCTCTCTTCCTCCCCTATTTTCGGTTCTCTCCTCTCTTTTTTTCTTCTCTCTCTTTTTTCTTCTTCCTCCACCGGTTTCTCCCTCTCCCTCAGATTGCCGCCGCCATGCCGCCATTGCTGCCGCCGTGCCTCGCCGCCGCATGCCAACCGCCTCCCTCCTCGGCAACCGTCCTTCTCTCTCCTCCTTTGCTTGGTTATTTTTCTTCTTCCTCAAGTTATTTTAATGCAAAGGTTGTATTTTTAGGGTTTATTTTAATAAGTTTATGTTTTAATAAGTTTATAAAGTATTGATTGTGGGATTATGTTGATTATTTTAGGCGGAGATTTCTCTTTAGGCGACTTTTAAGGTTGTGAAAGTGGCCGCTCGATTGGTCTACACAAGGTACGTACACACCTATGTGTTGATTGGACTAGTATCATGTCCTAAGGATGAGAATTGTGTAGTATCATGTATAGGGAAATATTTTTAGTTCATATGTAAATTCTATTATGTTGGATTTGCATGTTTTATGTCGTTGTGTGAAGCATGTTGGTTATGTTATGGATATTATGTTTGTATGGAATATTGATGCAAGCATATGGGATTTGGGAAGTTATTTTATTAATTCACATGAGGGATTAATATTTATGTTGGTTTGGATCATGATTGGATCATGTTGTTCCCTTGATTTATTTAACTACTTTATGAGGACCGAGGGCCTTATTTGGTAAGTTGATTTTTATACCTATGAAAGGTTGGTTGGTTGTTGACTTGGTTCAACACTTAAGTAAAGGTTATGGATTTAATATTGGATTTATTCTTGGATTGTTGAGTTGATGATCACTTATCTAATCCTAAGATAAAAATAGAAGTTTATGATTACTTGATGATTATATGGTTTGTTCTACTTGTGTGTCATAACAAGTAATAAATTATAAATCATGTAAAGTGAAACGTGGATATCAATAGCCTTAGACTTGTGCACGTCTGAAGTGTTGGACTAGTATGAGTTGGAGTACATGGTGGTAGCCCATGGCTTTTCTTGGGACCGGATTGATCACCGTGTCCTATTTTTATTTAAAAGGTTCTTCGATATCGTAGGTCAGGGGAGTACAGAGTCGCGCCCGTACTTCGTCTTCTGAATTGAAGACTGGTTTTGGTTGGACAACTCGTTCCATTGACTATTCCATCTAAATTAATTAACTTACTAGTTGTGGAGTTTAGTTCAGTAAAAGTAGTCTGCTATGTGGTTATATCCTTATTTATTCTCGCTTAATATTTATTTGTATCATGTTAGGATTGTTTATTTATTTGCAATGTAGTACTCATCTTTGCTGATTACGTGCTTTGTGTGTATGTGTTGATCATGGTTATGCCTTATTGATCCTATGATGACCCATTTGGTGAGCAGTCTCTATGGATCAATAGTGCATAGTCATTTACAAGTTTGAAGATGATGCATCATGGGTTCTGGATTGGAGAGCTTGTGCTGACTTTTCATTTGACTTTGATTTTATGCTTTTCTTAGTTGACTTTGATTTTATATTGGTTTGACTTTTAGAGTTGACTTTTTGGGCTGAATAAGTTATATTTCTAAAGTTTATTTACTATGTTTTCCGCTGCAAAATTCTAAATAAGCCGATACGTTTTCACACGGGCGATAATACTTTGATAATTCTCTAAGTTTTATATTAAAAAGGTATTTTAGAAAAGAGAGAATTGTCGGGGTGTTACAGACCATCAATGCCGCTGCTGTCGCATACGTCCCCACTATTTGCGGATTACATAGTGTCCAAGGGGGAGGAGGAGATAGTAGAACTCCCTCTGACCTAAGTCAAGAAACTCATATTAGCTTGGACCCAAAGAATGTCGACGAGTAGTACAAGGAACTGATCATGTATGTCTCGGGAGCCGGGTTCTTTCTCGCTCACCTCCCGCAATTCCAAGATGTGGGTCACTTACCGGTAATAGCCCAGACGGTTCTGAATGGGTGCTCATGAGAGAGGGAGAAGTCGACGGCGAGGACAGAGAATACTCCACAGTTTCGGTCCTTGGCTCGACCCACAAATTATGCTTCCCCACCACCGAAACAAAGTGCAATTCAGGCTACACCCTTTGACGTTCAAAGCACGCAACAACACAAATGCATTGCTACTTGCAAACATCCCTACAATGCTAAAACAAATGAAGCCATGGGTGAGTTGGGAAGAGGTAAAAGACGCAAAGGGCCTCCGGGAAGCCGAAGTGTATCTAAAACCTCTAAGGGACATTTGGGTGTATCCAGAGACGGACGAAGCAATGATTCCATGGAACATGGAAGACAAAGCAGAAGTGACGAGACTAAAGAGTCAACCGTATCTTCCATATGACATGTCGATATTCATGTGGAATGTAAGGGGGATTAGCCGCCCCTCCTTTAAACCAAACGCATGCCTTCTCATCTAAAACCATGACCCCGACTTGTTCATCCTTGTCGAAACTCAAGTATCTCGCCAAAACACGGGATGCATGATCAAGGACCTTGGGTTTGATTCATCACATTTGGTTGAGCCAACCGGAAGAGTGGGAGGTATTCTTCTCCTGTGCAAAGCGAAAATAATTAAAATCCACATCCTAGGAGAAAACTACCAAGGAGTGTATGCGTTGGTGGAGGTAAGTAACTCAAAATTTTCCTTTGTTCTTACGGCAATTTAAGCAAGTCCTAAATTTCAATTTTGTAAACTTTTGTGGGATGATCTTTGTGCTTTTGCGGCTGGGTTAAACCAACCGTGGCTTCTTCTAGGTGACTTCAATGAAGTCACAAACTCATTGGAACAATTCGGGGGTCGGGATATAAATAGAAAAAAGGTGGAATTATTTGTGGAAACTATGCAAAATTGTAATCTTATTGATATAGGGTATCACGGTTCAAAGTACACGTGGAGTAACAAAAGGAAAAATAATCCTATCCTAGAACATTCAGATCGTGGTTGGGCCAATGATGCTTGGATAACCTCTTTTCAAAATGCTAATTTATGGCATCTTCCCCGAATAACTTCGAATCACTGCCCCATGTTGTTAAACCTTGATAACCCTCCACAAAAATATGGACCGAAACCTTTTCAAGCCCATGTGGCTCAAAGATCCCTCGTTCCATCCCACTGTATCCTCAGCTTGGTTCAAAGAGGGAGAGGGTGATATAGGCGCTAGACTAAATCATGTTAAAGAGTCTATAGTGTTATGGAATAAATCGACTTTCGGGGATGTTTTTTATAGAAAAAGAAGGGCACTAGATCGTTTAGAAGGAGTGCAGGAGGCTCTTCATAGGAACCCTAGGTCCACTTTTATACAAAACCTTGAATATGATCTTGAAAATGTAATAATTGCGATTTTCGAACAAGAGGAATGGTTGTGGTTTATGAAAAGTAGAATAAATTGGATAACGGAGGGAGAGCGAAACACGACCTATTTCAATAAACATGTTATTATTCACCGAAGCACTAATAGAATCATGACTATTAGAAATGAGGTGGGAGAATCCCTTGAAAATCCTGTGCTAATTTCAAATCATATTAGAAATACATTCCTTAATCTATACACGACTGAGCACACACACTGTTCTCGTTGGGAGTACTAGTCGGATCAATCGGTTAGTGTTGCTAAGGAACCATCCCTAGATGAAATTAAGCTAGCCTTATTTACTATGAAACCTACTAAAGCGCCTGGTCTGGATGGTTTCCATCCAATTTTCTTTCAAAGTAAGTGGGATCTAGTAAAAATGAAATATGTTTAGATATCCAAAGATGGTTTAAGCAACAAAAAATCCCCGAGTTAATTTGCCATGCCTTAATATGTTTAATTCCAAAACAACTGTGCCCTGAAACTGTGAAACATTTACGCCCCATTAGTTTATGTAAAACTATTTACAAGCTTGTTACTAAGATTACAGTAAATAGACTCAAGCCCCTAATCCCTCATTGGATTTCAATGAATCAAAATAGCTTTATAAAGGGAAGGGGCCATAAGTTAATTTGGTTGTAGCTGCGGAAGTCCTTCATTCTATGCAAAAAAAAAGAAGGGGAAATGAGGTTGGTTTGCTCTTAAAGTTGACCTCGAAAAAGCCTATGGTAGGATGGAATGGGGTTTTATTAGAAAATGCCTGGGAGTTTCATAACCTAGATGCCCAATCTATTAACCTAATAATTAATGGATTGTATCTCAAAAGCTTCACCTTCGTTTTAGTTAATGGCCAAAAAATCGAATCTTTCTCGCACTCTAGAGGACTAAGACAAGGAGACCCAATGTCACCCTATATTTTTAATATTTGCCTTGTTAACGTCTCTAATAAATCATGCTTGTGAGGAAAAAAAGTGGACACCCTTTTGGGTAGGCGGGGACAAAGTACTAGTGTCTCATCTTTTATTTGCGGATGATTTATACTTTTTGGACGAGTGGATGAACAAGCAGCATTTCAGGTGAGGGAAGTCCTTGAAAAGTTTAGTAAGGAGTCGGGTCAAAAAATTAATGATGCTAAAAGTCGACTCATTTTTTCCCTTAACACACCCTTGGAGGTTAAAGAGTTATTTCAAGAGACAATAAATGTAAGAGAATCTTGTAATCTTGGGCGTTATTTAGGGCTACCCATTTATCATAAGTGCTCAAATAGGAGAGAAGTTCAATTCATAGTTGATAAAGTCCGGAAAAGACTAGCCTCTTGGAAAGCAAACTTCCTTTCGAGAGCAGGACGGTTAGTGTTTATGTCTCCCACCCTAAATACAATCCCCAATTACTATATGCAAGCGAATTTCTTACCCATCTCTACCTTGAATGACTTAGATAAGGCTTGCAACAACTTCTTATGGGGGGAAAAAGAGGGGAAACAAAAGCTACACCTAGTTTCAAAAGAGTGTATGTTCCTTCCTAAGCCTAAGGGGGTCTTGGTATTAGGGAGCACATAACTCTTAACACAATTCTCATGGCTAAGTTGGGTTGGCGTATCGCATCACGTCAAAATATATTCGAAAAAATGGTATAACAAAATTCCAACAAGGCTCCCAAATTTGTCAAAGCATAAGGAAATGATGGGATTTGATAGAGGCTAGTTGTAATTAGGCTCTAGGTGAAGGAAAGTTTGCGTCCTTTTGGAACGATAATTGGTTAGGGAGTGGTAATGTAAGGAGTTTAATCAAGGATCCTCTAAATAGAGGGGAAAATGAAATGTGTGTTAGAGATGCGTGGAATAATGGCGATTGGAATGGGGGTAGCGTATCCATCGAGTTATCTGTGGAGATTAAAGAAAGATTAAAGAGTCTTAGTTGGACCCCTAGAGATGAAAATAATGTTCCTTTCTCTTCATTTTCTATACAAAACATTTTTTCCTTAAAAAAAGTGTTAAACCCTAGTTTTGATGATGACAAAGGAACAAAGATGCAAACTAAGTATTGGACTAATAAGTTGTTTAAGTGAATGAATTTCAAGATATCAATGAAAGGAACAAAGAAAATACTAAGTCAAGGAAGAAATCAAGTTTGGATTTTGAAGACTAAGTAAAGAAGTTTCATAATTTTGTACTGGAGCAGCATTGGAGCAAGAAGACTAAAGCGAGGCTTTTTGCTTCTAGTTCCATTATAAAGGAACGAGTAAGAATGGTAAGGAACTATGGCAATTTAGAATGAGAATGAGCGTTTTTTCCTTCGTAAGGAGCAGACGGACTGGCGCATAACTAATAAGTTAAAGGAACTAACTATTAAAAGGAACCAGACTTAGGATGAAGCATTACTACGGTTTATTTATATCAGTTGAGTAATTTATGCCTAGATTCTAGGTAACCGTTTTATTTAAGGAAAAATTTGATTCTAAGGAAAATCTTTTTAAGGAAAACATTTTATTTTTATAAAGATAATAAAAATCCTTTTCGGTTTTTATGAAAATATTTTAAAATAATATTTTTGGTAAAAAGTTTTTAATTATTTTGGTTTTAATAATTAAAATGTTTTTAATTAAATCAGATTTTCGAATTAATGCTTTAAGTGGTTGCTAAAATTAAGGGAGCAGTAATATAATTATCTCCCACGTTTAACAGTGATCATGGAGATCATGGGTTGAATGAGGAACGTGTTCCTCCGGGTAAGGAACATCATGGGATAATGATTTTACCACTAACACATGTTTTAACCCCACGTTCTAAGTTATTACCACTATAAATACTAATGTCTAATTAAGTTTCAATTTGTGTCTGACCAAGTGAATTGGTGAGTTTAACTAAGTAAAGTATCAGTGCCTTCATTCTCTCATAAAAGCCATTTGTTCTTTGGCTTCTTACTCTAATTCCACTAAGTTTATTTGATCAATTGTATTTTGGTTTTTGGGGTAAGTGGACTTTGAGTGAAGTTCTGTAAGAGAGAAGCTTTGAGTGAAGCGAGTTAAAGTGAGAAAACTTCAAGTGAAGTTGAGAGGAACAGCTGTTAAGGGAACAGTTGTGCAGGAACTTGAATTTAGGAACTCAAGGTGTGGCCCGTGAGTAGAATTAGGTTGTAACAAAGCTTTTTGGCCTAATTAGTGAAAGAGTCGTTGAGTTTAAAATCCCTAGTGGTCGAGGTTGTTTCTTCTTGTTGGGCCCAAGCAGTTTTTCGTGGTAAAAATCCCTTGTGTTCCTTTAGCTTGTTTCTTTGTTTAAGTTTAAAATTCCGCAAAAAGTTACGTTTATTTCTACACATACAATTCACCCCCTCTTGTATTGTTCCTAGTGAAATAACAATTGGTATCATACCTAGAACTCACGAAAGATAGGAAACCCTATTGAGAAAAGATCCAGGGAACAATGAATACCACCGAGAAACTTGAGGAATGTTACTCTACGCAAAGGCCTCCCATGTTCAATGGGTAGTTCTATTCCTACTTGGAAGAACGAGAATGGAGATATTCATCAAGGCCGAAAACTACCAGGTATGGAGAGTCATTGAAGTTGGTGATTTTGAGGTCACAACTACTAATGACAAAAATGAGGTAATTCCAAAACCCTTCTCTCGAATATGACAAAGCTGATTTCGAAAAAATGGAAGTCAATGCAATGGTTGTTAAACTGTTGCATTGTGCACTTGGACCCCATGAACACAATAGGATCATGGGATGCAAATCCGAAAGCAAATATGGGATTTACTAGAAGTAACCCATGAAGGAACTAATGAAGTCAAGAGATCTAAGATTGATTTACTAATGAATCAATATGATCCGTTCTCCATGAAGACTAAGGAAAGCATACAAGAGATGTTTACTCGTTTTACTAACATTATTAATGAGTTAGCTTCTCTTGGTAAGTTTATTTCATCGAGAGGAACAGGTTCGAAAAGTTCTTAGGAGTCTTCCTAAGGATAGATGGATGGCTAAGGTCACCGCTTTACAAGAAACAAAAGACTTCACTAAGTTCAACTTGGAACGACTTGCTTGGATCACTTATGACTCATGAGCTTCACCTTGATACCGAGTATGGTGAAAGCTCTAAGTCAAAATATATTGCCCTTAAAGCGGTGGTGAAGATGACTCGACTCGGAAGAAGAGGAAGCAGCACTCATGGTTCGAAAATTTCGAAAGATGTATAGGAACATGAAGAATGGGAACTTCAAAGGTAAAATTAAAAAGTTTTCTAACAAAGCCGCTTGTCATAAATGTGGTAGTACGAGATCACTTCATCAAGGAGTGTCCACTTTGGGAAAATGATAAGACCAAAGAAAGGAACAAGGAATGCTTCACTGAAAGGAACAAGGAAACTAAAGCACATTTCTCTAAAGCGAACGTTCGAAAGGCTATGATAGCTGCTTGGGGAGATTCGGAGACATAAGAGGAAGAAGAACAACAAACTGAAGAAACCGCAAATCTTTGCCTCATGGCAAACAACGACGAAAAAGAAGATGAAGAAAATGTTGAGGTAAGCCAACATGGACTTGAATCGACTTAGATGGCAAAACTAGGCCCGAAATTTATGATCTTCTTTATGATGCAATTCTTGAATGTAGAGGTGAAAGTGAAAAACGTGAGCAAACCGAACAAGCTGTTAAAGTTTGTAAAGAACATATAGAATGGCTTAAGAAAATGAGAACGGATGTTGAAACTAGGTTCTTTGATTTATTTGATAAAAATTTAAAAATCAAGGCATCGTATGAGAGTGTGAAGAATGAAAATTATCTAATCAATTTAGAAATTTCACACTTAAAGGAATTTGTCCCTGTTCTAATTTCCTTTGATATTAGATCAACCCCTTTGAAAGGTTACGGATCCGAGATCGAATATTTGAATAAAGAGAAAAATGTTTTAAAGGAACAGATCTGTAATCTCAAGAAGGAACTGGTTGTTGCAAGGAACAGAGGCAAGGTGATGGTTGTTCCTAAATGGATTGAGAGACCACAGACTAAAAGAAAAGAAGGTCTTAGTTTTGAAAACTACAAGAAGAGGAACAAGAATAAGAAATATGTTGGCCTACCTAGTGATAAAATTTGCATGTCTTGTGGAAAGATAGGTCATTACATAAATCAATGTCAACTAAGAACTGGAATGATTGGCAAAAATGTGAAGATGAGTAACATGAAATGGGTTGCCAAATCAAATACTAGTCAAGAACAGGAACCCACGAAATAAGGAGTTCCTACAACTAACAACTAGTTGATTTTTGCAGGTTGGAGTGAGGGGGAACAACACTTGGTATCTTGATAGTGGTTGTTCTAAGCATATAACAAGAGACAAATCTAAGTTTATCTCACTCTCAACCTATGAAGGTGGAAGTGTGACTTTTGGTGACAATAAGAAAGGTAACATAGTTGCCATGGGTAAGGTTGGTAAGGCACCATCACATTTCATTGATAATGTATTTTTAGTTGAAGGTTTAAAGCATAATCTGTTAAGTTTTCCCAATTCGTGACAAGGGAAATGTTGTTAAATTTAATAGTGAAAAATGCTTGATCGTTAACATTAACACTAAGAATGTCATCTTGGAAGGAAGAAGGAAAGGGAGCACATATATTGTGGATCATGATCTTGTTCCTAAAAATAATTTGACATGCCTTAGTGTTATTGAAGATGATCCACTCTTATGGCATAAGCGTCTAGGACATGCTAGCTTTTCATTACTTGACAAACTTCGCTCAAAAGATCTTCTTTTGGGATTACCATCTATAAAATTTTATATTAATCAAGTTTGTGATGCATGTGCCAAAGGAAAGCGTATTAGATCCTCTTTCAAATCTAAAACTGTTGTGAGCACCACAAAACCTTTAGAATTAATTCATATGGAATTGTGTGGCCAAGAATTCAAAGTAGAAGTGGAAAGAGGTATGTGCTAGTTATTGTTGATGACTACTCTAGGTATACTTGGGTTATTTTTCTCTCTAGTAAGGATGAGACTTATGATAAGTTCCTTGTCTTTGCTAAAAGAGTTCAAAATTTGAGTGGTCACAAATTAATGCATATTAGATCCGATCATGGTAAAGAATTTGAAAATTATAAATTTGATGACTTAAGCGAAAAACCATGGCCTAGATCATAATTTTTTCGCCCATAGGACACCACAACAAAATGGGGTTGTAGAAAGGAAAAATAGAACTTTGGATGAAATGGCTAGGACCATGCTAATTGCTAGTGAACTTCCAAAGAACTTTTGGGCTGAGGCATTATCTTGCTTGTCACATAATAAATCGTGCCATGATGAGACCTATCAGTAACAAAACTCCTTATGAGCTTCATTTTGGAAAGAACCCCAATATTACTCATTTCATAACATTTAGTTGCAAATGTTTTGTTCGTAACAATGGGAAAGATAATCTTGGAAAATTTGATGCTAGGAGTGATGAAGCAATATTCTTAGGATATTCATCACATAGTAAGTCTTATAGAGTTTACAATAAAAGAACTATGTGTGTTGCAGAAAGTGTCCACATAATCTTTAACGAATCGATAATTTTAATCCAAGCAAACAGGTTGATGACTTTGAGATTGGCTTGGTACGACCAAATGAGAAAGATGCAGATTCAATTGAGGAAGAAGAAATAAAAGAGGAAAGGAACGAAGTAGATGAAAACATTCATAACAATGATGTTCCTGTACCTCAATATGATGGAGATGTTCCTGTTCCTACTAAGAACGAAAATGTTGAAGGAACTCATTCAACAATTGCTGAAAGAGGAACAAATGAACAAAGCTCCTCATCCTCTCATGAAACTCAAGAGGAACAACCTGTTCCTATAAGGGAGTTTCAACCAAAACCCTGGAGACATCAAAAATCACATCCAGTAGAACTCATAATAAGTGACATATTCAAAGGTACGAAGATTAGATCTCAGTTAAGGAATTTTTGTGCATTTCATGCGTTATTATCAATGATAGAATCAAGAAATCATGAAGAATCCCTAACTGATTCTGATTGGATCACTGCTATGCAAGCTGAATTAAATGAGTTCGAAAGAAACAAGGTATGGCATGTAGTTCCCTCTTCTAAACAACAAAAAGTGATTGGCTTAAAATAGGTGTTTAGAAATGAACTAGATGAGTATAGAACAATTGTAAGGAACAAAGCTAGACTTGTAGTAAAAGGTTATAATCAACAAGAAGGAATTGACTATGAAGAAACCTTTGCTCCTGTTGCTAGACTTGAAGCCATTAGAATACTAATTGCATTTGCTGCTTATATGGGATTTAAACTATATCAAATGGATGTTAAGTGTGCATTTCTAAATGGCTATTCAAATGAAGATGTATATGTTGAACAACCCCCTGGATTTGACAGCAGTGATCTCCCAAACCATGTCTACAAGCTTGACAATGCTCTTTATGGGTTAAAGCAAGCGCCTAGGTCATGGTATGAGAGATTATCAAAGTTCCTTTTAGAAAACAAATTTAAAAGAGGAAAGGTGGATAAAACTTTGTTTCTAAAATCGAAAGGAACTGACATACTACTTGTTCAAATATATGTTGATGACATTATTTTCAGGGCAACTAATGAATCATTGTGCAAAGAATTCTCAAATCTTATGAGTAATGAATTTGAGATGAGTATGATGGGTGAGTTAAATTTCTTTCTTGGATTACAAATTAAGCAAACTGAAAAAGGAATTATTATTCACCAACAAAAATACGTAAAGGAATTGTTAAAGAGATATGGCCTCGAAACTTCAAAGATAAATCACACTCCTATGGGAACTTCAACTAGATTAGATGAAGATTCCATAGGAACAAGTGTTGATCAAACAAAATATAGAGGCATGATTGGTTCACTTTTGTATCTAACTGCTAGTCGTCTAGACATAGCTTTTAGTGGTGGTTTATGTGCTAGATTTCAAGCTAATCCCAAGGAGTCTCATCTAACTGTCGTGAGGAGAATTCTTAGATATCTTAAAGGAACAGATGATCTTGGACTTTTCTATCCAAGAAGTGATACATTTGAGTTAAGAGGATATGCTGATGCTGATTATGCTGGGGATCTTGTAAATGGGAAAAGTATCTCAGGTATGGTTCAATTTCTTAGTCATAGTTTAGTTTCTTGGAGCACCAAGAAACAAAACACATTTGCTTTATCCACTGCTGAAGCAGAATATGTAGCTGCTGCTGCATGTTGCTCTCGAATGCTTTGGATAAAACAACAACTTTGTGACTATGGAATAATCTTTAATTGTGTTCCTATTTATCGTGATAATACTAGTGCCATTAGTATTTCAAAAGATCCAGTGCATCATTCAAGAGTTAAGCATATACATATTAGACATCACTTTCTAAAAGAAAATGTGGAAAAAGGTTTGATTAAACTTGAGTTTTGTCAAACTGAAAATCAGATTGCTGATATACTAACTAAGCCTCTACAAAGAGATAGATATGAAAAATTAAGGCTTGAGTTAGGTTTAATGAAACTTAAGTAATTGTTCCTATTCCAATCCCCTATGTCTGAATTGATTTGTTTTACTCCATGTGATATTAAGTGACTGTGATTAATTGCCTAAGACCATTGCAAATTAAGATGTTAAAAACATGTACATGGATTCAAAGAGCAACTCACAAATGTCACATAATACTCCCCTTATTGTTCCTAAGTTAAAGAAACAAGCATGATAAGAAGAATGTTGACATTTAGCATAAGTTGTTCCTATAGCACAAGTTCCTTAGAATTTATTTTCTTTCCATAAATTAAAAAGTCCATAAAAATATAAAATCCCAAAATCCCAAAATTTAGGAATCAGATTTAATCAAGTCATGATTCCCTTTTTATCTTTTCTTTTATTTTTATCTTTTAATTTTGTTTTTATCCTTTTAATTTTTACGCGTGTAACTCTTCATTTAATGTTACATGCATCTTCTTCTTTCTTTCATTCCAAACGGTGTTCCTTAAACGCTTCAACTTCACCATTGTTCATCTTCTTCACACCTCTTCGAACGACATAAAACCACAAATTTTTTTCACCAAATGGCAAAAACCTCACTCAATTCACCTTTTCCAAAAGCAAAAACTCCCAAAACCTCTCAAATGGAAAACCCCTCTTCTCCATCCAAAACCCTAAAAGTCGAAAATTTTCAAGAAACAACAATGGCGGCAGAAGAGCAAAAATTGGAGTCACCTAGGAGAAATGTGAGAAGACGAAAACTAATTGGGCAAGATGATGAAGAAGAATCCCGAAACTCGTTGAGGGGGAAGAAGAAGTTACACCTGTTCCTTCCAAAGGAACTACTGCTTCTTCCTCCAAGAAAATAGTGGAAAGAAGTGATTCAAGGTATGCTTTAGAATTTTGTGTCGATTTGGAGTGGGCCAAGAAAGTTAGATTCAATGAATTAACCGACATACTAAAGGAACAGGGTATGGAATACTTGTTTGAAACCGCTTTTAATAATGCCTTAGTTCCTTTAGCTATGGATGAATTTTGTGCAAACTTCATCAACACTGATGGAGTATGTACTACAGAAGTTAGGGGGAAGAAAATAAAATTTTCCCAAGAAACTTTAGCAAAAATATGGGAAGTTCCTTGCAAAGGAACTGGTCTATATTTTAAGAAGAAATGAATTGTTGCCTTTCCCAATTTCTCCCAAGATGAAATTGTTATATCCTTTGGGGAAACTGGTGGCCAAAACAAAATAAATCACAATCTTCTTTCTCCTGTCCACAAAATTCTGTTTAATCTTGTTTGGAGAGCATTCATTCCTCGAATGAAAAGAAGAATGAGGTGGGTCTCTTGGATATGTGTCATATGTTTTGCCTTGACCACCATATTCAAATAAACTTCCCTTCTCTCTTTATCCAACATCTAACTCATTGCATTGAAAATCATTGTGTTGTTGGTTATGGTGCATTGATCACCTCTGTTTTTTCTCACTTTAAAGTGAAGACTACTAGTTGGCCTACCTTGGGGATAAAACAAGGAAATATTCTCAATGAAAAGACTTTGTATGGTTTGGACCTCTTTGTCCAAGATGGAGTGTTAACTCAAGGGAGGATTGCTACTAGTTCCTCTCACAAGAGAAAACTGCCCAAGGCAGTGGAAGAGGAACCAGTGGATGTTATACTGGAGGAACAAGTTCCTGCCCCTACAGAACCAAAGGAACAGAATCCCAAGAGGCGCAAAACTGTTGCCAAAAAGCCTTCCCCTCCTGTTCCTAAAAGAGTTAGACAAAGCACTAGATTGAAATTTGCTAAAATTGTCCCTGTCCCTTCAAATAAGGATTCTCCCAGCTTTACACCACCTTTTCTTCCTTCCATTTACACCACCACCTCACCTTTTGTTTCTCTCCCAGGAACAGCAAGTCCTTCACAAGAAAACACCCCAGTTCCTCCACCCAAACCATCTTCTGCCTCTGGTTCTAAGGGAAAGGACTAAGTTCCTTCAGATGAGTTTGGTTGGGTTAATGAAATGTGTCTCCCTGCTCAACATATGATTAAGTTTTACAATCATCTTCACTGGATTTTAGATGCTAAAACTGATAAAATGATGGGTTTAATGAAAGTCCTTAGTGATACTGTGATTGAACAACAAAAGAACATGGAGATGATGGCCCAAGCCATTAACAGTTTGAAGCAACAACTTGATGGGCAACATGGAGAGGTGATGAAGAAATTGGAAGAAGTGTTTGAGGAAGAAGTCGTCGAGGAACACCATTCCCCTTCCCTTCCTAATGTCTAGTTCTTGTTTCTCTTAAAGGAACAAGAATTCTTAGCTTTTGTTTTCTACTTTTTCTTTTTTGTACTTTAATGGAACAAGTGCTATAAATAAATGACTTTTGCTATATATGTCTTCGTTTAAGATTTGTGTGCATAATTTCTTACTTGGAATGGCTAGTATTATGTGATTAATGTTTGAGCAAGTCTAACATTTGAAATTCCTAACTTAACCATTTTTGGTGCTTGTTAATGGTCTCAAGGTCTTGTACATAGCAGTCTTCCCAAAAATTACCAAGCGTTTGATCTTTTTGACGATGACAAAGGGGGGAAAAGATAAGGAACAAACTAAGTTGAAAACTGAAAAATGAAATTGAAATCTTTAAATCCTTAATCTGTGAAACCTCTAAATCCTTAATCTGCCTTCATTAAATTATATAGTTTAATATTTTATCTTTTTCATTCTCTTATGTTATTTGTGGTTTTCCTTTGTTTGTAACTTTGTTGTCATCATCAAAAAGGGGGAAATTGTTAAACTCTAGTTTTGATGATGACAAAGGAACAAAAATGCAAACTAAGTATTGGACTAACAAGTTGTTTAAGTGAATGAATTTCAAGGTATCAATGAAAGGAACAAAGAGAATACTAAGTCAAGGAAGAAATCAAGTTTGGATTTTGAAGACTAAGTAAAGAAGTTTCATCATTTGGTATTGGAGCAGCATTGGAGCAAGAAGACTAAAGCGAGGCTTTTTTATTCTAGTTCCATTATAAAGGAACGAGTAAGAATGGTAAGAAACTATGGCAATTTAGAATGAGAATGAGCGTTTGTTCCTTCGTAAGGAACAGACGGACTGGCGCATAACTAATAAGTTAAAGGAACTAACTATTAAAAGAAACTAGACTTAGGATGAAGCATTACAACGGTTTATTTATATCAGTTGAGTAATTTATGCCTAGATTCTAGGTAACCAATTTATTTAAGGAAAAATCTGATTCTAAGGAAAATCTTTTTCAGGAAAAGATTTTATTTTTATAAAGATAATAAAAATCCTTTTCGGTTTTTATGAAAATATTTTAAAGATAATATTTTTGGTAAAAGGTTTTTATTTTGGTTTTAATAATTAAAATGTTTTTAATTAAATGAGATTTTCGAATTAATGCTTTAAGTGGTTGCTAAAATTAAGGGATAGGTAACATAATTATCTCTCACGTTTAACAGTGATCATGGAGATCATGGGTTGAATGAGGAACGTGTTCCTCCGGGTAAGGAACATCATGGGATAACGATTTTACCACTAACACACGTTTTAATCCCACGTTCTAAGTTATTACCACTATAAATACTAATGTCTAATTAAGTTCCAATTTGTGTCTGACCAAGTGAATTAGTGAGTTTAACTAAGTAAAGTGTCAGTGCCCTTTAATATCTCATAAAAGCCATTTGTTCTTTGCCTTTGCCTTCTTACTCTAATTCTACTAAGTTTATTTGATCAATTGTATTTTGGTTTTTGGGGTAAGGGGACTTTGAGTGAAGTTCTACAAGAGAGAAGCTTTGAGTGAAGCGAGTTAAAGTGAGAAAACTTCAAGTGAATTGAAGTTGAGAGGAACAGCTGTTAAGAGAACAGTTGTTTAGGAACTTGAGTTTAGGAACTCAAGATGTGGCCCTTGAGTATAATTAGGTTGTAACAAAGTTGTTTGGCCTAATTAGTAAAAGAGTTGAATTTAAAATCCCTAGTGGTCGAGGTTGTTTCTTCTTGTTGGGCCCAAGAAGTTTTTCCTCGTAAAAATCCCTTGTGTTCCTTTAGCTTGTTTCTTTGTTTAAGTTTAAAATTCCGCAAAAAGTTACATTTATTTCTACACATACAATTCACCCCCCTCTTGTATTGTTCCTAGTGAAATAACTAAAAGCTTATGGTGTAGCAATCTCTAAGAAGGTTCATTTAAACGCTGACCTATCTTGGATTTGGAAAGGTCAATACCCCCCAAACTAAAATTCTTCATGTGGCTTTGTTGGCTAGATAGGTTGCCCACAAACAAAATGCTATTTATAAGACGAATTCTACCATCCCCTATGTGTGCAGTCTGTGAAATGGAAGAGGAAAGTGTCATCCATATCCTTAGAGATTGTAGGTATGTTATGGAAGTGTAGGATTTCACCAATGTAGATCTAACCCTGCTAATGGAAAATCGGGAATGCTGGATTAAAAACAACATTCATAATAAAGAAATATTTAGGGGTATCCCTTGGTCTACCCTCTTTCCTTTTGTGTGTAATGAAATATGGATAGCGAGAAATAAAAAAAAATCTTTGAAGAGAAAACTCTCCCATGCCCTGATCACATTATCAAAAAAGAAATGTTTCTTGCCCTGGAATTTACATCTTCTATCCCCATTATCTCCCAAACAAATAACATCCCTCCCTCGGTTATCCCAAGCATCTTGTCCCCACGGTGGTGTGTTGTATGTGTTGATGTCTCGTTTGTAGGCAGCCATTCTCCTGTAGGTCTTGGAGGATGGATGCGCAATTATGAAGATAAGTGGGTAGCGGGCTTTCAAAAGCAAATATATGCGGCTGATGTACTCATGGCTGAACTCATGGGAATCATCGAAGGGTTATGCCTGGCGAAACAGGAATACTTTTGAATATGTTTTGCTCTATTCGGACAGCTTACAAGCTATAAAATTGCTTTCGCAGGATGTTATTCATAATGATTTATATTGTAACGTGTTGAAAAAATGTAGGGAATGCACACGGGAGTTCAAGGAAATCCAATTTGTACTCGTGAGGTGTGAGCTAAACAAAGTGGCGGACTATTTTGCTCGAGACAGTTGGAAGCAGATCATGCCCCAAAATGAAGTTAGGATTATTCCCCAAATCCCTAATGATTGTATGGAGATTATATTATCGGATTGTTGTAGGCTTTCTAGCCAAAAGTATGTTTAACTTTTAATATTATGCCATGTTTCACCTAAAAAAAAATATATTAAACGTTTTCCCTTCAATCTATTTTGTCAATTATAAACTTTATCTTATGGCACTCAATCTTTATCATCATATATAGTTGAGTGTCTATAATATATGCTTCCCTTATTTCAATATAATTGCTACAGTTTTTCTAAAATAATGGAATTATCACAATACTTGCTACATATCATGAATGAACTTCATTTTATCATAAACTTTCTAAAATGCCCTTCAAAAATTAGTGGTCTATCACTTTCTCCGTTAAAATACCCATATTTTTTCTTTAACAAATGTATTTTTTATTCACAAATTGGTGGTCCCCCACTTAGTTTCACTCTACCTTTCTTAAAAACTTCTCATTTCACAATGAAGCAAGTATTTTAAAACAGAGGAAGTACTTAGGGTTTGTTCTTTTCACCTTATTTTTAGTAAAAATAAGAAAAGTTCATAAATAGTTAAGAAAAGTTCAGAAAGAATATGGAGAGTACATAAAAAGTTACGAAAAGTTCAATAAAATTATGAAAAGTTCATAAAAATAACAAGAGTTAAGGAAAAAAATTTAAAAAAAAAACTTTAAAAAACATAAGAAAAGTTGAGACTAAGCTTGTCGATAGTCTACAAAAACTTAAAAGAAGAATGTCGTTAATAGACATAAGTGAAGGAATATGATATGTTGATTATCTATTTAGGTTGCATGATCTATATATTCACCTTTAAAGAAGTTTCAGAGAAGTTTCAGGTCTAATAAGTTCAACTAAATTCTAGTTAAGTTCAAATAAATATAATTCAAGTCTAATAAATTTCAATTAGGTCCAATAAGCTCTAATTAGGTCCAATAGATTTCAAAATTTTGAAGATTATAAAGAATGGAAATTGAGCATTAGGAATTGGGAATTTGGGAATTTGGAAATTTGGGAATTCAAATAAAAGTACATTCCACTCAATAGATTCTTTATAAATTAACAAAATGAAAATTGGGTAATATTTAAGAGGAAATAAATAGAGTAAAAAAGTCAATGTTGTAACAAAATAATAAAAGAAGTATAGGCAAGGAATATATGATTGGTGGACCACGTATAAAATGTGTTCAAATGGTTTTTTTTTTTTAAGTGAAAAGTTATTGATTTGAAGTCATATAACATCTACAATAGAGATAAAATACTAATAAATACATAGCACTGAAGAAAATTCTAGTCTTTCGCCATCTAATGCAAGTCTATCGATCTAATGTAGTTTTGAAGTAGATTCGGGTTTAATTCAGTTGATTATAAATGAAGAACTAACATTCAGTTGATTATAATCTCCAATCAACAAAACAACCTTCAACGTAAAACTCTGGATCTTGGATTTATACCAAAACCTACAAAAGCACCTAACAAACAAAACCACCATGATAAACATGGGGAGACTAGATCCCAACAAAGGGGACAAACTATCCCTATAAAAGGGACAAAAACCATCACAAAGGATGGAGAGAAACTCTCATAAAGAGAGACTAATTTATTAAACAAACTAAGTAAATAAACAAAAAACTGAAAATAAGAGGGAAAGGGGCATACCATGGACAAGAGCATCCATGATAGCCCCTTACCTTGAAGAGGGAAAGAAAGGGAGGAAATGGTTATGTTCAAATGGTTCTAATACAGATGAAAAGGTTTGATCACAAAAATTGTTCCCCCAACTTTGACCATTCCAACAAAAGTTACTCCCAATTCACCTTTGTCCACTAATGGGTTGGAGGAGACCGATCCTCTTCCACTTCAAAACCTTTTATCAATTTTCAGAATTTGATTGAGAACATGGGAGGATGGGGAATTTAAACCGTATAAATGCTTTAAGATGGCTACTAAAATTACACTTCTAAATATTTTTAAAAACTTACCACAACGATTAGCATGAATTAGAGCGGGTACTTGGGTAGTACGGTAGTCAAGTTAGTTAAAATTATGTTTCAATTGATGATATAGGCCAATTCAGTTGCTTCGTTGTTTCTACTAGTCTAGAAATAAACAACTAAACAAACCATAAATGCATCACAGATTCACAGTGACTGATTTCACAGGGTAAAAAATATAGTAATACGGTAAAACTTGAACCAAAATGAAAATACAGAGAACTATATAACTCTGCTCTACTTGCCAATGAGCCCATTGGTATTCCTACATAATCCGAGGTCCAAATACTCAATCAAAACGTTATTATCACATGTTCATCACATTGAAAACCAAAACCTTAATCACTCTTAATACTCGTCGCCTTCATCGTCCTCATCATCAACACCCTCGGCTCCAACTTCTTCATAATCCTTCTCCAACGCAGCCAAATCTTCTCTTGCCTCTGAGAACTCTCCTTCCTCCATTCCCTCGCCAACATACCAATGAACAAAAGCCCGCTTGGCATACATGAGATCAAACTTGTGATCAATTCTTGAAAAGACTTCAGCAACACTAGTTGAATTTGAGATCATACAGACTGCCCTCTGAACCTTGGCTAAGTCTCCTCCTGGTACCACAGTTGGAGGCTCGTAGTTGATTCCACACTTGAAACCTGTAGGAGACCAGTCCACGAACTGAATGGTTCGCTTTGTCTTGATTGTGGAAACAGCAGCATTCACATCTTTGGGTACCACATCACCACGATACATCAAGCAGCAAGCCATGTACTTCCCATGACGTGGATCACATTTTGCCATCATAGAACTGGGCTCAAAAGCGGTGTTAGTGATTTCTCCGACTGACAGTTGTTCATGGAAGGCTTTCTCAGCAGAAATAACAGGGGCATATGATGAAAGCATGAAATGTATGCGAGGGTAAGGGACCAAATTTGTTTGAAATTCAGTGACATCCACATTCAATGCACCATCAAAGCGAAGTGAGGTTGTCAAGGAAGATATAACCTGCAGGAAGAACAGTCCTTTCAGCAAAAAAACATCTCACAAAGAATAAGTATCATCATATCATGTTTAAGGGTAAACACTTGTATACCTGTGAAACAAGTCTGTTAAGATTGGTATAAGTAGGCCTCTCAATATCAAGTGACTTGCGGCAGATATCATAAATTGCCTCATTATCAAGGAGAACGGAAACATCAGTATGCTCTAGAAGGGCGTGGGTGGACAAGACACTGTTGTATGGCTCAACAACAGAGGTTGAAACTTGAGGAGATGGATAAATTGTGAAGCCTAATTTTGATTTCTTCCCGTACTCGACTGACAGCCTCTCCAAGAGCAGAGAACCAAGGCCAGAACCAGTGCCACCACCAACAGCATGGAAAACCAGAAAGCCTTGAAGACCAGTGCAGTTATCAGCAAGCTTCCTGATGCGATCTAAGCAAACGTCAACAATCTCTTTACCAACTGCATTTCACATTAGAACACAACTGAGTTTTCTTTGGATAAAGTGACGAGAGCATGAAGGAAAAACCATGATACTGCAGATAGACAAGATCTTCCACAAAACTAAGAGTTTCATGGATTAACAAAGATATTTATATGATACAAGTCCCCTTTTCAAGTTCATATAAATGTGTGATCCTTGGGCAAAGTGATTGTTTTACATTACCAGCCATGGTAAAAATGAATGACAGTGTTCTTTACACAAGGTTCCTTTATTGCTAATGTACCAACTTATAAGAGAAGTGTTCATAACTATCTCACATTTTCCCCAACTGCTTCTATATAAACTAGTAACAAAAAAATGCACCCTGCAAAACATAGAATCAAAAGAATCCCACAAAAGCCCAGAGCACATTTGACTACAAAACATAGTTATAATTTACCAATCAACCAGATAACTTAAACCATGAGAGTTCCAAACCCACATGCATTCATAAACCAAACAAAACACCAACATTTCAATTTTATAAGATTTTGTTTGTAAATCTTCTTTGTCAAAAACTCATTTTCAAGAAGACAACAACTGATATCTTAGAAGAGTGATACCATCATTTTTCATACATCATACTTTGTACGTATGGGTCCCCAAGTTAAGAGTTTGCTTGGACAGGGGAAGGGAAAGAGACGGATTCATTATATAGCATGTGAGAGAGAAGGGAGGAGATTTGGAAATTGGAAAGACTTGGAAGGAAATTGTAAGTTCGCTCTTCCACCTCGTACCCTCTCAGCCTCTCCTTTCTTTCTCTCTACAGGTTTTCTATCCAGATAAAGTTTGAAGCAATTAATTATTTAATTATCTATTTTGGCCTTGCCAGTAATATTCAAAAGACATATGACCCCTAATACCTCTATTCATCAAGAATAAAGGGTGTTTGCCAACATTCATGGATGAGATCCTACATCTATACATACTACTATGACATAGAACCCTTATAAATCAAAAGAAAACATATATTCAGATTCTGTATTACTGATAACATCAGACAGCAAGAAGTAACAAACATTGCAATGATATTCATAAGCCATATGACCTTGTATATACTCTACAATCTACAGCATACTTGAAAAGACAATTATATGGTTTTACATACTCGTAGCTCATAAGGGAGCTCATAGAATAAAAACTGGTGTCAAAATATACAGGCTTCGGCAATGTCTACTTTTTATGCGCTATGCAGGATGGGTTGTGATAAACTACTCTCCAGTTAGTATTTTCAGTAAAATTCAAACAAAGCAGTTACTCTTGACACTGGAATATTTCTCACTAGATATCGCATTGGGGTTTCCTTTTATGTGGCATTTCTTGTACCAGTCCCTCTGATGTTAATTGAGCTTTATCCTTAACTTAGGTGCCCATATACATATCTGGAATCACGCCCAAGAATCTCCATCGGGTAATCTACATGGGCTAATCACTACGTAAGTTGCTTAGTTAAATAGAATACCAACTGTGTTATATTTTCTGCTACAACCTCTAAAAAACTAAGTGCACATTGTAAAAACCTGTGAAAATTTGCAGAGACTCATAGAGTAAAACCTAAAAAAAAGAGGGTAAAACCAAAATTCAAGCAAATCCCCAGAAAACAACCAGAATTAACCAATAATACAACCCCAGATCCAAAAAACCATTGAAATCCAAACTCACCTCAAATTCCACATCAGACGAACAACGACCAACACAAAAACTAGAAATGAGAACAAAAACACTAACATTCAACAAAATTACTTCAAATAACAAGAAAACTTAGATCCCGCAAAATCGAACCACAACCTACCAATCAGTCCAAAACCCTAATAATATCAAACAAAAAAGTACAAAACCATTTCAATTTTCCAAAACCCTAATTCCTTCAGTACAAAGATCGAAAACAAACGAAAAAACAAAATAAAGACTGAAAGAATTACAAACCAGTATAATGTCCTCTTGCAAAATTATTAGCAGCATCTTCTTTGCCAGTAATAAGTTGTTCAGGGTGAAAAAGTTGGCGATATTCCCCGGTTCGAACCTCGTCAATGACAGTAGGTTCAAGATCAACGAATAAAGCACGAGGAACATACTTTTGGTTTCCAGTTTCACTAAAGAATGTACTAAACGCATCTTCTCCTGCTTGTCCTGCTCCTATCTTCTTCTCAATCGGCATCTGTCCATCTGGCTGTAAAAATTTTACCATAATTTTCAAATTTTAGGTCAACATTTTCCGAATATCAAAAACCTAATTTTAATTTCATCAATTTGTGTCGTTTTTTACCTGGATTCCATGTTCAAGACAGTAGAGTTCCCAGCAATTGTTTCCGACTTGAATTCCAGCTTGACCGATGTGGATTGAGATGCATTCTCTCATTTTCGTCGAATTTTTCTGGAAAAATCGCAAGTTTAAAGAGGAGAGAGAGAGAATGAACAGTTATAGATTTGAAGGGTTTTGGTTTTCTGGAGAAATGAAATGTCTTGAAATGAAGAGGGTTTGATTTTGATATTGTAAAATTGGTAACCGTTATGGAAATGATTTGGGGGGATTATTATTGTGTTTTGTTTTGGTTTTGGAGTAGGAGTATTTTGAATTTTAAAATTTGAATGAATGGTTGGATGTGACACCGTTATAAGAACATATGGGCTTTGCAGATATGATACACTTTTTCTACAACGAGCCCAGAGTTAAGATGGGGAGGTGAAATGGGTAGTCCAGGAGAATAGAAGATGTGTTGTTGGATTTTGAGCAAAGTCCTCAAGTGAGAAAACTTTGGGCTTTTTCCATGTGAAAACTTTTGCATTGTGTACTTATTTGGATGTACCTTTTTTCTTTTTGGCGAAATTGAACATGTTGGAACTTATCTTGACTTTATGATTTTTGATGATTGGAACTTACTAGATGTGCTTGGAGCTTATTGAATATTATTGGAATTTAGTATATCTGTTGTTGAAATTTATTGGACATGATTAGGCTTGATTGAGCTAGAATTGGACCTTATTAAAACTTATTTGGACTTATGAGCCTTACATAAACTTATTGTGAGTTAGCAGTTTTTATACTATAGCATTTATAAGTTATAACTCATCATGTCGTAGTTCAATCTAGAGTCAGTACTTGTTAATCTGATTGCATCAAATATGAAAAAGAGCATTTTTATACCGGACAATCGAGTTATTTATGCATTAGATTGGAAATTGGAATAGTACCTTTAACTCTAACAGTAATGTAGTTTATTTACAACTCTTAATACATACTCAGGTGTATCATGAACATGGCACTTAAGGTTTTTTTTTCTCATTGCTTATTTGAAACCTCCAAATATGTAAATTTTACACAATAGGAAGAGCTCCAAATGAGCAAATAAGCAAAAAATAGATTTGGATGTACCACGCACATGGTACACACAATACACTACACTACAAAAATGAGGGCATTTTAGAAACGTAGTTTGATAACAAATTTTTCAAATGTTGATAAGTAGCAACAAATAATATTTTTTTTTGTTGCCTATTACAAAAGTAGTGTTTTTTTCATCAAATATTGGCAACAAAATTTTAATTTGTTTCTATTGGAGACCAATTGTCTCACTATTTGTTGTTAGATGGCATCAAATTTGCAATTTGTTGCCATTTTATTGCAACGAATACTAGAGGTGGGCATGGGCCGGGCCAGCACGCGGGCCGGCCCGTTGTCCGCTACGTGGGCCGTGGGCCGTCATGGACAAGAAATTTTATTTCAGGCCCGCACCGACACGAGCCCGCCTATATGGCCCGTGGGCCGGCCCGCAGGCCGAACGCCCCTTTCCTTTGTTTTTTAGCCTAAAACTGCCAAGAATCCAAAAAAACAACATAAAACACCGGTCAGGCCCGCAGGAGGCACGAGCCCGGCCCGCGGGCCTGGGCCGGGTCGTGGACAAAATCTGAAAATTCCAGGCACGGCACGGCCCGCCATTTACCCAAGCCCGCGGGCCGAGCCCGTGAACAGGTCCGACCCATGCCTAGGTCTAACGAATACTAGCTTTGTTGACATTAGAAACAAGTCATTTTACTATTTGTTACTAGATGACATCATATTTTTGATTTGTTCCTATTTAGAAACAAACAGTGACAACAGATATTTAATTTGTTGCCATTAGAAACAAGTAATTTTATAATTTGTTGTAAAAATAGGAACAATTATTTATATATTTTAAAAATTATAAATTAAACTCTTGTCGAATCACTCTCAGCAACAAACCCTGACAACTAATTTTTGATGTGTTGCTTTTGACAACAAGTAATCTTACTAGCTGTTGCCAAAATGGCATCCGGTTTTTTTTATTTGTTGCTTTTATAAACAAGTTGTCTTACAATGCGTTGCTGAACAATATGAACATTTTGTATTACCAAAAATTCGAAAAATAAATAAATTATTGGTTTAGTTTTAGCAACAAAATACGACAATTCATATTTGATTTGTTTACATTTGAAACAAGTCATTTTACTATTTGTTTCTAGATAACATCATATTTTCCATTAGTTATTTTTTAGAAACAAATTATGGCAACAAATTATAGTTTGTTGCCTTGTTGGTTACTCAATGACATCATATTTACAATTTGTGGGCGGAATTGAACTCACGCTCCTATTTTGTTCACATTATTTTCACTTATTTAAATAAGTTTAATTAAGTTTACATAAATGCTGGAAAAATAAGTGCTAACCAAGTATACATACAACTTTCAAGATCAATAAGTTATGATAAGTTCTAATAAGGCTATGTTTTGTTCAACTTAATTAAGTTAATTAAGAAAAAATAAATAAATGATGTATTCAGATTAGTTCAAATAAGTTCAGATAAGTTTTAACAAGTTTTAATAAATTCAAATAAGTTAAAGTCGTCAATAACATGTAAGAAATTAACTTAAATTAATTTTAATAAGACTAAATTATTTCAGATCTGTTCTAATTAAGTTTAGATGACTTCAAATAAGTAAAGATAAATTAAGCTAAGTTCAATTAAGACTACTTTGAAAAGAACAGTCACTAAGTCCAGTTAAGTTCACCTAATTTTAACTAAGTGAAAATCAGGTGAATATAGAATTAACGTACCATTATGATCTTATAAACTTCACCAAATGTACAACTTATGTCAAGTTCACGTTAACTTATTTCTCGCAAAATAAGTGAAAATAAGGGGAAAATGAATGGCGTACATAAGTTATAGTAATTTATGTAAGATGTTATAGTTCAAGGTTTAGAGGACGTGACTTTTCTTTTTTTTTACAAATCGAGTAATCTTAACTAATGAAATCCATATATCTCCAGAATGGAATTCCAAACGATTATTGGTATAACTTGGTACTATAGGTCTTTTGAATTGATTATAACTTAGCTAGAGTGAGATAAAAACTTGTTTTTGTTATATTTGGACTTGGGTAGGCCGTATTATTTGTATGAAATTATTAATTTTTACTGATTAAATGGATTTTTTTCTAATAATAATTTTTAGTGATTGTAAATTGATTTTTACTAGTATAACTTATAATGATTAAAATAATAGTTTCAACAGATGAAGAGAACATGGTATTAGTAAAGTTGACAAAGCAAAATGAGAAAAAAAAAAGTTATATTTAACTTTTTTTGTTTTAATGATATGCTTAGTTAGAGTGAATTGTGATGTTAGTTACTGAATTAACATTATTATTTTTTACTCTTATTTTGGCAATTTGATTGTTTGGTAATTGGAAAACTAATGTTAAGAAACTTTAACTAATGTTTTTGTTTACGTATAAGATGAAAGTGTTGGGTATGTGTTGAAGACGTATATCATGAAGCGAGTGAGACGAAGCGAAGTCGACAATGTGTATTGAGCATGTGTGGAGATGGTTGAGTGATGTGAGAATGTGGAGTAGCTCACACCCAAAGCCATAGCTGCAAATAGGATTCAGGATCCCGCATGGAATGGCGAGCAAGCCAACAGCCTTAAGCCTGCGCACGCAGCCTTGAGTCCGCGCCCGCAGCATGTGGTGGACACAAAACGCTGCTGCCAGCTCGCGAGATTTAGCGCATAGCATGCTATTTTGTGGATCTTGTCGTGTGCAGCCCAATTGTGGGTTGTAAGTCTACTTGGATTAGGTTTATTATTGCTCCATTAATATAAATATGTTGAGGCCGTTATTATTTTATTTATGCCATAAATGAGAGTTTATTCTTCAATCTAGATAGACTAGAGAACCTAGAGAGAGGTTAAAGAGTCTAGAGAGATTAGAGAATTCTTTTTGTATCATCATCTCATATTCAAAGTCCTAGTGTAGTGTTTGTGGTTTTCTCCCTATTCAAGGGTTTCCATGTTAAATCTTCTTGTAATCTTTATTACTTTATTTCTTAATTCCTCCGTATATTATACTTCGATTGCTTGATTTGTTAGCACCTATGATACATATTCCTAACATAAACCTCATACTAAATTGACTCCTCTCGTAGGTAAAATTGGCCAACATTATAGGTGAAACTCATTGCCAGGGATGGGGAAAGGTAAGGGAAACTTCACCCCGAGGAGCCCCTAGTGGAGTTTAAATATATATATATTCTTTTATTCTCATTTTATGCATGGTATTGGTTGTTATCAAAATTATGCATATATGTTCTTAGTTTAAACATATTTGCTATTACTTTATAAGCATTATACATATTCTTTTATCAGTATATGCATATTTCATATCTTCTTATGCATATTTGTCTTCAATATATACATATCTTATATATATCAGTATATAAACTGATATAAAATATGTATAAACCAATACTAATTATATATTATACACTAATATAGAATATATATAAACTAATAATGGATCAAGCATAAATTTATTAACTGTTAACAATTCTTCATGAACTTACGAAAAATACATGTAAATTGAATTTCACATAATCTTACTTACATACTGAGACGATCCCACCTAAATCTTTTCGTTTTTGTCT
Organism: Beta lomatogona; assembly: GCA_947646795.1. Lineage (NCBI taxonomy): Eukaryota > Viridiplantae > Streptophyta > Magnoliopsida > Caryophyllales > Amaranthaceae > Beta > Beta lomatogona. Next base: position 1,061,535 of record CANSNZ010000244.1, on the reverse strand, counting down.
TTAGTATTATGCAATAGAAATATACACAACACATAGTTGAAGTGAAAAAAAAAGAAAGCACTAAAAACGCTAGACTTAGGCTCTATTTTGTTCTCCTTATTTTCTGTTCTTATAAGATAAAATAAGTTCAGTTTATTAAGATAACTTGAGATAAGTTCAAATAAGTTTAGATATGTTCAGATAAAATCTAATAAGTAATAATAATAAGTTCAGATAAGTTCTATTTAGCAAAAAATAAACAGAATTAAGATATTTTTTTTATTGATTAAATGGTGGTTCCTCCCAAATATCTAAATTGGGTTTTCGTTCATGTCAATATGTCATTATGCTTCAACTATCTCTTCCTGTGCCGCGCATAAGAGTAAAAACTTTTACAAGAATTTCAAACTTCCCACCATAAAGGTAGTGAAGACTGGCAACGCTTTGTTAAAACTTTTAAAAGAATTTCAAACTTCCCACCACTAAGTTTGCTAAGGCTAAACTTCCTAAAAAATATTCCAAAGCCCTGATTCGGTTTTTCATGCTCTAGCCTCCAACACCTTCGCTCTTCGAAATTTTAGCAAACCTCCAAATCCCTAATTCGGTCCTCGAGTAATTTCAGTAACTCCAAATTCCTAATTCGGTCCTCCAATTTTCGTTGTGCCGAGGTAAGATTTTTGCTTGAATGTTGGTATTTTTTCTGCACAAAAATCTCTCTCAATTCGGATATGGATTCTCAATAATAATTCAAACTATTGATGAATCTTGCTGGTATTTTATCGATTCAAATTTCACTGAATTCGGATTATTAGTGAATCTCGATGCACAAAATTTCTTGTCGAATTCGAAAATTCAGGCTTTGATTGGTTTGTATTATCAATTCTTCATTCGGAATTTCGCAATTTCTTCGCTGCTCATTTGATTATTGTTTGGCTCGCTAATCAGAATTCAAATTAGTAATGAATCTTGCTGCACAAAATTTCTTGTTCTATTCGAAAATTTAGACTTTGTTTGGCTTGCTATAAACATAGAAGACTAGTGTATCCAGGAGAGTAGACTAGTGAATCTGCCGAGGTGGTTATATCCTCGTTGCGTCTTGGAGATGACCAGGAGAGGTTTGTTATCTGACGTTCCTTTTCCATTTCAATTTTCAGTTATCTATTGCCAAATGTGATCTTACTTTTGGTTGATATAACAAGCTTTACCAATATCTTTTATCATCAGCAATGTTGGTAATTATGCGTACCTATTGCCAAATATTGATGCATTCAGCTATCTTTCTGCAAAACTAAATCAACTATTATCTCTGTACGATATTATTGTTCGCGTTGATTGAAACTCTATTTCCAAGCAACATATATCTGAATATAAATCTTCTTACCTGTAAGTGTTCAGTAGCTTTCTGCACAATATGTAGTTTGTGTCAATTTCTTGCTTGATGTTGTTGCTGGAACAAACTATTATGTTTCTTTAACAGATGCTATCAGTGGTGGATGGAAAAATGTCGTGTTAATAAGAATAAAGAAATCATGGAGGAGATGTCCTAGATCAGTAGATTGTTTGGGTATGTACCTACTTTTGTAAGATAATGTAGTTATGTTAAAAACATAAGAGCATTAAGTCTTATTTACATATTTTCACCATTTGCCAGGATGAGTTTCGGTGAGAATTCTAAAACAGTGGAAAAGCTACTTTTGGAAGCTTTAGGTGGATGGAAAACTGGAAGGTTATTTGGTCTTGGAGTTTTGTTGACAACTACTATGTGAAACCATATAACGAGCCAAGTTCGAGAAAGGAGCAAAATGAGCTAGTGACATAATTTGCAAAATTATGTTGAAGAACTCACTTCCAAAAATTTGGAGCAAAGATAGGAGCTTAAAGAGACAAAGGCAAAGCTCGATGAGACAAAAAAAAATATTAATAAAACAACAAGTGCTATGAAGCTATACAAGATCAAGTTATTTTCCTAACTCAAAATGTAGTTCTTCGATGAATCTTAGATCATCTCCAACTTCACCTATAAACTATAATTATTAGAAATTATATTAGTTGGATGTTTGGTTATTTTGTTCAAATTATAAATAGGAAACCTTTGCTTTAGCAAATAAAGTTTTCAGACATGAAAAGCAGGTGCAATGGTTCAAATTTCTATTCTAGGTGGATTGAAGGATGCATATTTTGCAACTTTTTAAAGGTTATTTAAGCAAACTTTGTTTTTTTAGGTTATGAATCGACTTTTAATGAGATTTTTCATTATTTTTTATGATTGTTGTACTAGAAGTTTTGATTTTGATTTTTAATTTTTTTGTTTGGGAATCGAAAATTGATGGAAAAAGGCAGGTAAATGTAAAACAAAGGAATGCTTTTCAAATTTCGTTGCTAAATTTTGCAACCAAACAAAGTATTTGTTGCAAATTTTAATGGTCGATTTAGGAACTAAAAAATACATAATTTGTTGCCACTTTTTGCAACCAAAATATATAATTTGTTGCCACTATTAGAAACTAAAATAAGTGTTTTGTTGCCATTTTTAGAAAATGTATTATACCATTGTTAGCAACTATTGTGAATAATTTGTTCTTAATTTTAGAAACCAAATCTATAATTTGTTGCTACTTTCAGCAACAACCATCGATAATTTGTTGCTAGAATTGGCAACAGATGTATACAACATAGCAACCAATATGGCTACCATATTTGAATTGATGCAATATGGCAACGAAATTGTTTTGAATTTAGTAGCTAAACTCAAATGGAAACAAGCCTTTTAGAAACCATGATTTTTTGTTTCCAATTTGTTGCTAACTCTAGTTAGCAACGAATTTCTTACAAATAGCAACAAATTTTGACTGTTGCTAAATTTAGTTATTTTTGTAGTGCTAGTTTACAAAAAAAAATGCACTCATATGAATGTTACTCTTAAATCTCAATATATAAAGACTTAGCTTCGATTTTAATAAGATACTCCATTATTAAAAAAAAGAGTTTAGTTATGCACTTATGGCTCTTATAATGTAGTCGTGAACTCCATGTCACTACCACCTCAAAACTATCCATTGATCTAGATACAAACCAGACCCTTGTTTAGACCACTAATGTAACACATTTGTTTAAAGTAAAAAACTTATACGAACATGGGTCCACACTAAATTAGTGTGGACCTAATGCTAGTACATGTGATTTATGAAAAAAGGGGTCACTATATATAAAAATAGATATTAAAGAGGAGCAGATATAAATTGTAAAGGATGACTATGTGAGAAAAAAGGTTGCTATGTCATAAATTGAAAATTTTCGTCATGGTAAACTAATGTAAGAAAGGTTGACTATATCCAAAAATATTGTCACTATATTAGATAATAATAGGTTAGTGTAATTTAAGATTCTAAAAGGTCACTATATGATAAAAAGGGTGTAAGTTGTGCCTTGATTTCTTGAGGAAGAATAAGGAGAAAATCAAAGATGTGGAGTAGTGCAGTTGGTGCGCCGGACGCACCACCCCTCCCTTGGCTAACCATCCTTGTTTCAGTCGCCTAGGCGAGTGATGATGGCCCGGGCGGGTGCTCCTACCCAGTCGGGAGTGACCCTCCTGTCCAGTGGTTCCACGGGTATTTCGAGGCAAGAAGTTTGAGACTTTTGTAGCCGGGGCAGGCACGAGGTTTGCCCGGGTGGGCTGTCTTTCCTGGGCTGGCGGGCCGACGCCCAGTCGGGCAATTTGGCCCTATTTCTTGTTTACGCGAGTTTATCCGGATTTCTCCTCAAAGATATGTTGAGGAGTGTGACTATGTGCAATATGCTCTCACCGTGGCAAATGAGATTGAGACCTTTGATGATCTATGCTTCTACAAGGAAGTAATGTCTCTACCCGATTCAAGCAAGTGGTTGATGGCAATGAAGCAAAGGATGGAGTCTTTGCACAAGAATAATACTTGCGAGTTGGTTGTTGCACCTAAGAAGAAGAAGATCGTTGGGTGTACAAGAGGAAAGAGGGTACACCATATTTGGGAGGTCCCGTGTGTAATACCCCTCATGATTGCTCTAAAGGAATTTAGCAGGCTACTTATTCCAGCAAGATGCATCTTTCTTTTAGCGAGCTTAATTCCCTAGTTACTCCACAGTTAAGCATGCTTGGCTGGGAGTAGTCTTGGGATGGGTGACCTCCTGGGAAGTTTCTCAGGGTGCGCATGAGTGAGGACAAAATGCACCGGAAGAACTTGTGTTGGTTATTGAGGACAGTTGTTGGCCCTGGATGCGCATTAGTGACAATATGCTCGACCCTGGATGGATCGGGTGTTACACCGTGTACAAGGCAAGAGTTGTGGCAAAGGGTTTCACTCAAGCCGAGGGTGTTGATTTTCATGAAGTATTCTCACCGGTTGTGAAGCACTCATCCATTAGAGTTTTGCTTGCCTTGGTAGCTATGGAAGACTTAGAGCTACACCAACTTGATGTTAAGACCATTTTCCTCCATGGGGACTTGGAGGAGGAAATTTACATGAAGCAACCTGAAGGTTGTAAGGTTGAAGGGAAAGAAGATCATGTGTGTCGTTTGGTGAAGTCATTGTATGGGTTGAAGCAATCTCCTAGGCCATGGTACGGGAAATTTGATTCGCTTATGTTGGCTCATGAGTTCACAAGAAGCTCATATGATAGTTGTGTTTACTACAAACAGTTTGTAAGTAGTTCCATTATTTACCTTTTGTTTGATGTTGATTATATGATGGTTGCTTGCAAGCATTTTATTGAGGTCAACAACTTGAAGAAGTTGTTGAGTAGTGAGTTTGATATGAAAGATCTTGGTGAAGCCAAGAAGATATTTGGGTTGGAGATTTGGAGAAATCGATCTAAGGGGGCATTGTACCTTAGTCAAAGGAGGTACAGTGAGAAGATTCTTGAGAGGTTCTCAATGAACAATGCAAAGCCCGTTTCTACTCCTCTCGGTTCTCACATTAAGCTCTCAAAGGAGATTTGTACCTAATCTGGAGAAGAAGAAAGGGTCATAGCTCACATCCCTTATACTAGTGTCGTTGGGAGTGTGATGTATGCCATGGTATGTTTTAGGCCGAACATTGCTCAAACGATGAGCATAATGAGCCGTTATATGTGAAGACCCGGGAAAGGGCATTGGGAAGCTTTGAAATGGCTTCTAAGGTACTTGAGGGGTACCTCACATGTTTGCTTGGAGTTTGGCCAAGATGTAAATTGTGTAACTGCGTATTGTGATTCGGATTATGGCGGAGACTTGGATGATTGGCAATCAACTTCGGGATATGTGTTTACCATGGGAGATACGATCGTGAGTTGGCAATCTTGACTACAAGATGTTGTAGCTCTTTCAACTACGGAAGCGGAGTTTATGGCGATTACCGAGGTATTCAAAGAGGCAAAATGGCTCAAAGGTTTGATTGGGGAGATGAGCTCGTGTTCTAAGGAAGTGTCCGTATTTTCTGATGGCCAAAGTGCTATTCATATTTCTAAGAACCAAAACACGTTCCATAGAAGAACGAAGCATATTGATGTGAAGTACAGTTTCATCCGGAATGTCGTTGATAAGAAGGAATTGACATTGATTAAGATTCGTACCGAGGAGAACCCCTCCGACATGTTGACAAAGCCTTTGCCAACCACTGCGTTCACTTTGTGTGTGAACTTGGTTGGTCTCTCCTCTTGTTTGTTGTAAGTCCCGTTGGGGCGGAGGCTTGCAGTTTGTTTGGTGTTTATGTTGTTCTTGGAGGTATTTGGAGAAATTCAAGTCAAGGTGGAAAATTGTAAGTTGTGCCTTGATGTCTTGAGGAAGAAGAAGGAGAGAATCAAAGAGGTGGATTCCCGGTTCACCCAAAAACAAACATGTATAGGAAACTAAAAATTGAAAGCATATGTGAACTCTGAGGAAAATCTTTCAAAATCATGCTGGTTACCAGATTGGTGATGGCTTGGTTTTATGAAGTTTACATCAAAACCTTTGCTACGTATTGGTGATAAACTGGATTGATGACTGTCCTATCTCCATCGATAAAACTTCCTCAATTCCTCTTTTATACTGCATCATCCTCATAGTTCACTCTTTCACTCTAACTTCCTCAATCTTCTCTTATATACTGCATCCTCCTCATACATAACTTTTTCACTCTAATTTTCTCAATATGGTAAATTCTCGTTTTTCTCTCAACACCAACAAACCATCGATGAATTTGAACAAGTTTTTTTGGTTGCAACTTGCAAGAACTAGATCACTCAAGGAATAAGTTATAGGGTTACCACTGTTAACAATAATTTATTCCGACAACTTATTTGTGGGGCGGGTAAGGCAATGACCAAAGTACCGAAACGTCACCTTCCACATCACCATATGGGAGGCCAATTCCGAAAGGAGAAAGGGCTAAATCCATGAAAGAGGAAGAGAAAGGTAAGTTGGGGGGTTACTTGGTGTTAAGTATATAGTTGGCCTGGCAACTAAACTTTTGGTGCGCCGGACGGATGGCCGTGCACAGGACGCACCACCCCTCCCTTGGCCAGCCTTCTTTGTTTTAGCCGCCCGAGCGGGGGGTCTTGCCCGGTCGGGAGTGACTCCCCCTGTCCCGTGGTTCCATGGGCATTTCGAGACAAGAAGTTTGAGACTTTTGTTGCCCGGACGGGCACGAGGTTTGCCCGGGCTGGTAGGCCGTTGCATGGTCGGGCAATTCGGCCCTGTTTTGTGTTTTTACGCAATTTAATCCGGATTTCTCCGCATTACTATTTGGTTTTGTATTGAGTCCCTTTGTAAACTTTAAGTGGCCATATATAAGGCATTCTAAAGTCATTTGAAAACTCTAAGATTTAAATTAATCCCTAAATAAAATTCTCTCTCTCTATCTCCTCACTCTTTTCTTCTCCATTGTAATTCCTCCATTAGAGAGGATAAAGAAAAACTCCAAGGTTCTTGCTTGTGGATGTAGGTCAAGGTTGACCGAACAACGTTAATTCTTTGTCTCTATTTATTGCTTTTTACATTTATAGTCTTTAAATTTACATTTGTTGTTGGATTTTGCATTTATTGCTAACAAAGGGTAACTATGTCATATAGGTGGCTTTGGTCCACAATAATATTAGTGTACGTGGACCAGGTCCATGCAAGACTAGCTCTTGTTTGAATCAAGTGAGCGGCCACTTAGTATGCAACTCCCTAGATTTTATGGAAGATTACGGACTATAATCAAGGGACAAATTCCTATTCCTGATGCATACCAAGTTCGATGTTCCTTTTGTCGGAAAAATTCACACCAATAATTTCAACTATGCGAAGTCTTCCCATATTAATCCCAACTAAGGGTTATTTTGGTATAATCCAAACTTTTGGGTATGCCTTCCCATTTTGCTCCTACTTGACTGGTAACCTGCTAATCGGGTTAATCGAATGGCTTTATTTATTTTATATTTTATTAATACCTAAATCTACTCTAATTATATTACTTTAACCATTTATTTAATTTCAATCAAACATCATAATAAGCTTGTCATTATATAAAGAACAATGAAAAAAAGAAAAAGAATATCATCAATTCATCACCATCAATGGCAATGGCAACATTATCTCAACACCATGTCCACCACCATCATCAACTCCAAGACCAACCATCATCACAACCACCATCACCGCAAGCACCATATTCACTCAACACAAACACGCTACCTTCTCCTCTCAAGCCCGACACCGGCTCCGCCTCTGAGCCCATGCAACCTGCCACCTGCCTCCTTGTATCGAAGTCGTCTCCCACCATGACCCCCTTTCTCCCAGCTCTTCCTTCCTCCACCATGAATCCGCCCTCTCCCTCTTGAAGTCTTCTGTCTTCTACCTCTATTCCGCCGCGTCTGCCATCCCAAACCACCCAGTTCTCCTACCTCCACCATTCCACCCCCACCTTACTGCTTCCTCCTTAAATCATCACTGCCTTTGGTCTTTTGCTCCTTTTCTTTTCCTTTTCTCTTTCTATCTTTTTTAATTTAAACCCTATGATATATTATATATTAGGCCATATGCTATGCACATGTCTCTTTAATGAAGAGTTTACCTGCTATAACAAGTACTAATAGGTCAACGGAGTAATATGGGAATTAAGAGTCACCCTTAAGTTGGGATTATACCGGAATATCTCTTAGTTGAGATTAATTTGAGAAGAACCCCAATAGTTGGGATTAATCCTGTGAATTTTTCCCCTTTTGTCTGAACAAAATTAAAGTTTTTTTTAAGAACAAATTAAACTTAAGTTTTACTTCCCTTACCAGAAGTCTAATGACACAATAACTTCCTTGTAAACAAGGCTTCTGCTATAAATTAAACATTTTAATTTTCAAACTTGGGCATAATAAATTCAAGGCCCAAGTCTTTGAAAATTATAACATAAGAATATTAGAAAGATAAGCCCAAAAACAAATAAGCCCAAGTCAAATATATAAAAATTAAGTCAAAGTAAGTCAAGAAAAACAAGTAATTGACGACAAAAGGTGACTACTGATAACAATTGAATTTGTGAATAATGAAGCGTGAATTATAATAATTGTTCGTGGTAGTTGAAATCCAATAAAAAGTAGCCGTTATTATTCCCACTCCATAATGCCTTCTTCGATAAAGAGGCCAACATTGAAGTAACAAACACAGCAATCAACAATTGATCAAACAACATATATTTACTTCCTTTGTTTTTTTTTTTTAGATAATTTTGCTTGTATTTTATTGCTCATAATGGATGACAAGGACCTCTACAAAAAACCACGGTATTCCTTCAGAGAAGGAAACTTTAATAGTGACTAGCACACCATGGAGTGAGGAGGTTCTTAGTCAACCATCCAAAAACAGATACATTAAGTTCAAGAAAATACAAGCTATCAAGCTAAAGAGCCACAAAGAAACACTTAGAGTCACTGCTAAAATAAATAAGACAAGACACAAGAGCATAATTTGTGCGCTTTAAGTTAGCGGTTTGATTCTGAAGCAGCAGGTACCACACTTTCCGCATCCACGAACGACTATGAGCATATACCTTACAGCCATGCAATGAATTCAGAGTGACGGTGAAGGCCTTGCTTGGCAAGAGCATCAGCCACAAAGTTTGCGCTACGGCCCTTGTGCACAATTTCAATGTTGAGAATTTTCTTTTCGCGCATTCCTGATGAAGTTCAGGTGGAAGTTTAGGTTCCAAGGCCCACCATAGAGGTGATCATGGGGCGGGCCGAGCCAAAAAAAAATTGCCCATTGACCGGGCCGGGCCCAAATCCGGGCCAAAAAATTGTGCCCAAAGCCCGTTATTTCTGGGCGGGCCGAGCGGGCTTTTTTCGGGCCAAAACGGGTCGGCCCAAAAAATTAGACTAAAATGTCTTTTTTGGCTTGTCCAAAGCCCGCCCAAAAAAAAAAACAGGCCGGCCCGTGCCAAAAAAAACTGCCCAAGCCCGCCCAAAAACCGGGCCGGGCCGGGCTGAAGTTGATCAGCTCTAGCCCACCACACTCACTGTTCCACCATGACACTGCATTTGATGAATCCGATTCAAGTATGAATCTGGCATTTTGCGATATGCTGCTTGATAGAGTGATCTTGATTGCGCGGTGGATCGCAAGAATTTCAGCACTATTAATTTCCATAAAAGGAATCGGAGATGAGAAGATGCAAACAAAGTTCCCTAAATGATCTCGCAAGACGCCTCCTATTGCTGAACATGATTCAAGAGGATTGACAGATGCATCGACATTCCACTTATATAATTGAGATCAGGAGGGCACCATGATACTGGAATCTTTGAGAGATTATGAGAATCCGCAACAACAGCACCTCCATTCCATAATAGACATTTTGGGTTGTGCGCGATGTCAGAAGGAGAGTATGGAAATTTACCATCCCAACCTGATATCCACCATACAAGTCTAAGCAATACAAGATCTTTCAAATCTTTCAAGGAAGTGGATGATTCGGCAAAGATACGATGATTTATTTCTTTCCAAATTGTTCATATGATGATGAAAAAACAAGCCATCCACACCTTTTTGAAAAAAGGTGGTTTTTTTTTAGCAGTGCCATTGATTAAAAGCTTCACGAAGAGTAGATGGAAATACCCATTTGATGTTCCAAAGGTCAATCCACCAATTCCATAATTGGCATGATAGTTGACAATGCAAGAGAAGATGGTCAGTATATTCCGGCTCATGGGAACATAGAGGGCAAATGTTGTTTTCGGGAGGAATGATCCCTAGATGAGCAAGCTTACTTCTCGTGTAAATCTTGCCTAAGAGAGCAATCCACACAAAGACCTCAATGCGGGTGAGGAACGAGACCTTTCCACACTCCCTTAATCGCATCATGATGAGGGGGAGAGTGGAGTTTGTCAAGTTCAAGGGTAAATGATTTAGTTGAGAAGTTACCTGATTTGGAGTGAGCCCATATGAATTTGTCATGGGCCTCCAATGATGGACAAACTTGCAGCAACATTTCATCAAGCATTGATTTTTCAAAATGATCTTGAGGGCGAAATGGCCTTTTCCTTGCAAAACTCCATACCCAGTTGTAGCCCTCCCAAAATCCATGTGATGCGACACTTACCATTGGGTCAATTGAGATCAAGAAGAGCCTAGGGAATAGGCTCTTTAATGGCTGGATCGAAACCCATGGATCATGCCAAAAGAGTGAGGTGGATCCATTGCCAATGATCTTGCGCAAGCCATTTGATGCTATAGATGATGCCTCGGCATTGTTGAAGATGGCGACACATATTTGCTTCCACGGTCCACCCTTTGGAGGGGTGGATAAATCTGAAAAGGAATTGATTCGGCATACTTGTACTTTTCCCGCATAACATGACACCACAAGGAAGCTGGATCTTGGAAGAATCTCCAAATCCATTTGAATAACATTGCAAGATTTTTGTGGGTAATATTGCCAATACTAAGCCCACCCAATTCTTTGGGCATTGAACTATGCTCCAAGAGACGAGAGGCATGGACTTTTTATCTGGAGATCCACACCAAAGAAATGCTCGAGTGATTTTGTTAATTTTTTCCGCGACTCCTTTGGGAATTTGGAAGAGATACGTGTAATATAAAGGAAGACTTGACAATGAAGATTTGATGAGAGTGATTCTTCCACCTATAGAGAGCAATCTTCCCTTCCAAGATGCAAGTCTCTTTGACATTTTTTCAATAATCGGATCCCAAGCTTGAATTCTTAATGCATTGCCACCAATGGGTAGTCCTACATATGTGAAGGGGATGCTACCTTCCTTGCATAGCAAAGAGTTCATAGCATCTTTAAGCCATGTAGGTGATGTGTTTAATCCGATTAATGAACTTTTGTGAAAGTTCACCTGAAGACCGAATGCAAGATGAAATAATATGAGTGCACTTTTGATGTTCTTCAAAGATTCAATGTTTGCATCACAAAAGATAGGGGTGTCATCGGCATATTGCAAGTGAGTAATAAGGAGACCATTTTTGCAAACTTCTACACCCCTCCATAAACCCATGCTCGTGGCTTTTAGTATCAATTGATTAAGATCTTCAACAATGAACACAAAAAGGAAAGGTGATAGAGAATCACCTTGCCTTAGCCCCCTTTGAAACTTGAAGGGGGTACTAGATGAGCCATTGATCAAGATTGATGCGGAAGCCAATGACACACACGCTAACACCCAATTGCACCATTGGGTAGGAAATTTCATTTGCTCAAGAATCCACATGAGGAAACTCCATGATACACTATCATAGGATTTGTGGAAATCAAGTTTGAAGAGAGTTGCTTCCACTCCTTGCCTTTTGCATGAATTAATGACTTCACTCGCAACAAGAGTGCCATCAAGGATTTGGCGACCTTCAATGTAAGAAGATTGAAGAGGGCCTATGAGTGAGCTCATGACTTTTTGGAGTCTTCTTGCCATTAGTTTAGCAATGATTTTGTAGATGCAACCCACCATGCTAATCGGACGATAATCCTTAAAGCTTGAAGGATTTGGGATCTTCGGAATGAGTGCAATGTATGCAGTGTTAGATCCTCTAGGAAGATGTGATGAATTCCAAAATTCGAGCACCATGTCATATATATCTCCTTTGACAATGTCCCAAGCATTTTTGATGAACTTAAAATTAAATCCATCGGACCCGGGGGCCTTGTCTGAGCTACAAGAAGTCACCGCTTCATCAATCTCTTCATGAGAGAAAGGTAGAGTGAGATTGGAAGCTTGTTCGTGAGATAATTGCTTGAAATTTAAGCCTTCGAAGGTGGGCCTAATCCGAAATTCTTCTCTGAATATATTCTTGAAGAATGAAGCAGCTTCATTTTTTATCCGAGAAGGATCATCCACTTTTTCCCCATCAACTTCAATGCTAGCAATGGAATTTTTCCTCTTCTTATTAGAGGCAATGACATGAAAAAAATTTCGTGTTACGATCGCCATCTTTGAGCCATGTCATTATAGAGTTCTGAGCCCAATAGATTTCTTTTCTTTTAATCCAAATCCAGAGATTGGATTGAGCCTTTTTCCTCTCTTCAATCTCAACATCAGTGAGAGATCCCTAGTTGCAAATAACATCAAGTTTTTGAATTTTATCTTCGAGTAGCCTGATATTTGAGTTGATATTGCCGAACTCATGGTGATTCCATGTCTTGAGCTTGCTTTTTACTTTCCGCAATTTGTCTGTTGCTAACAGATTACCAGAGTCATGCCATGCTTTTTTCACAATCTTCATACATTTTGGATCTGTTAACCAACAATTTTGAAACCGAAACGGTTTAGGGACCCCAATTTTGAGAGTTCGAATGCACCAACAATGAACAGTGATCTGATAGCCCTCTTTGCAGTAGTGTGACTTTCATAGATGGACATGCTGTAATCCATTCCGGATTTATAAGAAGTCTATCAAGAATGCTCTTGGAATTTCCTCGGAACCATGTAAAGCCACCACTAGAGGATGGAACTTCAAGATGTAGTTCCTGCATAACATGTTTGAAATCATTAGTTCTAGTTTGAGAAGATAACTGACTACCTCTTTCATTGGCTTTGAGAACTTCATTGAAGTCCTCAATGATTAAACATGGCAGAGAGTTGGCTCGTTGTAAATTTTCAATCTCACGCCATACACTAGCTCGCAACGAAATGTCGCATGGATTGTATATGTTGATGAGAGTGCCTTCAAATTTAATCACCGGAAAGAGACCGCTTATGGCAATCCAGTGCTGATTGATCACGCTGGATTTGATGATGAATTTTGATTTGATCCATAAGGATAGAAGCCCTCTTGAATTTCCAATAGATATTTACTTCTTTTGTTTTTGTTTTTTCACAAAAGTTTTCCTCAACCTTCTAGGCTTAGTCGCCAAGATTTAATTTAGATGCAAACAACTATAATCACTGCATTTGTCCTTCATCATTTAGGAAAATGATGTTCAGATTATTCTTTGATTGTATTAGAGTAATATTGAATGTAAAAGGATAGAAGGGACTTTTCATATTCTTAGGTCTGTATTATAAACACTATATATATTGAATGCCACGGTTAACCTAATCAGGTTACCACAATTATTCTCCACACTTGTACATGGTATCACAGCCTAGGTTACTTTAACAATTTTTTTTAATGATTCCTTCGACCTCTTCCCTTAGTCTCTCCTACACCATGGACGACGGCTCCTCCACTTCTCTCACGCCCACATTTGCCGCCCTATTTTCCGCTGCTCAGGCCACCTTTGCGTCGCCAACGGCAGGGCGTGGAACCCTCGCGCCAGCCTCGCTGGCCTTACTGGGTGCTGCTGCCTCTTCGCAGCCTCCTTTAGGCGCTGCTCAATCGCTAGGCTCCTACTCGCAGCCTTTCTCGGTTCCCCCAGGCACACCGACGCCGCCGTCTTCCACCACGCGCACACCATTGCGCTATCCGCCGGGTTTCACTGCCATGTCGCAGTCCTCCTTCAACCCACAATTCGTTGCCATGCCACAGCCCTCGACGACTTTGTCGTCTATATTTGCTCTCCCGCAAATTTCGGCTCCTAATCTCAGTAACTTGGTAACTATCACTCTTTCTTCCCCTGAGGATTATTTGTTGTGGAAAACTCAAATTACTTGTTTACTTCTTTCACATCAATTACTTGATATGGTTGAAGGCACTATTTCAATTCCCCCTGCTCATATCTTTGATGAACGTGGTGTTTCGGTTCCTAATGCTCAATTCTATGAATATTTACGTGTTGATCAACAAATAAAATCTTGGATTTTTGCCACATTGTCTCGTGATGTTTTTGCTAATGTTCATGATTTATCTACTTCTGTGGAAATTTGGACTCGTTTGCAAACTAGATTTATGCATGCTAGTATGGCAAGATCCATGTAATTGAAAGGTCGTCTCTCACACATTAAAAAGGGTGATTCTCAGACTATGGATGGTTATTTGCGTGAGATTAAGGTTATAGCTGATTCTTTAGCTGCTATTCAATGTCCTGTTTCAAATCAAGATTTGGTTCAGTATACTTTATTTGGTTTGGATCGTGATACAGACTACGATCACATTGTCACTACTTTGTTGCATTACCCATTTCATTTGAGTTTTGATGATTTACGTCCCAAGCTTTAGCTTCATGAGCAACGTATCAAGAGTTCTAAGGAGGGGTTGGATTCTACCTCTCATCACGCTTTGGTTGCGCTCAGTCATCTGGTTCTAGTAATTCCTCTACGAAGAACAATTCTGGCGGCCGAAATAAAGGCAAGAACAACAAAAACAAAGGTGGTAACAATGGTGGTCGCAACAACAATAATCGTGGCCATGGTGGTAATCACAATGCTCGTAGTTCTAGTAGCCAAAACAACAATGCTAATCGGGGACGTCAGAATGGTATGAGTCAATATTTGACACTACTACATTAAAGGGCAAATGCAACACATGAAAACCGTTGCAATAGGCCTAAAAGTCGTTGCAGTAGACCTATTGCAACGGTTTTGAACCGTCGCATTTGGTGGCGTTGCAATAGGCCTAATGCAACGACTTTTGGGACCTATTGCAACGGCTTAATGAACCGTTGCTCTAGACCAATCTTTTATGCAACAGCTGTGTGAGTCCTTGGTTTCATGTAGATTATGCAACGGTTAGGCTATTGCAACGCCCATTAGCAAAAGCTATTGTAACGCCTATTACTCCAAACTATTGCAACGCCTATTACTCCAAGTTATTGTATATATATATATATATATATATATATATATATATATATATATTTGTGACAAACGATTAAAAGTCGTTGCAGAAGCTCAAAATAGTTATGTTTGTATTGAAATTTCTGAAACTAATGAATTCATAAGAATACTACAATCAGGACTAATCTTGTTAATATAAACAAAATGTATTAAATCAAACCAAACCAAATAATTGTTTACTGTACCCACAAAAAATTCTAAAATATACATTCCTAAATTCCTTCTAAATACTGCCTACAAGCACCATATTGCAATATATAGCTAGCTAGATCCGGCCACCAATGGTGTATATAGTCAGACATCTATGTTTGATCTCCTCCATTCGCTCGTTATTCACCTAATAATTCAAACACTGTAAATAGTTAGAAAATACTAATGTTAGTAATTAAAATCGAAAATGGAGTTGACATAACAATAAAAAGTAGCATAGTAAGAGTGCAAATATATAGAAGAAACTAGTGGAAAATAGATTAAGGTGAGTCAAAATTGAGTCCATTATAATGGTATAATTACATTAACAATAAAGATAGCAAGAAAGACTACTTTATAGGACTGAAAGCAAGAAGTTCAATAGAATTCCATCACTGCACGTCTGCAGCTGATATATATCATTTTCAGGAAGTAGTAGTAGGCTAGCAATACACAAGCATCATGATCATAAATTTGGAAATTCTACAACAAATTACAACGTCCAAGCAAAGCATTCTAGCACATGCATGATTACAAAATGAAATATCAGAAAGCATGAATCCAAAGATAAGCTTCAAAGTACCAGGAACAACTAAAGTTGATTTAGGAAATTCGAGATGGATAATGCAACCCAAAAAAAATTGAACACTATGCACGATTAATTCTCCCACTAATATCAGTTCCAAATCAGATGCAACCACAAGTAATGAGACACCAATTATGCTCCCAATTCCCAAATACCCAGAAAAATTCTTTGCAATTCCCAAAAATGGATAATCACTTAAATGAAAAATGATTGCAGAACGTACAAAACTGGAGTCCAAAATATGGCTTTGATTAGATACCCACCAAAAGATAACTCCTTTTTGAGCAAATAACTTATTCGGATTCAAAGTAGATCTCAGAATTGACAATCTGACAGTTAAAAATACACAAATTCATGGAGAAAACACAACAACTTCTTAAAATTTACCTGGTTTCTCAGCTAAATTACAGCTTCTGTGTCTAAAAATCAGAAGAATTCTTCAACCCAGAAACAAAAGTAACATAAAAAACAAAAGGAATAGTGAAAGGTAGGTGTAGATCGTTGAAAATGTAGCGAAACTTGA
The DNA here is from genome assembly GCA_947646795.1 of Beta lomatogona. Classification (NCBI taxonomy): domain Eukaryota; kingdom Viridiplantae; phylum Streptophyta; class Magnoliopsida; order Caryophyllales; family Amaranthaceae; genus Beta; species Beta lomatogona. The sequence continues at coordinate 1,045,063 of CANSNZ010000244.1, read as the reverse complement.
AAGAATACTTGCAAAGTTGTGTAACTTGAAAATTGGGTTATTCTTTGAAGAATGAATTAGAGTTTTTTGTGTGGGAGTGAGCAACTATAATGATAAGCTCTGTTTACTGTAAAAAGAAATTATCATATTCAATCCATGGACAATGATTTCATTAATTACTGTAATCTTGGAACAAAGCACAAGATTAATGAGTTCTCTTCTTATTATACGTATCAACTACTCTCTTTCAATTGAAAATTGTATCATTTTCAAGCAATGAAACAATGGGGGAATACAAAACATATAGGCTTTTTTTGTGCATGTTGGCCATTGGACTGTAGAACTTGTGTGCTTATTAAGATATCAAAACATTGGAATTCAGCCTCCATGATGTTAGATTGAGTCCATCTGCTCATGATGTTATCCCTAGATAAGGCATAAGAAAGCATGTTCATGGACATATGCTAACTGGATGTGTACAAGTAAATATGAGGTGAAGTTTCTCCTTTTTCCATTTCTCGCTTCATGCATAAATTTGACAGCCGAGTGGTAAAATTTGGAAAAACACAGAAGGTTTTAATCATTTATGTCATACTATTTTCCGTCTGGAACATGCTACTTGAACTAAGGATATGGTTCAGATGCAGTTGCTTTACTTTTGGATTGCAAAACTCTAGTACATGGATTATGGAGAGTGCGAGACTTGGTTAGAAAGATCCAAGGGGATCACTCCTCAAAATAGAAATGTTAAGAGAAAAGGAAGGTTCTAGAATACATACGGTTAGAAGTTTTACAATATACATAGAAAATAAATTGTTATTTGGAGTAAGCAAGTTGTTCTTGCTATCTAGGTTATCTCAGTCAGGGTCATTATTCAATTTCTGGATATATACCTTATCATGGGAATTCAATATATTTTAACCATGTAACCCATTGATTTTGCAAGAGCTACCCATGATACCATATGTCGTGCCTGGAATCAAATGGATGATATTGCAGCCCATAATACTTGTGCATCAGACCATCAGTCGTCACTATTAATTACAGAAACATAAATGCTTGTAATATAGCAACATTCATCTTATATAAAATAACTTAATTGATACACATCTTAAAAGTTATACAAACCTTGTTGTTTCAGAGTTGAGACTTCAGAATTGATCATGTAAAACTTAACTGATACTTAGCAACTGTCAAATTTTTGCAGTAGAGTGGTGTAAATCACGTCAAATAATTTCTCATCCTCAAGCTTAAATATTTTACGCTAGACTTCGTTATATTTCTCATTTCATATTAGACTAGATATATATGAAAGCCATTCAGACTCAAGGATTGTTTGTATAATATTGAGAAGCCATGGTTCAGAGATGTTAAGGCATAGAAATTGAAGAAGTAATCGGCCCTAAAATTCCCATAACAATTGAAATTGAATAATATACCTTTTGAAGCTCGACTGATAATCCGAATTTCGCCTCTTTGCTTGGGTTTTCTTGAACAATTTCGCCTACTTGATGCGTTGAAGACTTGAATTTTGCAGATATTTGTGAAATCCTGAATTCTTCCTCTTCCTTTGTTTTGCAGATACTCGTGAATTTAGGAATTCATGAACATACCTATTGAATTGTAATATTAAGATTCTCATGAATTCCTAAATTCCTCTTTCTCTGAGTAGATAATCACAATTCTCATACCTGAAGCAGTTGAAAGATTTGAGAGATTGAAATTTATTTCCAGCAGATATTCTTAGGGTTTCTCAATACTTCGATCAGTTACAGTGTGAATGGGTCTTTTTTCTTGTTTTACGAAAATTTAAGGGTATTGAAATTAGAAGCCTTTTCCGTAAAGGTTTTAAAATTTCGTGAAAAAAATAGAGGGAAAGATCATCGTTGCCATAAATAATTTCTAATGCGACGGCCCTTAATTATCTTTATGTATAATTCCATCTAATGCAACGACAATAATCAAGTCGTTGCTATAGATATACCTAATGCAACGGTCATTGCAAAGCCGTTGCAATAGCTCAATTCATGAACCTAAATTGACATGGACCGTTGCAATAGATGCTCCTATTGCAACGGTATAAAAAACAATCGTCGCATTAGCTAATTTTAGTCATTGCCTTTGATTAAAAATGTAGTAGTGTGAACTTGTCATTTCCTAGTATGCCTTGCGTTGATTCTATTACTAATGGTCTGTCCTCAGCAGGAAATACTTCGCCAAGTGGCACTTTACCCTCTACCCCTACTTCTGATACTTGTGGTCTTTGTTGGTTTCCAAGTCATCAAGCTGCTTATTGTCCTCAAAGATTCAATTCTAGCTTTGTTCCCTCTTCCTCGGATAGTGTCACTCGAGCCTTAGCTGCACTGTATGTTGGTGGTGAAGCAAATGACTCAGTTTGGTACCCGGATTCGGGAGTTGCATCTCACATGACTCCTCATGTTGGTAAGCTTTCCGCTATTCTTCCTTACTCTGGGTCAAGTTCAGTTGTAGTTGGTAATGGTACCTCACTCCCCATTAAAAGTGTTGGTCATTTGACATTAAAAACTACGAGACGTCCTCTTACCTTGTCTTCTGTTTGTCATGTACCTAATCTGAAACATAATTTATTATCAGTTAACAACTTGTGTCAAGAAAATGATTGTGTTGTGAGTTTTGATAAAAACTTTGTTTCTGTTAAGGACAAGACAACGGGGGAGGTTCTGCTTCGAGGATCCTGTAAGCAAGGTGTCTATCCAACTCAACCCACTATTATCACCACTGAGTCTTCCGTTCCAGCTTTGCTAGCTACTAAGGAGTCTGACGATATTTGGCATGCTCGTCTTGGTCATACTTCGTCTAGAGTTTTAGGTTCTTTATGTTCAAATAAGTCTATCACATGTACTTCAAAGTTTCATGATGATTGTGTAGGTTGTAAGTTAGGAAAGATTCATTGCTTACCTTTTGAACCAGTTGAACATGTTTCTCCATATCCTTTATATAAAATTCACAGTGACCTGTGGCAATCTCCTGTTTTGTCAAATCAATTATATAGATATTATGTTGTTTTTGTTGATGATTTCTCGCGATATTCAGGGATTTATCCTTTACGTCGAAAATCGGAAGCTTATTCTCAATTCCTTGTCTTTCAAAAAATGGTGGAAAATTTATTTAATTGCAAGATTAAAATTTTCCAAAGTGACGGAGGTCGGGAAATTGATAATTCCCCTCTTCTTCAACATTTTCATGACCATGGTATAATTTTTCAAAAGTCTTGTCCCCACATTCAAGCTCAAAACGGTGTTGCGGAACGCAAACACCGTCACAGTATTGAAATGGCTCGTACTCTGATAATTCATTCTAATTTTCCTGCTGAATTTTGGGTTGATGCTTCATACACTGCCACTTACACTATCAATAGGTTACCTAGCTCGGTTTTAGGGGGTGTTTCTCCTTTTAAAAAATTGTTTCATCGTCCACCTTCCTATCAATTTTTGAAAACCTTTGGTTGTGAGTGTTTTCCCTTGCTCATGGATTCTAAAATCAACAAACTTCAACCTAAATCTAAGTCTTGTGTTTTTATTGGCTATGCTTTGGATTATAAAGGTTATCGTTGTCTTGATCCTGTTACCAACAAAGTTATCATCAGTCGTCATGTTCTTTTTCATGAACATAAATTCCCTTATCGTACTCTTGTTGGTCCTGCGTCTAAGGTGCCTTACACATCGCCTATGGTCTTGACTCTTGCTTGGAGTCCCACCAATGTCTCTTGTGTGCCCAATTATTGCAAATACCCAAACAAATTGCTCACATAAGCCACAGCCTACCCGTGGCCTGGCATCCCATGCCACAGATAAGCCGTGGCCTTTACTGCCTTCAACACAAAACAGCGCTGGTGCTGATTTGGTCCATGACCAACCAGCGCTGGCTGGGCCTCCCCCCTCCCCATTACTTGAATCTGCTGGGCCCGCTGGGTATCCATCTCCCCATGGATCCCACGCCACTCCACACACGCGCACTGGTTTGAGCGCTGGGCCTCCAGCGCCCGCTGGCCCATCACCCTCCCCTCATCAGTTTGTCGCCCACTCTGCTGGGTCATGTGCGTCCCCTGCTGGGCCTACCCAGCTTGATGATGGCCCATCCTCCCCCTTGGAGTGTGCCGCCCCATTTTCCTTGTCTCCTAGTGCTTCTTCTTCTACATCTATTGTTGTGTCCTCCCCTTCCCATGTATCTCGGTCTCCTCCAGTTGCCTTAAACTATCACCCCATGGTCACCCGTTTAAAAGACGGGGTCTCCAAGCCTAAAGTCTTCATGAACTTAAAAAATGAAATTGTTGAGTCAGAACCAACTAATTTTAAACAAGCTTCTAAAGACTCTCGTTGGCGTCAAGCTATGCTTGATGAATATATGGCTTTAATTAACAATAATACATGGGAGTTGGTACCTCGCAACTATGATAAGAATTTACTTGGTTGTAAGTCGGTTTATCCTATAGTGTCATTAAAAAGATTCGATCAGATTCCCCCGGATAGGCCGTTTTTAATTTAGGAAAAGACCTAATAGCGAGAAATTGTCGTAAATAAATACAATTCTGATGGCTCTGTGGAGCGGTTCAAAGCCAGACTCGTTGTTTTTGGAAATCACCAGCAGGCAGGTATTGATTACTTTGAAACTTTTAGTCCTGTTGTTAAGCCTACTACGGTTCGCTTAGTTCTTACTATTGCTGTTTCTCTTAAATGGACTATTCGGCAATTAGATGTCAAAAATGCATTTCTTCAGGGTTTTCTTCATGAAGAAGTTTATATGCGTCAACCTCCGGGTTTTGTTCATCCATCTAAACCAAGTCATATTTATCGTCTTCGTAAGTCCATTTATGGTTTGAAACAAGCTCCTCGAGCTTGGTTCTCTCGTTTCAACAATTTTCTCTTATCTATTGGTTTCAAGTGCAGCAGTTGTGACACTTCCATGTTCACTCTCAAATTTCGTGGTCATCTCATTATTCTCCTCTTATATGTTGATGACATTGTTCTCACTAGTAGTAGTACTGAACTTGTTACAAAATTCATCTATGTTCTTTCTTCTCAGTTTGCTATGAAGGATTTAGGGGATCTTCATTATTTCTTAGGTGTTCAAGTTGTGCGTACTCCATCTGGTTTATTTTTGTCTCAAAATAAGCATGTCTTTGATTTACTTCATAAGTTTCATCTTCATACTGTTAAACCAGTTCGCACACCTGTTGTCTCTAGAGTTACATTGTCTCTTCTTGATGGAGAACTTCTTGCTGATCCCACAGATTATCGTAGTATGGTTGGTGCATTGCAATACTTAACTATGACTCGTCCAGATATTGCTTGCTTATGCTGTTAATATGGTGTCTCAGTTTATGCATGCCCCTCGTACTACTCACCTTCATGTTGTGAAAAGAATTTTCAGATATCTGCAGGGCACTTTGGAGTTTGGTCTTTCACTACATAGCATCAGTTCTCCCACTGTTGTTATTGCCTACTCTGATGCAGATTGGGCAGGTTGTCCTGACACTCGCCGTTCTACTACTGGTTATGCTGTTTTTCTTGGGAAGAACTTGATTTCCTAGCGATCGAAAAAGCAACCTACTATTTCTAAATCCTCCACTGAAGCTGAATATAGGGCAGTTGCATACACTGCTGCAGAAACAATTTGGCTCCGGCAACTTCTTGCTGATATTGGCTATTTTCTTCGACGACCTGTTATTGTGTATCGTGATAATGTCTCTGCTACTTATCTCACTGCTAATCCAGTTCATCATGATCGAAGTAAACATATTGATGTTGATTACCATTTTGTTCGTGAAATGGTTGCCAAGGGAGGTCTTATTGTTCGACATGTTCCTACTCAGTCTCAGGTTACTGATATTTTTACTAAAGGCCTATCTACTGATTTGTTTACTAAACATCGTTCCAATCTATACGTTGTTTCACCCCGTAAAGATTGAGGGGGTGTATTAGAGTAATATTGAATGTAAAAGGATAGAAGGGACTTTTCATAGTCTTAGGTCTGTATTATAAACACTATATATATTGAATTCCGGGGCTAACCTAATTAGGTTAACACAATTATTCTTCACACTTGTACATATTGATATCAAAATTTCGACTCATCCAACGTTCAAAATTTCTATTTTTAGATTCCAGATCTTTAAGCCCCTTCTTCATATTGGATTTGTACCCATTATTAGGTGTTTTGAATTTCGACACATTAGATATAATCTATAGTTTCAAACTCTTGTACCGATCTTCATTATTCAATCGAAATGCTGAGTTGGGTATTACTTTGCGTCAACCCATTTTTCTCATGTGTGAGAATATGAGTGTAACAAAGATATATTATTAACCAATCTTGTTCTGCACAATCGCAATATGCATATAAAGGTGATTTACCACTTTTGTTCCAGAGCTAATTATTCATCACGATCATTATATTCCTGTGTAGTATCAGCTGGCATACAAACTTTTGCACTGTAGTCAATTTAAATCATTTTACAGAATCAAACGAACTTTAGCCCACAGCATATGGCGTATCAATTTCATTGGCATTTAGTTCTCGGAATATACTGCCTCCAAAATTTAAACATATAGTTTGGATTATTCTTCCTAACTTGGTGTAACGTACGTAAATAAAATCGTCATAGTCTATGTGATTTGTATTGAGAAAAATAGTTCTCTCTTTATCTGTTAACCATAAACTTGCTTGCAATTTTGCATTGCCTTGTCAAACTTTTCTAGCTAGTTAGCCTACAGTTTCTTTCAGCTTTTAATAAATCTTGTTTTCACGTGTTGTTGAAAAGGAATTAACAAGCGATGTTGTTCAAAGACTACAGTTTTATAGATTTGGCCAAACTCACTAGTTGTAACTGTCATACTTTCAGAAAAATGTGAATTTAAACATGTATAAGCCCACAATCATAGGGGTCAAAGAAGCATATTATCATTCTTTTTGAGATGCAAACTTTAAATCTTCAACTTGTGGAGGGTGTTCTGGCTACATATACTTAATGTCATCTTTGCCCGTTTGATTGATGATAATAAATTGTGACTAAAAAAATATTTTTTTATTAAGCATCTTATACCAATTATTATAGTCATAATTTTTTACAATTAAGGGCTCGCTCGTGATCGTTTTCAGTTTCCAGTTTTCAGTTTTATTGAAAGCCAAAAACAAAAATATGGAAACCAGAAAACGTAGTTTCCAGTTTCTATTGTCAGTTTCAAAATTGACATGTTTAGTATAAGTATGACTAATTTTAAGTTTATTATACCTCTTATATCATATGACTTTTATATTCATAAAACCAAAAACTGAAAACTTACAACGATGTTGAACGGGCCCTAAGGTTTTTTTTATATTAATAGTATATTGTATCGAGTAGTAAGGGATATCAGTGAAGAAAAACGTGTGTTTTATAATAAAGTTGTATGTAGGATCCCAAGTGGTGATCAAAACACCCACTCAAGATCAATACAAGATAATCAACAAAAGTTTATTATACCTCTTATATCATATGACTTTTATATTCATAAAACCAAAAACTGAAAACTTACAACGATGTTGAACGGGCCCTAAGGTTTTTTTTTTATATTAATAGTATATTGTATCGAGTAGTAAGGGATATCAGTGAAGAAAAACGTGTGTTTTATAATAAAGTTGTATGTAGGATCCCAAGTGGTGATCAAAACACCCACTCAAGATCAATAAAAGATAATCAACCAAGACAGAACACTAATTCGCCAAATATACCAACTTAAATTATGGGTATGATGATCAACAAAAGAAACAACTAAAATCACAAAATCCACAAGCAATTTATATTATACGCAGAAAACCTTTTGGTGTGAAAAGTAATTAAAATCCACGGGACTTATGAGGAGGCCACCTTCTCTTCTTTCTGATTGTGTTGAATATAATGTAAAGAGAAACTCAAATTAGTTTCACACAATAACCAACCACCAAGTACATAAATAATCTATTTGTAATAAGAGGAACAAAAGATGAAGACATCACCAAAACGCAAAGATTATCACCAGACATATATAATTTCCGACCAACTAAATGCTTGTTTGGTTGACATTGTTTAACATAGGAAGTTAGAATTCCTAGGAATTGGAATTTCTTAATTTTGTTTGGTTGACAAATTCATGGGAAGTAGAAACACCTAGGCCCTGTTCTTTTGAACTTATTTTGGCTGAACTGAACTTATTTTATTTTTGCTGAACTGAACTTATTTTTGCTGAACTAAACTGTATTAACATAATATTAACAATAATAATAATTATTATTTTATTATTTTATAATAATAAATAATAAATAATAAATAATAATAATAATAATAATAATAAATTATAAATAATAAATAATAAATAATAATAATTAATGAATAATAATAATAATAAATAATGATAATAAATAATAAATAATAAATAATAAATAACAAATAATAAATAATAAAGAATAAATAATAAATAATAATAAATAATAAATAATAAATAATAAATAATAAATAATAAATAATAAATAATAAATAATAAATAATAAATAATAAATAATAAATAATAAATAATAAATAATAAATAATAAATAACAAATAATAAATAACAAATAATAAATAATAAATAATAAATAATAAATAATAAATAATAAATAATAAATAATAAATAATAAATAATAAATAATAAATAATAAATAATAAATAATAAATAATAAATAATAAATAATAAATAATAATAATAAATAAATAATAAATAATAAATACTAAATAAAAAATAAAAAATAATAAATAAATAAATAAAAAATACAAATTCGTCGTTATTATAATTATAATTATAATATTAATAATAATAACAATATTAATAGTAATATTGAAAACAAAATAATAATTACAACATTAAACAAGACTGAACTTATTTTTGCTGAACTAAACTTATTTTTAACTTATTTTTGCTGAACTGAACTTATTTTTGTTGAACTGAACTTATTTTTACTTATTTTTGCTGAAAATAAGTCCAAAAGAACAGGCCCCTAGTAAGTTCCACTTCCCATAAAATGGAGGAAATTACTTACTTATGGGACCTAAGTAAGTGGAAATTCCCATGAAATTTTCATTTCCCATGAATCACCAAACAACATCTAGAAATTCCTAGGAAATACAATTACATGAGAAAATAAATTTCCAAGGAATTTGCACTCCCTACCTTCAACTAAACAAGCACTGAAGCTCATATCGACTGTTAAATCGTTCAAATCGAAGCCTTATGTGTCCCTAACAAGTTTCAGCCACATTTGACCACATATTTTCCTCGCGCTATAGGACCTCTTGTTCGAGACTACTCCTAGTAAAATGAACTAGTGCAGCAGGTCTCTAACCCTATCCTTAGAGATGTCAATGGGGCAGGACCGGCGTGAAGAATGATTATCTACACCTATCCTCGATCCATCACCCGTAGAGGTTACAAGACCAAAAACCATCCTTGCCCCAACGAGTGCAAAATAAAAACCTTGCATCCCCACTCCATTACTCGATCACTTGAGTATTCATACCTACCTGAACTACACCTTGAATTTTCCGCACCAAACTGCACACTTGGTGTATTAACATAAAAAGTCAACTTAAATTTAGTCTAAAAAAACCTCATACGTTCAAACATTGAAATACATTCTATGAAAATAAAAGTATTTTACATAGGTGTAGGTTGCCAAAAATGAGGTGTAGGTAGGACGAATAGGGATGAGGCAAAATGGGTGGAGATGGGAGGGGCGGGTGTGGATGGGATGGGTACAATCTAAAATTCACATCCGTTTCATCTTCCATGTTGGTACAATATTCATCCACATTCTCATCTTCGCGTCGCCATCTATCAAACCTCTACCCATCTCGATATAACCGACGTTCCTAAACAAGGAACGATGCCACGTGGCGCTCTCCCTTATGATGTTTTATTACATGTAATCCACATTCAATAAAAAAATTAAGAAATTAAATTGTATAAGATTCGATCCCATGATTTCAAGCTTATATACTAAAATTTTAACCACTAAATTATGTGATATTTGACGTTATTATTTCAAAGTAAATATTATTAAATAAAAGTTTTCCTTACCCGGATATAGCCTGGGCCTAAAAACCAGTTCTTATCTATTTTGTGCTCTATGGCTTACCTTGGAAGCCAATGTAACGTAAAACAAGTGGACCAACAAAGAAAAATAACCTAAAGGCCAAAACATAATAATGGACCGAAGTATTAGAAATAACACTTAAAGAGGCTAGAGTGCTAGACTCATAACAAGAAATCCATCATCGTGGACATCAAGGTGAATCTTCTGGTACAAAAGATCAGACGTAGTATTAATTTATAGTATGATCGTGTAGGAAACAAGTTGAGTAATTAAACTTCCTTGTATAAGTTTGTCCCTATTAATAATGAGGTGTGCAATCTTGTGATTCTATAATCTATTACGTGAAGGATAAAAAAATATTGACTTGAATTCTAATGTTTGACCTTTTTACTCCTAGTTGAATTAAAGTAAACTCTTCTCTGCTTGCTTGCGTTAGCACTTGTCAAGTTGCGGGTTGCCTCTTCACAAATCACAATTGGACGCACGTAAAGGTTGTCATGGTTGCACGAGGCGATCATGTTTCCACGTCCGAGTCATTGCTTATAATCTATAGACTATATGCATCAATGCATGGTGTTATATTTTGGGAGTATCAGAATTTGTGGTCCTTGAGCACCTGTGTTTTTGTAAGCCAATGGAATAGCTGCGTTAGGTATCGAACCTTACAGCTTAAAAATTTGAGATTAAGATATACAAAATTGCAACTTGTTGTGATACTGTTGCCGAGGAAGTATATGCTAAATGCCTCTTTGAGTCATGAGTATTGTTTGTCTAATTGAAGTACCTAGATTATTTTAGTTGGCTCATGATCCATAACAAGAGGTAGTTAGGCATCGGCTGGTTTATGTGAAACATCTGTGCCACATTATTCTGTTTCTTTTTATTTATAATAAATACAATCAATTTTATATGTCAATTATATATTATTGTAACGAATTCAATTTAGTAGTACTTTACTTTCTTTTTAGATATAATTAAGTGGGAGATTCAGCTTTAGTTTGAGCGTGTTTAGGTTTTAAGACTAACTTTTATATATTTGACCTCGAATTGGTTCAACATAATTTTGAGTTGGACTGATTCAATGTTATTTAAGTTGAAACACTGAAGTTAGATTGTTGTTGTATATAACCTGATCTGAAGCACGCAATTTACCTATTTTTTTCTTTACCTTTCTTCATTCCCCTTTTTTTTCCCAATTCGACTCATTAGACCTAGGTCTATCAATAAAGGTGACGTGTTGGACTAACCAATGGTCTAAATTTGAAATTTGTTTTTTGGAAAAAATACCACTTTCATTTTCAATAAATTATTTGAAAATAGGAACATGACAACAAGCCAAATGAGTAAAAATAGTGGTTTCTAATAATTGAGTCTCTAACTTATCTAATCCTCCCTCCGTTTACTTTTTAAATGGTTCACTTACACTTTTCACGTATGCCAATGCAAAACTTTGAGGATATATATCTCTAGTTTTGTATTTGTAAAAATTATAAAAAAAACATATTAATAAAATACATACTAAGACGAATCTAACAAGATCCCACATGACTATATATTTATTCATGTATAAATCACAAATGAGGGTCAAAGTGCAACTTGTGAATAGTGTAAAATGTAAAAGTGTAACAATTAAAATGAAACGGAGGGAGTATGTAATTAGATAGAGTTCAATGTGCTTATAAATAATCATCAGTGAAGCTAAGTAGTTCTACAATTCTAACATTTAGTGACTTTTCACGACAAATCAAGAACCTATAGTCCCTTAATAATTCAAGAATTGCTTTCAATATTTTCTTTTTTAGTTACCTTGATAATGTGTAAGCAATTTGAGAAAAGTCTAGAAAAATTACCTTCTTTAAGGATCTCATCAGGCAAAAGATTAGCCCTTGAAATATCTCAGATGAACACTTTCAATATAAATCTAACATTAGACCTTTTGAGAAGAAACTAAGAAAATAAAAAATTGAAATTAGAGTTTATCTCTTGCATTAACTTCTTTTTTGGAATGAGAAATGTAAAAGCTAAGCTTTTTTGGTCTCATTTTAAGTGTGACACATCACATACTACCTCTGTTTTTTTGGGAAAAATTGACACCATGGGTCCCAACTATAGGCCAACATTTTTTATAGATACCAACTATTGATTATCTCGTAGAGGTCCCAACTATAAAGAGTATTGTTTTTTAATGGACCCTCCAAGTTACTTAACTCCGCTTCAACAGGTCATAAATCATGTGACTTCATAAAATAATCACGTGACTCCCCCTATCTTTATTCTCTACTTCTTTACCCTTAAACATCTTCTTCTTCCTTCTGCTTCACTGTAACTTATTGCAGTACCATAACCACAAGTCCACAACCCTTAAGCACATCAATATCGCTAGAAACAACCATTTCAAGAAAACTTGTTTTCTTGTTGAAATTCAATTTGAAGGTGAAAGCCTTATTCTAAAGGAAATCATGGGCTTGGACTGTGGTCTTCAATCAACAAATATAATTTCAACTCTTAGCAAACGAGAAAAAACAGTTTATAACACTAAATCAACAAACACAAATTAGCAAAAGAAAGATAGCAATTCGAACACAATTTATTAACAAATTTCATAGATTATTCATCAGCAAATCCCGAATTACAAATCAACCCAGAGAAAATACCCAAAAAGCTACTACCTTATATTCGAAATTCCACAAAAGAAACCCAAAATTATATTTCACCCGTGCCACCGTACCACTGTTTGGACATCCCCTTCGCCTGAAATAATCCATAATTGTCGCCGACCACCGCAGTCGCCTCCTTCCTTCCGCCCCTCTTTGTGTGCCTCTTTATGTGACATCCACTTCCCCCTGTGGTTGTCTCTCCCCTCCCAGGCCGAACAATAACACCACGATACCAGTTAGTTTCTAATGAGCGCTCTCTCTCTCTCCCATTTTTCGTCTTCCCTTTCCACCATTTTTTTTGTTTTCCAGATCTCTTTCTCAATTTATGCGATTAGGGGAACAAGTGACAAAAAAGGAGAGGGAAGAGTGAGAAACATAGCGTAGAGGCAAGAGGGGAAAACGAAGCGAGGGAGTTGGGTTTAGGTCCTAGTTGTGGTTCTTGCGGTGTATCTGGATGGCCTCGTGGAATTGTGCGGTTGTAGTGGTGACTGGTGCGCAAACAGAGAGGGAGGGTAAAAGGGGAGAGAGAAAAAAATATTTTAAAAATAAAAAAAAATAAAATAAAATGATTTTACTTAGATAGCAGGTCATAAGTCACTTGGGTCCAATTAGAAACACTATCCCTTATAGTTGGGACCTCCACAGGATAATCAATAGTTGGTACCTATAAAAAATGTTGGCCCATAGTTGAGACCCCTGGTGTCAAATTTTCCTTTTTTTAGTTGCAACATTTGCTTTTTGGCACTATTCATCAACCAACTTTGTTAAGTAATCTCGCACCATTATATAAGAAAAAACATAGTCAAGTGGGGTCTTGTTAGATTAGTCTTAATGCGATGATTCCAAATATCAAAATTTTATAATTTTTATTTACACCCAATATGAGATATTAACGTTCAAATAAGTGTCTCGTTAAATGTGAAAAGGTAAATGTTGCAACTAAAAAAAACGGAGGAAGTATATATGAGATTATTAGATATACTTCCTCCGTTCCAAATTAAACGCAACAATTCTCATGGCACGGACTCCTAGTTGAAATTTCTTAAGGGGTGATTAGAAAAAGGGAGGGTAAGTGTTTAGTTTAATTAAGCACCACCAACTACCACCACCACCTAATACAACCACCACCTACTCCACCAAGGCACCACCACCTAATACAGCCACCACCTACTCCACCAAGGCACCACCACCACCGAGGCACCGCCACCACCACCACCACCGAGCCCCTTGCCACCACCACCACCACCGAGCCACCGCCACCACCACCACCACCACCACCACCAAGGCACCTCGCAACACCACCGAAACGCCACCACAATCAAAACACTACTAACACCACCGAAATCTACCACCAATTTCACCACTAACACCAACGAAATCCCCCACCAAACCCCAATTTCACCATTAACACCACCGTCAAAAGCACCACCACCATCTAAACCCTAAATCCACTTCATAAACCACCGTCAAAAGCACCACCACCACTCCACCTCCACAAGAACAGATAGAGAAGAGAGAGAAATCGAGCACAACCCAACCCACTCCACCTCCACAAGAACAGATCGAGAAGAGAGAGAAATCGAGGAGAGAACGAAGGAAGATGGAAAAATTGATGCGAGCGAAAGTGGTTACGAAGGACGAGGGACGGACGCCTGGCGGTGGAGCGAAGGTGGTTTTGGGTTGGAACGAAGTTCTCGGTGGTTGTGGGCTGAGTGGGGAGGAGATCGAAGGTGGAACGAAGGTGATGCTGATGGTGGTGGGTGGCGGAGGACGGAGGACGAGAGGAATGACGCCGGCGATAATGGTGATGATGATGGTGGTGGTGGAGGAGAGAAAAATGGTGATGGAGGATGGAGGATGGAGGATGGAGGAGAGAGAGAATGATGAAGGATGGAGGATGGAGGATGGAGGAGAGAGAAACGGTGGTGGGTGGTGGGTGAAGGTGGTATTGAAGAGAGAGGGGGTTGATGTTTAAGTAGATTAATTTTGATTAGGTTTGTACTTAATTTGATATGGGTAGTATAATATGTGTTTTAAGTTTTTAATAAGGACATTTTGGTAATTTCAGGGGTAAAAATCATACCAAAAATAGAAAAAATGAAATTGTTGCATTTAATTTGAAACTGCCAAAAATAGAAACTGTTGCGTTTAAAACGAAATGGAGGTAGTATAAAAGATTGAACATCATATCATATCATACGGTCCTTATTATTAACATAACATATATCTACTATGAGATTATTAAATTAGAAATGTAAAAGATCATATGACTTTAACATAGCATCAATATACTTCCTCCTTTTTTTTCTATTGCAACAATTACTATTTTGGGTAGTTTCACATATATTGCAACAATTCTACTTTTGGTATAAAAATCAACTTTAGTTGACATTATTACCCTTACTTTATCCTACTAAAACTCTCATTACTTAATTATTCACCAACCCACCTTTTATATATTGTTAAAAGGGTACTTTTACTTTACTAATTGATCATTTCTCTCTCATACTCTAATAAATTAAAGGATACCTTTATCTGTAATTACCCACCTTTTTCTTTTCCTTAAAAATCGTGTGCAAACCTATTGTTGCAATAGAAAAAGAACGGAGGTAGTATGTTATAATGAGTTTGATAATGTACAACATTGAATCATATACCCGACTACCCATAACATAACATCCACTCTTCCTTGTAAAAAAAAAAGGAGGAAAACATAGCTAGCATCCCCCTTTATTTTTATAAACATTATCTTTTTTTATTTTTATTCCCCAATTAAAAAAGCACCATGACATGAGAAGTTTGGTTCCTTACGGATATAAGGACATACTTTTCTTTGATTGATGGTTTTCTCATTTACATTTCTAAGGGTGCTGCTTGATGACTTGTTGCAAATATAGATTAAGTCATTAGTCATTATTTAAACACGAGCAACATACTCATAAATGACCTTCCTTCAAAATTCGGATCTGAATTTTTTGACTATATATATATATCCACCGACCACCACATAAGCTTTTTAAGCTAGGATCCTTAGCTTAAACTTAAATTTGAAGTACTAGATCATCCGGCCTGTAATATTTTACTATCGTCACAAATGATTAAACCATAATATTGTAGGAATATATAGATGCATATAGCGGAATTTCAGGAAACAATTTCCTAGCATCTATCATAGGATCGCAAACATAATCAAACATATGAATCATTCAATAGGGATTAAATATCAAACCTTTGTAGCGTAATTTCCCTGTTGTATGCAAGCTTTGAAGATCTAAGAGCCCCAAGTGTTGCTCCTCTAATCAGTCCACGAGCACCAGTTGAACACCAACGTTTGCTAGAACGGAAGAGAAAAAATCTCTTGCTTTTAGGTGGTATAGGCGCCGGTTAGGGAGAATAGTTTAGGGTTTCACTTTCTCTCTCTTGTGAAACGAAATTAATTAATGAATTGATCACCTAAACCCTAATATTATATCCTATATATAATAGAAGAGTCATAGGCTAGTTAGGAGAACTAATTCTCCTCATATTCTCCTTTGGACCGGCCCAACCCTAATCCTAAATGGATTTGGATTGCTTTGTCCAACTTGTGCTACAATGTGTGACCTCATAGGATTAATATATTTTAGTTATAGGCCCAATCAATATTGTCCTATTAATCATATTTATTCTCTAGCAAGAAAATAAGATTACTAAAATAATTAACTTTATTATCTTCATAATATTATTCCTATTTATATATAGTACTCCCTCCGTTTCATTTTAATCTACACACTTACACTTTTCACGCATGCCAATGCAAAACTTTGAGGACATATATTTTTAGTTTTGTATTTGTAAAAATTATTAAAAGTACATATTAATAAAATACATGTTATGATGAATCTAACAAGATCCCACATGACTATATTTTCATCCGCGTATAAATCACAAATGATGGTCAAAGTAAAATTTGTGAATAGTGTAAAATGTCAAAGTGTGTAGATTAAAATGAAACGGAGGGAGTACGTAATTGCCGGGATGTCTAAGGACATATTCCTTCAATCTCCCACTTGTCCGAAGACAGCAATGTTAAATTCCTTAAGCCACTTAATGTCAAATTTGATAACACAATGTTATTCTCAAATTTTGTTCCTTGATCGCTGAGTTCGAACTGCTCAAATAAGGATTAACTCTTTAATCCTATTCCGCATGGCCATGCAATTTTCCAGTTCTCGCTCATCAAGAGGCCCAGACACCATTCCTATTTATAGGAGGACTTATCCACTCTTGTATGACCATAACTACCACTCAATTCTTAGCCCACCTGATCACTGCCTTTATAACCTCCTTTTACGGCGCGACGTTTAACAGTGTCAAAGTTAAACTAATTATATTGTGGTTATTAAGACGTACTCATGTCTAAGGAATCCACTAAATATAGTAGTTTGATTCTACTTTTAGAATCTAATTAGGTCAAGTCTCAATGTATCAACTATACATCCATATAATCAATTAGACTATTTTATGTCTCCATAGCCCATGGAACTGCGCTATCAATTAATTATATACTAGTCTTTTAAATAAATCACTTATGTCCAATTTAGTGATTTAGACTAGGGACTTTAAATAAATTGTGATTTCAGTTCACTTTATAGGGTTCCATTATCAAAACGTTATCGATAATCCTATTTGAAAACACAAATTATTTGGACATTTTATATAATACTAAACCAAACAATTAAATAAGAAATTATTTTTTATTGATATACATTCAAAGCATAACAAATGTCTTTACAATTGTAAACATGAAGTAAACAACCTAAAGCCATTCTCCCATATGCTTAAGCCCCATAGACCTAGTATGACACTCATGCTTAGGTTGAGCAAGCGGTTTAGTCAGAGGATCTGCAATATTATCCTCAGCATGAACCTTGCTTACTTTCACATCCTCTCTTCCAACGATCTCTCGAATGAGATGGAATTTCCTAAGCACATGTTTAAACCTTTGATGCGATCTGGGTTCCTTAGACTAGGCAATAGCACCATTGTTGTCACAGTACAACTCAATGCCATTCTCAATGCTAGGAACTACACCAAGCTCACCAATGAAATTTTTGATCCAAACAGCTTCATTTGCTGCATCAGCTGCTGCAATATACTCAGCCTCTGTTGTAGAATCCGCGATGGTACTCTGCTTAGAGCTCTTCCAGCTCACAGCTCCTCCATTGAGACAAAATATGAAACCAGATTGAGATCGGAAATCATCTTTGTCACTCTGGAAGCTTGCATCGGTGTATCCAGTAACAACCAACTCACTATCTCCACTATAAACCAAAAAATTATCCTTAGTCCTTCGCAAGTACCTAAGGATGTTTTTCGCCGCAATCCAAAGGCGCATCTCCTGGATTTGACGGGTATCTCGCTGCATATACTCAAAGCATATGCAACATCCGGTCGAGTGCATATCATGGCATACATAATGGATCCTACTGCAGAAGCATAGGGAACATTACTCATACGCTTGACCTCATTAGGACTCGAAGGACACTGAGTCTTGCAAAGTGTTATGCCATGTTGCATGGGAATTAATGAAACCTCTCTTGGAGTTTTCCAGCTTGAACCTTGCAAGAACCTTATCAATATAAGTCTCTTAACTAAGTCCAATCAGCCTTTTCGACCTATCTCTATAGATCTTTATTCCCAATATGTACTCAGCCTCTCCTAGGTCTTTCATAGAGAAACAATTTTTAAGCCATTCCTTGACTGACTCAAGCATGGTCTTATCATTTCCTATGAGAAGTATGTCATCCACATACAAGACCAGAAAAGTAATTAATACAACTCCCACTTAACTTCTTGTATACACAAGATTCCTCTTCATTCCTGAGAAAGCCAAATTTCTTGACTGCTTCATCAAATCTGAGTTTCCAACTCCTTGATGCTTGCTTTAGTCCATAAATGGACTTCTTAAGCTTGCATACCCTCCCTGGATTTTCTAGATCTTCAAAACCTTGAGGTTGTGTCATGTACATATCCTCTTTCGAGAATTCATTCAAGAAAGCGGTTTTGACATCCATCTGCCATATTTCATAGTCATGAAAGGCAGCAATCGCAAGGATTATCCTAATGGACTTCAGCATGGCTACTGGTGAGAAGGTTTCATCATAGTCAATACCATGAATTTGTTTGAAACCTTTCGCCACCAACCTTGCTTTGAAAACACTAATGTTTCCATCCTTGTCTGTTTTCAACTTGAAAATCCCTTTGCATCCAATGGGTTTTACCCCATCAGGCAAATCAACCAAGTCCCATACTTGATTTTCAGACATGGAATCCATTTCAGATTTCATGGCCTCAAGCCATCTTTCGGAGTCTTGACTATCCAAAGCATCTTTGTAGCTAGTAGGCTCTTCTGATTCTAAAATCGTTATTTCAGAACTTTCAGTCAAAAGGAAATCAATATATCTCTTTGACGGAATGATGGTCCTACTAGACCTACGTTGGGGAACAACAGAAGAAGTTTCTACCTCACTAGGTTGAGTGACTTCGCATGGAGTATCTCCAAGTGGGACGGTAGGAGGTACGTGAATTAAATGCACCACCTCCTGAACATTTTCATGTCGGGCCGCCTCTGATGAGGTGTTAAGGATCCATTTGTTGCTCATCTCGAACTTCTTCGAGATATACATTTCTCCCACTTGTTTTTCTGGAAATAAACTCCTTTTCCAGAAAGACACCATTACGAGCAACAAACACTTTGTTTTCGCTTTGGTTGTAGAAGTAGTATCCCTTAGTCTCTTTTGGGTAACCCACAAAAAGACATCTATCGGATTTGGGTGAAAGCTTATCAGAAAGTAAACGTTTTACATAAGCTTCACAACCCCATATCCTTAGAAAAGACAATTTTGGAACGTTTCCAGTCCACATTTCATATGGTGTCTTTTCCACTGCTTTGGATGGTGCTCTGTTAAGTGTGAATGTCGTTGTTTCAAGCGCAAATCCCCAGAATGAAATAGGAAGATCAGCAAGACTCATCATGGATCGAACCATATCAAGTAGAGTTCGATTCCTTCTTTCAGAAACGCCATTTAACTGTGGTGTTCCTGGTGGAGTGCATTGTGAAAGTATTCCACAATCCTTCAAATGATCACCAAATTCTTGAGATAAATATTCACCACCACAATCAGATCATAATGCCTTAATTTTCTTCCCAAGTTGGTTTTGTACTTCATTCTGGAATTCCTTAAATTTTTCAAAGGATTCCGACTTATGCTGCATGAGGTAAACATATCCAAATCTTCTCACCTGATCGGTAAAAGTAATGAAGTAACTGTACCCTCCCCTAGCCAACATACTCATAGGTCCACACACATCCGTATGTATGAGGGCTAAAAGGTCATTGGCCCTTTCACTTGAACCTGTGAAAGGAGACTTTGTCATTTTCCCCATCAAGCAAAACTCACAAGTATCAAATGATTCGAAATCAAATGATTTGAGAATTCCATCTTTATGAAGTTTCTCAATGTGCTTTGAGCTTATGTGGCCTAATCGACAATGCCATAGGTATCTATGGTTTCAATCATTTGCTTTATGTTTCTTGCTGTCTATGTTATAAACGTGGGTTTCTAAGTCTAGCACATATAAACCATTTGATAACTTAGCGGAGACATAGAACATATCATTCAAATACGCAGAACAACAATTGTTCTTTATTGTAAATGAATAACCTTCGGAATCCAAAACAGGAATCGAAATAATGTTCTTTGTGATAGCGGGAACATAATAACAATTATTAAGTTCTAAAACTAATCCTGAAGGTAAAAGTAGACTATATACTCCCACCGCCAATGTAGCAACTCGTGCTCATTGTCAACGCGAAGATCTACTTCTCCCTTTCCTAAAGTTCTACTTCTTTTGAGGCCTTGCATATTACAAATAATGTGCGAACCACAAGCGGTATCAAATACCCAAGAAGCAGAAGTTGCTAAGTTAACTTCTATAACATACATATCTGAACTAGAAACTCCTTTCTTTTGATACTTCAGATACTTGGGGCAAGTACTTTTCCAATGACCAACCTTGTTACAGGTGTAATAATAGTGCTCATTAGCAACTTTTGATTTTGGTGTAACGATTCCCATATCCCTTTCACTTGCATTGAAACGTTTAGCATTCAATTTGTCCTTCGAAAGGACGGAGCGCAAATTACAAGTAGAATTGTTGGTGTTGATATTGTTGTTACTAGACATAATTACTACAACAAATAATAAAGCAAGATTCAATCAATGTTTATCAAGAAAGCAATAATTAAACAAATTTTAATTACTACTACCCTTATTCAAAATGAAAGTCCCCTATTAAATAAAGAAATAACCAAGATCCCCTCCCACTACAATTAAACGGACTTTGGCCCTGCCTTCAATTTATAGTAGTTGAGGTAAGTAAACACTTTACTAATTATAACTAATTATAATTCTTGGTAGACAGGTTAACAACTCCTTGTTTACTCCTATCTCTTAGCTTCAAAACCCAAAACTTTGCCTTTTGATGATTTTGTTGAGTTAAACCAAACATTAACATGTAAGTTTAAAAAACCTACCCTACTATCCCTGGAACTATGAGCAACACCCTGCTTTGGCAGAACCTATTACTCATATGATCTAAGGCTTTATAGGTGTTGTTTGGAAAAGCAATTGAACTCAATATTACTTTTGGGGACCTAATTTTACTAATATGGTCAATCAATAGTGAACACATGAATCAATTAACCACAAACAAACTTAGAAGCAAGCATTTAAACAAAATAAATGCAAGAGAATTATAAAAGCAATAATTAAATGATCTAGTATGGCCCCTATACTTAGGAAAATAACTAATCTTCATGAATCCTCCCTTGAATCTCCAGGGATCGCCATCCTTAAAACTCCTTGGATCCTCATGCTTGATTACATAATTTGAATTAAATAAATAATGAAAATTTAAAATTACAAAAATACAAACGATTCGCATATCGTATCTAATTTACATTCAAATATAACGATTCGCAGATCGTATTTACTATCCTAATTTGGGCCACACTAGTCATAACATGCAAAGTATAATATCATACATATTACATTAAACATAAATGCATTTATAATATCAAAATAAAATAAACACAAATTATTTACTTATTAACAATTAATAACCAAATACAACTTTCCATAATAATTATAAAACTTAACAAATTTAAGCTAGAAATTATTTAGGAAACTTTATTACTTCCTCCGTTCCATTTTAAATGAAACACTTACTATTTTAGGCCTTCAAAATAAGTGAAACGTTACCTTATTTGGTATTCACTTCTCTCTATCTCTCTCCTCATCACATGGGTCCCTTCTTTTTTTTCTCTCTATCTCTCTCCTATTCTAAATCCCCGTGCCAAGGCCCTACGTTTCATTTAAAATGGAATGGAGGAAGTATTTTAATTCAATTACTTATCTAGATATGGCAATAATCTTTATTATTCACAAATTTGCAAAATAGGAAACTTTTGGATTTATGCTCAACTTTGGAAAATCAGATTTTCCATAAAAAAAATTTTTTTTTTAAATGAAGGGTTGACTTGTTGATCGTTGACCAGCAGCACAAGGCTGCCAGTCAACAGCCAACCCAAAACCCACAAAACTCACGCGAAATCAACACCCTCACCACACCTCAACAACAACCAACATCTAATGCCGGCACACGGCCAGCACTTCACCCACTGCACCGACCAACGGGTCCCCGGCATCCACGCCAAAAAACGCCGGCCAGCACAGCCGCCGCCAGCACACGCCAGCACCCCTGCCAGCGCGCGCCAGCAACCACGCACGTCGGAGGTGTGCTGCTGGTTGTGTCTCCACCATCCGGCAACTGCCCCTTTGTCGCCGACCAAAACTGCCCTCCATCGTGGCTCCACCGCCGTAGGTGGGGCTACCCAGTCATGGTGGGCTTCCTTTTTGAATTTTGTAACAAATTTACCAAAATTCTAATTAATCTTTAACTAACAATTTATTTAAAGATTTAGGATTTAATTAGGTTAAAAAATCCGAAAATTTGTGGCAAAATTTTTTGAATCAATCAACAAATCTTAAACAAATTTTTAGGTTTGTTGAGATTAGATTTGAATGTATAATCTATATTAAACAATAAATCTTATCAAGAATTCAAAATTAGGGCAAAAATCAAATAATATCCGAAAAATTCAGAAAATTAACAATTAAAATCTGAAAAATTCAAAAATTATTTTTAGGATGATCTACTGAATTATCTTAACAAATAAAATCAAATATTTTAATTGTTATCCTTAAATTCTATGAATAATCAAATTAAACATAAAATTTAACCAAAATTCATAAATAATATGATAAAATTCGAAATTAGTGGGAAAAATAATCAAATTATTTTCTAGATCTATGTGGGTGATGAACATTAGATTTATTTAACAAGTAAAAAATCAAATCTTTTAATTGTTAACAAATTATTTCAATGATTAATCAAATTAAACATTAAACAATTAAAAATCTAACAAATATATTTATAAAATTACGAAAATTTTGGAGTGAATTAAACAATTTATTTCGTCCATAATATAAAGAATTTGAACCTTTATAAAATTAATAGAGCATAAATCACAAATAAATCAAATATTTACAATTTCCAATCAATTAATATCAAATATCAATTATGAAAATTCAAGCCATAAATAAATCCTCCCTTTATTGAATAAAAATAATAACTTTGCATATAATTACATGATCATATGAATATTATGAGTTAGGCAAAACTGATACCACTGTAGGAATGTATAGATGCATATAGCGGAATTTCAGGAAACAATTTCCTAACATCTATCATAGGATCGCAAACATAATCAAACATATGAATCATTCAATAGGGATTAAATATCAAACCTTTGTAGCGTGATTTCCCTGTTGTATGCAAGCTTTAAAGATCTGAGAGCCCCAAGTGTTGCTCCTCTAATCAGTCCACGAGCACCAGTTGAACACCAACGTTTGCTAGAACGGAAGTGAAAAAATCTCTTGCTTTTAGGTGGTATAGGCGCCGGATAGGGAGAATAGTTAAGGGTTTCACTTTTTCTCTCTTGTGAAAAGAAATTAATTGATGAATTGATCACCTAAACCCTAATATTATATCCTATATATAATAGAAGAGTCATAGGCTAGTTAGGAGAACTAATTCTCCTCATATTCTCCTTTGGACCGGCCCAACCCTAATCCTAAATGGATTTAGATTGCTTTGTCCAACTTGTGCTACAATGTGTGACCTCATAGGATTAATATATTTTAGTTATAGGCCCAATCATTATTGTCCTATTAATCATATTTATTTTCTAGCAAGAAAATAAGATTACTAAAATAATTAACTTTATTATCTTCATAATATTATTCCTATTTATATATAGTAATTGCCGGGATGTCTAAGGACCTATTCCTTCAAATATATACTGTATATGAATTTTCAATTTATCCACCGTTATTTTCTTTTAAAGTGGGCAACTATCAAGTATCAACTATGATTATTCCTGTACGTTCTCATGACATTTAACTGTAACGTTTATGACTTTATGTCCACGGACTAATGAAATAAAAGTTTAGGTTTACGCAAGTCAATCACTTCTTTCAGTTGCCATAATGCCATGTAGTAATATAGAAAAAGAGAAGATGCTCAGAACAAGCATTACACGTGCAAAGTTATTTCTCTGTCTTCTTCCCAATTCATAGAATTTAGAACCCTATTTCATACTCTTAATTAGCTTACTTAATTACTAGCAAGTAGCTACCTAGCAAGGAGCTACTTCATATCTCAAGATCGTATTTCAGCAAAATCTTTGCATAACATATCGGGTTTGTATATATTTAATTTACAGGTTTATGGCTCAAAGTTCTACACTCGTACTCCTAAAGGCCTACTTAGCTTGGGGGAAAGGTAAAGGGGAAGGGGATCCAAGTCACGCAAACCCCTGTCTGTGGGGTGATAGGAGCTGTCACTAAACTATCCACAAGCCAATCCTCGTCTAAACTAATAATAAAAATGCAATAGTAATTCTAACATAAAATATTGAAAAATTACAAGATTAGGTATATGGCTTTTCACAAGGGACTTACCTGGTTCACCGTATATATTAAATTTTGGATAACTGGTAGTTAGGATTATATAAAATAATCATAGAGATATTAAGATGACCTACATTTGCTATTCAACCAACAACTCTATTAATATCTTTGTATATATGATGGAGGGAGTGATGACTAATAAAATCAGTTACACATACTATATCGTATATAAGAAATTTATAGGACAAAGAATTTGTCTTATATATATTGAAAATTCAAACTTTGTTTTTTGACAATGGTTCAAGATATAAGCTAAGACACTGTATCCATTGAATCTTACTATAACCTTCATATATGGGTGTTACAAACACAATTTTCACTTGCATTATCACAGCATAAGACTAAGAAGCCTGATTTAACATAGTTATTAAGGATATTCTTTTGGCTTGGAGAACTTGAGTAGTTGGACTTGAGTGTGGACTTGTCTTCATCTACGCATCTACACAATGAACGGACCTTTGTAGCAAGAATACACCGGAGCTTGAATATTGTGATCTCGAACAATCTTCATGTCTGGATTGCCAACACAATACCTGCGAATTTGGTAGTTGTCCATTTGATGAATTCCAAGGTTTTAGATGGAAGAGAACCTCTTGGGATCCTATGATATTTGATGTTGGACACCTGATCCTCATGTGACTCCATACAACGGATATCAGACAAACCCTCCATTGTGGAATGTCGATATCTCATGGAGGAATTGTCTTACCTCAACCTCTGCGGTTGGGGAGCCTCCTTCAAGATGTAAATTTTGAAAATGGTAACCAAGAAGGTCACCATAGAAACGGGAATGACCTTCACTTTACCATCCCTCACTCTCTCACAAGGTCTAACAATCCAAAGATTTCCTGAATTTTCTCCTAAATTCAAGGTAAGATATGGGGCAAATTCAGGAAATGACATTCAAATTTTGAACCCAACACTAAAGCTGCAAATTCTTCCAATTCTCTCAACAACTTCATAGGTATATCTCCCAAACCCAAATATTAAAATCTAGAACAGACGATTCCTACTTCTTTTGCCATAACAATTGTAAGAACACACCCAAATAGAAACCAATACCGACTTACCACTCCAAACATTCTCAAGCAATTGATAATTTCCAAGGGCAACAAGGAAGCTGCAACAAGCTAACAAACCACAAAACACTAAACATATTATGCTGCCTTTTACTGCAATGAAACAACGGACTTGAAACAAACTATAGTCCAACTAGATTGATCAGGATCCAAGGTTAAAATAATAGGGTTTTGGGCTCGTCGGCGTCCAGCAGCGGGTACCGAAGTCTATGAGCCCTTAGCTGGGTCTTTGAGATGAGGAATCAAGCGCTTTCTCTCACTAGGATTAGAGGATTCAAACTTGGTATTAAAATTTTTAGGCGTTGTTGAGCTATACCTTTTCAACCCGTCTTTCTTGTGGTCACACTAACAAATGATGGTGCTAAATATATAAATTACACGCGGGTAACCTCATTTGTACTTGAAACTTCCCCATATATGCATTAATCAACAACAATCTCATAACCATTATCAATAGTAATTTCCATCACAACGTAACCATAAATAAAGATGCATTATATTATCAGTTAGTCTGATTATGCTAATCTATATTTATATTACACAATCAACTCATGATGTAGCGTATCACATATAAGAACTTTCTCTCCCTTTTATAGTGCTTATTTAGCCTGTTGTTGTTACTTTTCATTTTCATGACAAGCTAGTCCACTAGATTTTTAATAAATAGAATTATATTTTAATTTTGGAAAAAAAATCATTTTTATTGAAAATGCTTTATACTCGAACATTTCGTCATTGTTGTTGCTAGAATAGATCTATTGATCATAATACGATATAAGTAATGAAAATTTCATAAGAACAATCCTAATTATTGCGACTGACCTTTCGATAGCACTTCTAATAATATGGATTATTCTATGATCAATACCAACTCTAGGAGATGCCTTCTCAGATAGATCCAAGTAGTCAATACCTTGTTAATTAAGCATGTTGTTTATTCTTTTGTTTTCTATATTATTGTTTTTAAAAAGTTCTTCTCAGATCCTCTCTCCTCTGTTTTTTTTTTGAGGTAATCGATCTTGTCTCTTGTTCTTCCTTCTTGATAGACCTTCATGCATCATTATTTGACCTTCTAAATGATTTTTCCCTGCTTTGAAATAACATGCGACCCCCACAGTTAGAATTATTTTAGAATAATTCAAAGTTACATTAAGACATAAATTTTTTATGAGAAGACTAAGGCTCTGTTCTTTTGAACTGAATCAATGAAAATTCAGTTCAGTTCCATTCAGTTTAGACAAATTCAGTCTAGTTCAGTTCAGTTCAGGAAAATTCAGTTCAGTTCAGACTAATTCAGTTCAGTTCATTTCAGTCCAAAAGATTAGAGCCTAAGGCTATATTTGAGAACATAAGCTGAAATAGAGCTGAAAGTGATAAGGTAGGTGAAATGAGCTGAACTGATAAGGTAGTTGAAAATTTCAGCACCTTAAATTGAGATGCTATATTTGATAGCAACTCAATTTCAGTCAATTTTTGAGCTTCAATTTTATTTAAACTCTGACCCCAAACACGACTATTTATTTTAGGTGACTTAAACTTTTAGCACATACTCGTTTAAGGTGACTTAAATGTTTTGCCAAACATAGCCTAACTAGTATAGTTGGAATAATGTCAAAAACTCTCCTAAATGAGAACCATAATAGTTTCATGATAGTAAATCAACATTTTGTCGGAGCATAAACAGTTGAAAATGACAGTTAATTCTTGTTTAGAGAAATTAATCTTCAGTTCACCGACATCACTACGCAAAAAAAGTATATCTAATGTTGATTAAGCATATATTAATGTCCATGTTAGACAAGTGAGCATTGTACATTTATAACCATATACTAGACGTCACTTGCATGGTTATCCTTATAATTAATATAATTAGAAGCGTAATCATATCAGATCCTTTTGTTTAAGAATTTTCTTCCTAAGAAGACCAACAAATAGTATATTCTTTATAATTTCTTGGAGTACTCATCTCGTGATGTCGAATACAGTCTTCGCTGTCCACTAGATCAAGATCATGTGCTCCGCGATGCACGCTGCTAAAACCAAGCTTCTGATCTCTGATTAATTATTTAAATTCTTTTTAATAGATTGCAGTACTAGTAAATTAAGTATGAATGTATATCTATTTACTAAATTCATAACATACTAATTCTGTTATTTAAAGGGAAATTTGTCTAACATATAACCTTCGTTTATGAGAAGCAACTTGGAGCAATTGGCCAAATTGTCAAATTCTAAACAAGAGGTCTTTTGGGCACGATTTTCATTTGGCTAACTTTTGCGATTTGCCCTCACTCCCTCCATGGGTTGTCCCTTAATCTTACCTTTATAAAATGTATTTCCTCCGTTTTATAAAAAACTCGATCATGTGATGAGGAGAGAACGAAGCAGAGTTAGATAAAAAATAGGACCCATATGATAAGAGAGAGATAAATAGAAGATATTACAAAATAAGGAAATGTTGCAATATTAATATGAAACATCCAAATAAGGGAAACCTCGCAATTAAAAAAAAAAATAGAGGAAGTATATACTACCTTTGTCCAAAAATAAAAGTCACATATACTTCAATATGTCATTGTAGAATATAGTATTGTCATATTTCATATTCTCTTAAAAAAGACAATGGTTTGTGATTGTTATTTAATTTCCATCCTCCCGTAGATTTAGTAGGGGAGAATACGAAGAGTGGCATCATTTAAGCTAATTTTATTATATGCGTTTTGTATGGTGTTAGAAAGGAGCACGCATTAGAACTTCAGAAGTTAATCAAGTGTAACATCAGAGTTAATTTGAGCTCATCGTGTCATATGGTTGTCTTTGAGCTAGTCTTTCCCTGGGTTACCGTTCCATGAAAGACGGCATACAAGATTTAGTCAGGAAGATTTTTCTTGAAATTATTTAAAATTAATGATTGATGTACAAATGCGATATATAATTTTTTTCCCAAGTGACCAAGTCGTATGTTTGCTTAGCTATTGCCTATTGGACGATGTATAAGCCCGAGTTTTTTTTTTTTTTTTTTGTGAACCATACCCGGTTTCCGAAATCCATTTTTGGATCCCGACTATTCCGGATTCGAGCCGGGTCAGGCCCCAATTGGGGGGAAAGCTCTCCCAACACACTCTGCTGCGTTCCCAGGGCTCGAACCCGAGACCTCTGATTAAGCTAGAACAACTCCCTTACCAGTTGATCTAATCATGTGTTGGTGTATAAGCCCGAATTAAGACAGCAGCTTTCGCGTGATCCGCATGCAAGAAGAATACATTAGGTACGAAGGATTAACGTGATTTTCTCTTTAGTGAATTAATCACCCTACACATTTAGGTGTTTTCTCCCCAAGTCCAAAAAGTCCAATGCATACTTGCTCCATTCTCTTTTATTCTTCTATAATAAATATTGATATTATTTAAAAGTTAAGAGAATATTTTAATTATTTTTTCCATATATGTTAGCAATTAATGTTATTTAAGAGGACACATAATTTGCTAATTAATTTCACCAACAATAATGCAAAGTTTAGGACCTTAAATGAGAAAGAAGCAATAAAAGAGATGACACAAGGAGTAAAGTGATTCGGTCAATCTTGATCTATATCCACCAAAGCTAGAACATTGGAGATGTCTTATAGCCTCTCTAATGGAGGACTTACAATGAAGAAAAAGAAAGAGGATGAGAGAGAGATAATTCTTCTAATTTGTGGCTAGAATAAATCTTAGATTTATGAAATAACTTTGGGAAGCCTTATATATGACTCCCTATAGTTTACAAAGAAATCCAAACAAAACGGATTAAAATCAGATAAAAGTTTAAAACATCGCACAAACAAGAGGAAATAGAGCAGACTGCCTGATCGGGCGCCAAACTACCCTCCCGGGCCAAACTGGCTGCCCAAACAAAACACTTGCCCGCCAGGGGGAGAAATCCTGAAAGTTCCTGCCTCCAAACTGCTCTACAGAGTCCAGGCACCTAGGGATCACCCGCCCGGGCTCATTGATATGCGCGGATCTATGACCCGGGTTAATAGACACACGCCGTTTTATAACTCGATCGGCCAGGCAGCTGGGCCTTCAAAGTATTTTTCTTCTTCTCTCTTCTTCTTCTTCTTCTTCTTCTTTTTGGGAAATCCAAGGCACAATATTACAATATATAACAGAAAATATAATCATTTGGAGCCTTGTTTGATCAACTTGGTGAACACATTAATGATATCAAACCTTTTAAATTATTTTTAATATGTAATTAAATATATTAATTATGTAAAATATGAATTGACAAACGTGAAAAACAAGCAGGAAAAACAAAAGAAATAGAGGGAGTATATAACAACATTATTGATAACTCAAAATTCTAGTCAATTATATTGACATATTAACAACACCATACTCGCCACACAAATATCCCATGATTGTGTACTTCCAAAATGCACAAACAAGGAGCACACTACTATATGATCTTTTGTGCGCATAGACGTACACAGATTTACATAAATCATTGTGTCGTACAACGAGTCTAAAGTTATGGCTACAAGACTAATATAATTCTCCTATCTATATCCCAACTAAATGCCCTAATAAGATGAACCATTGGAAATATTATTGCTCTGGCACTCAAAACTGTTAAGATGGAACAACCGAAACTTTGTTTTGCTAGTTATCAGGTTGGGTCTACAGACAAAGACAAGCTACTTTCAAGAGGGGTTATTGGCTGAGAAAATTCCCTTTAATGCTTTAGAATTATGTTTGTTAAGGGGTACTCCCTTTGTTTACTTTTGTTGTTTCTATTTGGAATCGGGAGAGAAATCAATGCAATTTAAAAAATCGGTAAGACTTCACTATTTTAAATAAAACTAAATTAATTAAATATAAATAATTATAATCCTTTTAGTTAATCTATGTCCTTTGACCAATAAGACAAAAGGTTGAGGGGTAAAAGAGTAAAAAATGATTATTGAATAGTGTAAACACATACTCCCTCTGTTTTTTTTTATCCTTCCTACTTAGGATCTTGCACAAATATTAAGAAGAAGGAAGATTCTTGCACATGGGTGGAATCTGATTTATTAGAAGCAATTTAAAAAAGAAAAGAGTACTACAATGCAAGTGGGTCCTTTATAATTAAATAATAATCAATCCAAAAAAGAAGAAGCAATTTACAAAATCAGCTCAACTTTACACTTGAGGCCAAAAAAAAGGAGGGAAAGGACGAAAGAAGTACAGCAACACCAAATAACACAGCCAAATCCCCTGAAATTATGAAAAGTAACGAAAACTAAAAATTTCATTTTCCCTCCAAACTTAAAATTTCAGAAATGTCAACTACATATACCCCATGAACTCATCCTCATACCACTTGCTGACTTATAAGAAAAAAAAACAGAAGGATATTTTGTTTTTAAATATGGCATCATTGCCATTAGAGGCCTCAGGGCTTGATGAAAGTGTAGAAGGTGAAGCATCTGCCCTTGTAGTATCTGCTCAACATCCACATCACGGGCCTAGGCTCAGCAATGAAAAACGCCAAATCATAGCTGAATGGCTTCTAAGTCAGACAGTGGTTGGAAATCTTCCATGGGGGGCGAAGAAGAAAGCTGCACAGAAGTTCAACGTCACCACAAGGACCATTTACAGCATCTGGAAAAAAGCCATGAATCAAGTAGCTCAAGGGCAACCCATCAATGCCAGAACCAACAAACACAAATGTGGAAGACGCAAGGCAAAGGTCACTCTTCATCAGGGTATCCTCTGTACCCTTATGTCAAAGGACAAGTTTCAAAGTATTAGCTCAAGCACTTGATTTGCATTACACAACATTATGGAGGATAGTTAAAAGGGGGGATTAAGACCTCATACAAGTCCATTAAAACCAGATTTGGACATGAAGAAAAAGCTAAGAAGGTTAATGTGGGTCATAAGTTTACTTCAAAGAAACACATTGTACACAAACCCCACTTACATAGATATGAGAAATGTTGTTCATATAGATGAGAAATGGTTCTATATGACACAAAAAAGGGTCAAAGCATATCTACATCCAAAGGAAAAAACACCATGGAGGAAGATTAAAAACAAAAACTTCATCCCAAAAGCCATGTTCATGGCTGCAGTTGCAAGACCAAGGTGGAACCAAGATGGTTCTTGTGCATTTGACGGGAAAGATTGGCATATGACCTTTCACAAAACAAGTTCCAAAGACAAAGATCATCGATAATAGGCCTAGGGGAACTCTAGAAACAAAGCCCATTGATGCGGTAACAAAAGATGTGATTAGAGACATGTTGGTAAACAAAATCATGCCTCGCCATCGGGGAGAAATGGCCAAATGACCTTAGCAAGGTCATATACATACAACAAGATAATGCACCATGTCACATAACCAATGATGATCCAAGTATTTCAAAGAACACGAGACTACTAGATGGATTTGATTTCGAGGTTGATACAACAACCACCTAATGACCCCGAACATGAATATTTTAGATTTAGGTTACTTTAGAGTACTTCAAACATTGCAATACAGAAAATCACCAAGAAAAATTAACCAACTTATTGCTGCTGTCAATGAGTCATGGGAAGAACTACATCCAAAGACTCTAAGTAATGTGTGGATGTCACTTCAATTCTATCTAAATGAAGTTATCAAAGTTTGTGGAAATAATGAATATGATGAACCCCATGCAAAGAAGTCACAACTTGAAGATTTAGTGTTCTTTGCCGAAGAGGTTGGTCCATCTCGTTGAAGATGTTCATAAAGCAATTCAATTTATTACTGAACATATGAATGGCAACTGAACATCTCACAACAAGAAGATGAAGAATAGGTATAAAGTTTTTGTGAAGGTAGAAAGTTTCTGTGAAGTTAGAAAGTTTTTGGGAAGGTAGAAGACTTTTTGTGAAGCTTTTGTGAAGAAAATGTAGTTAGTTTTTGTGAAGCTTTTGTGAAGAAAATGTAGTAAGTTTTTGTGAAGGGAAAACACACAACTTTTTGTAAACATTTTGAAGCCATATGCATATGATATATATTCTGCTTGGGCTGTCACATTTTTATATTTACAAGTCCATCATGCATGTCATCATGTTTCTTACATATGGATCACATCAATGATCAAATGAACCTCTCACATATTTGGTCACTGAGGTTGTCAAACGAGGTGGCAATAACACAAACATAACCCAAGAAGAATCAAGCTTTATGCTACTGTGGTGGCTACAATGAGCCAGCATCACATAGCTACCCTCAAAATTCTAAGTAGGATACACTTAGTTAGCCTCACTACATTTGACTAAAGAATGGCCATATAAAACTCATCATCATCACATGCACTAACATAACTCTAATCACAGACTAACAAGAGCCATAACCACATTCACTTTCATTTCAATCATCATACAAGCATAAATCAGAGCAATCATTTGCAAAAACAGAACACTACTATAAACAGAACACTACTATATCATATGCAAATTCACTCATACTAAAAACAAAACACTACATCATGCAAATTAAACATACTCCCTTGAAAAAAAAAATCTAATCTCATACAAACATACTCCCTCAAAAAAAATTCTACCAGCAAAACAGAGAAAGCAGAGAAAAAAAAACACGAAAATAATACTCCTAATATCAGCGAGCGGAAGAAAACAGAAAGCAGGGAAAAAAATCGGAGAAAGCAGAAAAAAACACGACAACCCTAATATCTACCAGCGAGAAAACCACATTCAATTTCATTTCGAAATTAATTGACAAAACAGAGAAACACAAAAATATAAATAGTTCAAGGAAACTCCCTCGAAGGCTGACAATGCTCAAGTTTCAACGCCGGAAAATATATTTTCAAATTGTTGTAAATTTCCTCCGGCGACGGTAAGGGAAATTCATCAACTTCAGCCTCAGATCTGGAGACTTCTCTGTCAGGAGTGTCTGGAACAATAAATTCTTCTTCTTCCTCATTGTTGAAAGCTTCATATGAAGGACTTTGCGGACTCTCTGAGTCTGGAACAAAGAGTTCCTCTACTTCATCATCATCGCAAAGTGTTTGAGGACTGTGAGATTTTTCAAAAATCTCTGGAATTGCCTTTTCAGCCATGATCTACTCCAGAAATTTCGCAAAGCCTACCCAGAAAATTCACAAAGTTTACCCACAAAATTCACAAAGATCGACTGTTGAATTTGCAAGAATGTGTTTGATTTTGCGAGAACAGTTTGTGAGATAGAGAGAGAAATTGAGAGAACAGAGTGTTTTGATTTTAGATCTAGGGTTCTGAAATGGAGAACATCATGAGAGGGGCGTTTTGTTTAGATCTAGGGTTTGTGAGATAGAGAGAGAAATTGAGAGAGAGAGAGAGCTAAAGAGTCCTTGGAGGAATTGAAGAACAATGAATTGAATGGGAGAATTGAATGGGTGGTTGAGGACTTGGATAGTCAGAGAGGAGAAAGATCGAGAATAAGTAAGAGAGGAGAGAGATGCGGTGGAATCTAAATGGGAGAGTTGGGGACCACTAGGGATTATTTTATTATATTGGTTAGGTATTAAATGTAAATATTAGTTAGTAGATGAGGGTATTGTTGGAATATTTCATAGATTAAATAGATAGATTCAAAGTGAGAAGGTTAAAAAAAACACACTAAAACGGAAAGTGAGAAAGATAAAAAAAACAGAGGGAGTATATTGCAGCTTAAAGTAATAAGGATTTAAGTATAAAATTACTCTATATATGGAAAAATTCAAAATAGTAACAACATGTTGAAATTTCCCAATGGAAAATACATGAATAACTAAAGAGAATGGAGGGAGTATTATATAAGAGTACTAGAGAATTAAGGTTCTAAGCACCATATACTGACCAATGGGAGCTAGTTAAGTAATTTCAAAATTATCTCGCTCTGACTTTATTTTTTATTCGGGCTGAAGAAACTAGTCCATGACTTAACATCGGTAGAATGCTACCTCCAATTCGAACGCAGGATATTGACTACCCCATGGCGAATGTTGGGTATACATCCCAAGTCCCACATCGGAAAGATAAAGAGGAGTTACCTAGTTTATAAGAGTTCACCAAGTACATTAGTATGAGGCCTTTTGGGAAGGAGCACAAAAACAAATTCGTGCGGGCTAGGCCCAAAGCGGACAATATCATACTAATGTATGGTGGAGTTGTAGGTGGACTCCTGGGCCCTACAAATGGTATCGAGAGGCGACGGTTCGGGCGGGAGAACGCGCATACAATGGTGGACCCCGTGGTTGGCTTCTTTGGAGCTCGCAGAGTGTGGAGCGATTTAGTGTGACCTCACGATGGGAAATATGTGCTTGGTGCCTTGTGTCGAAAGTCTTTTTGATATTGTGGTGGTCAGGCAGCATGTTACACGTGTTGGCGGCGGTACAGGATGATTAGACGGATTATCTCTGGAGGGGAGGCTTGTGGTCCTTGGTCTGACGAGAGGATTGTTGAATATACATCCCAAGTCCCACATCGGAGAGATAAAGAGGAGTTACCTAGTTTATAAGAGTTCACCAACTACATTAGTATGAGGCCTTTTGGGAAAGAGCCCAAAAACAAATCCGTGAGGGACATGACCAAAGCGGACAATATCATACCAATGGTGGAGTTGTAGGTGGACTCGTGGGCCCTACAAAATAAGGTGGCCTGAATTTTTACAACATAGATGGCGAAAGCACAAATATGCAAAGGGGATTTTTTATATATATATGCATGCCTTGAATTATCTAGCGCTAGAATTAACCAAGCACGGAGTCGGGGAACTCGCTTGTAGATGTAGCTAACACATCACTAGTGAACCATATTAATTCTTGTGTCGATTATTCTTTAATTATTTATTGCTTGATTGCGTTCGTTATAACATAATCGAACCCCTATCATAGAGGTGAAAAGAGGGATTCCAACCAAGTAGACTAACCTTAATTCTTGTCTTATATATGATCTTGTAATTTATCCTTATTATTGTTTCTCACTCAAAATACCTTCTATATTAGAAAACATGTGGGAGGAAAGCATTGTCAGAGGGAAAAAAAAAAAAGTTTGTCCAACCCTACATGATCCGATAAGTATTGACGAGATTATCGTAGAAAACATGCAACAGAGCGAACCCTCATGACGCTTTGGATCGCATTCCAAAAATCTATTAACCAAAGACAATTCTATGTGCCGAAAAGTGCAAATTTACTGCCATAGAATTTGCAAGAAACGGTTGATCTATGACATAGTAATTGAAGGAAAATTTTGGAGGGAAGTGGATGAATTACAATCACAAATTACAAAATTGTTATATACATACACTTACATTCCCAACAAGTGATCTCATTTTTACAGTCACCCAGAAAAACTAAAAATTGGTCGATCAAACATAATATAATCGTATAATATATAGTCTTTGTATAATTTACCGAGGACTGGAGGAGGTCGGTGTAACGCTTGGATAGAGATGGTGGAGGGCACCACGTTTCATGTTGTTGCTCTCTTTCGCGGATGAGACAGCCACAACTTGGTGTTTCCACCGTTCCTTTTGACTGGTCAAACTTTCTCAAAACAGGAGTATCTAACTATCTATAGTTAATAGGCTATATACATCTCTCAACCGCCCACATAATTCTTGTCTAATGAAAAATAGTAAAATATTACTTCTACAAGTTTATGTCTACTACACTTCTACTATATACTATTATAAATCAATTGCAATTTGAGTCACTTGCAAATTTGGACTCACTTCTAGATGTTGATCATGCATTGCCAATAATGGGAAAATGATCAAATGCTTCATAATTTGTTAATGAGCCTATTGTGTCAGGTCTTTTTTTTTTTCAAAGTTGGATTTTTTAATATCATAATAGCTAATACTATATAGACAATATAAAAAAATAATATAAAATAGTATAATAAATGTGTTGTTCTGAACGTTGGTCTCTAGTCAAACTGTGTGTCCGAGAGAAATCATTTAATTTTACGTATCTTTTTCTTATCTTTTAAGTGCTTTTATGTAAAATTATGACGTTTGAGATATTTTATCTAACTTTTTTTTTGTAGACTTAAATTTTAATTTATCCATGGATGTTCGTTTGAATGTGTAAGATTACGTTTGAGATAATTTGAAATTAACTATATAACTATCGTAATTCTATGAGTTCAGTAATACATTTTTATAATTTGTATCAATAGATGGTGAGATAAATTGAAAATTATACTTCATTTAAAATATGCAATATATGGAGTTATAAATTTTTAAATATATGGTATTGTGCACAAGTTTTTTTTATTAAAGAATATACGCGAATTAGAAAGGATAACACTTATTTGTATTTCTATTGAAAAGTACATGGATCTATAAGATTTTTTTGGGGCCAAAAGTACGACAGTCATATAATTCAGAATCAAGTAAAAGCATGTAGTGGATTGAAGATGTGCTCTTTTCATCTAGAATTACTTGAACATGAACTCAACTTTTCTTACTTGTTATTCTATTTTCATATCCAAATGAACTATGATTCAATTTTGGATAATAACGAAATCAAAGCTTCTTAAGCTATTAGAATTACAAGACAAATTCCTTGATTCTTTACTCTAGATTATTTACGAGACTTTATTCTCATGAAGAATCAGATAGTTGATCATTCAATATTTAAACTTATCGGTATATATTAGTTCTGAATAGTATCTTCTATCTATAATATCAACCTCATGTAAACTTATTAGCCTTACTCAAGTTATTAGATTTAATTTGGAAGTATTTATTAACGTGAAAACAGCATAGCTTTTTTTTTTCCTTTTACTAAGTAGTTCTTTGTACGTAAAAAAAAATATACAGTTGAGAATCTAGCTAAAATCTAATCTCCTTGAGGCAAAATTAAAGTAATACATGATACACCAAGGTCTTAGGAAATAATTCGGACTTAAAAATGAGGCTGGTACAACTTTTATAGACTAGTGAATCATATGTGGTTGTCTAACAACTAACATACTATAAAGGGAAAATATAATTTTGCCATATATAGATAACTGAACTGTAATGCAGTTTGCCATATCACGAGCGAAAGGAATCTTGGGTACTTCTCAATTCTCATACATAATTCCTAAAATTATTAGTGAAAAGGTTCCGAATATATAATCATGTAAGAGAGTCTAGTGGTGTTCTTTGTAAATGATAACATTAGCCTCCTCTCCCCTAGCCTCCAGAATTTTTGGTAAGCCCTTTTTTGGTCCTTTAAATTTTATTTGAAAAATTATATGGTATTGATAAACCCCAATGGTTACTTACTTCATGAGACTGCGAGAAAATGAAAGGCATGCACAGGTCAAAATTTTGAAATTGAAATCTATTTAATGTTCAATTCATCGTTCATCTATTGATTGAAATATGTCTATTGCAAATTTCATATGACTATAAATACATTCAATTAAACTATCTTTCATTTCAACATTTAATTTATATAACGTGTAGAATAGAATAAATCAACCAGATTGATATCAATCATCTACAAGAATATAGTATACATATTTATTAACGTAAGATATATACATATGTATACTTCAACATGTCATTTATCAATTTTTTGTGGTCTCTTGGAAAACAACCTCTTTTAAGGGTCTCACAATATTACATAATCTTATTGCAATAATGGCTAATTTGATTATTCAATATATAAGAATGAATAATCTCATAGATAGAAGATGATGATTATTAATGGAACTAAACTAACAAATGAGATAAATAAATCTAATATATATTTGTGTAGCAAAACTTGAGAATTTAATACTAATTAGGCTGTTTAGGCATATAATTCTCATATTAGAGAGAGAAATAGGTTTAGACAGTTCTTGAGAGTTTTTGTATCACCATTATTGACCATCTTGATTTTTAGTGCATATATACAATTCTATATAGTTTTCTCCCTATTATAGGGTTTTCACATAAAATTCTTTGTGTCTCTTTTATTGCTTTCATATGCTCGTTGTTCTATTATTTTTTGAGATTGCTTGCTAGATTGGTAGTCAATAAGACATATAACTATCTCCTTTTCTTAAATCTTGCAACGTATTTCCTTTTGGAATGTTGCACTGCACAATACCTGAAGCATTTCTCTTTTGGGTAAGTTTTATACAAGAAAAACTTTTCTTTATTATGAATCACATAAGACATGTTTCACTCTTTCTCTTATTCCTTGATTTATGTTCCAATTTCATATGTTGCAGATATAAAAAAAAGAGAATAATAATTATCACAAAATAAAATTAATATACAAATTATGTTAGAGAAGATTATAAATTATCAAATGAAAGAAGTACCACACTTATGAAAAAAAAAAAAAAAAAGAGAGCATATTTCTAAGTGTGAGATCAGTAGGGACTGACACACTAAGAAAGAGCTGGCTGACCAGTGACCACCAAGAAAAAGAAAACCCTCTTTTTTTGTCACAAAAAGTGTTCAAGTCCACTCTCTCTCCATAGATGAAACACCCCAACTTGGGAACACACAGAGAGGGGATGCCATGCCAGTATGGCGTATCTTGATTTTCTCTCTCTTCAACCCTAAAACCCTATTTAAATACCAAACTCCCACCCACTTATTTCTCCTATGCATTTGTCTCCCTTCATATTTCACACTATTCCACCACTTGTATTTTCGTGCAACTATATCTTCTTCTTCTTCTTCCTCTTTACATTTTTTCTTCCAAAACTCCTTATTTCAAACTCCACCACTTATCTCTTTCACTCCATACCTTGTCCCCTACAAATCGTCCCACCAAATTCTTCTTGTTGTTTGTTTATTTTTGGATCATCTTCAAATATATACATATATATATTTGGTTATCTTTAAAAAACATTACATTATATCGTTAGTTCATCTGACACACACTTATAAATACTCCTAGACCCTAGTGTATAACCTAAAGTTTTTATTTCCAAGTGAACATAAAAACCTCTTTCTTTAGGAAATATAAATAGCTATAAATATAATGTCTAGCAGAAGGTCACGCTCTAGGCAATCCGGAAGTTCCAGAATTACAGATGATCAAATTCAAGATCTTGTCTGCAAATTGCAGCAACTTCTTCCTGAGCTCCATAACGCTCGACGCCCTGACAAGGTTACATTTTTTCTTTCTATTTTTTAAAACAAGGATATATGCATGCATTTTTTTTCTTTAGTTTTGTTTTTGCATCTAATATACATATGAATATATGATCATTAATTTACTTAAACTAGATTTACCCTCAATTTTTTGATGCAAATACTTAGATTTTCCATCTTATAGGATCAATTACTGAAAATAGATCTACCCTTTAAAATTATTTTTGATGTTATACTCTCACCATATGTTTTTGTTCTCCCCTCTTTCACTTTTGTGATCAAAGTTTTTCTAACTTTGACCATAAATAACCTTCTTATCATGATTAACATCCAATTTGTATTTAGATATAGATTAACTAATTAATAAATACTATGATTAGTAATAAACTAATAATGCAGGAAATGGGGTAAGTAACAGATAAGATCCATTCGCTTTAGATGTATATTTTATTTGGCATTAATTTAAATGTGCAAAATTCTTATCATCTAATATCTTTTTGGAGGAGAAAATTTCTATAATCTGATCATAAGTTCATACAATCAAAGCTCTACAATCTGGAATAACAGAAAATCCAATTCCGAAACACTATAGTGCATCTATTAAGGGTCTATCTGAAATTTTGATAAATTTCAAAAGAAGAAAAGTGAACTTTGAGTTGACAATTGGGGTAGGTTTGTTTTAGTCAATTGTTGTGGGTGTAAACATAATAGATGGTTTTGCACTCTAATTAAGAACGTGAGCAAATATCAATGTAGCTCAAAGATACTCTTATACTCACTCTGTCCAAAATTATCACTTTCGTATTTAATTTGAACTAGTAATGTGGTAACTAAATCCGGCTCAACGAAAAACTAGTATATGTTTATAACTTATAAGTTATACATACCCAATTTGCATGTATCCACAAAATAATTGGTATATGCACAAACGGAAAAACTTACAAAAATGGTTTACATTTGCAGGTATCAGCATCAAGAGTATTGCAGGAGACATGCAATTACATAAAAAGTTTACATAGAGAAGTAGATGACTTGAGTGAGAGACTGTCACAGCTGTTAGAAAATACAGATACAACTCAAGCTGCACTTATTAGGAGTTTACTTTTGCAATAATAATTGGATACTTACTAGTACTACTTAGTATTTTATGTGTACTCTTCTCCCCCTTTTTGTCCTTGTTTTTTTTTTTTAAATAAAAAATAAATAATCTCCCCCTTTAATTTCATGCTTTTCACTTTATTTCCAAATATTTTGTTTTCTTTTTTCCAGTATAATTTGCCCCCCCACCCCTAGGGTTGTATCACTAGCTAGATGCTAATGGAAGCTGTAGTAGGGCAGTTAGGTTTTTTTTTTTTTTTCGGAAGCTCCTTTGAGCAGAAAATCATATAATAATATGAAGCAAGCTTCATTGTGTGTAAAAGAGAATGGTTGTTTTCTGGTACTACTATACTATAGCCCTTTTGTACTCTATGAATATCATCTAGTTGTTGGCCATACCATAAAACAATTTATGTTTAGGATTTTTTTGTCAATAACCACCTTATAAAACATAAAACTTGTGAGAAACCACCTTATATATATTTTTTTGCAAAAACAAACCTTAAACAAATTTTTTTTACAAGAACAAACCTTATGCCTTATTCAGATCATTGATCCAAGGTTCCGGCATTCACCATGTCATGTGCAACGCAAGTGACTTTTTAAACCCAACAAAATTCATGACATGGTCAATGCGGGAACCTTGAATCAATGATCGGAATAAGGCACAAGGTTTTGTTCTCGCAAGAATTTTTTTGTTGAAGGTTTGTTTTCGCAAAAGAAATTATATAAGGTGGTTTTTAATTTCTCACAAATTTCATATTTTATAAGGTGATTTTTGACAAAAAAATCTTTATGTCGTTTATCGAAATGTACCTATATATGTTGGGTTGATAACTTGATATATATATAAAAACAATGTTAATGAAACACTTAGCTATATGATTGTTCGTCGTATAAGAAGAACATATATATATGGGATTCCGAAAGTTTGAACTTGTGACCTTGACGGTTATAAAATGTACGCTCATATACTATAACACTGAGCTACTTGCAATCAATGTTGTAGCAAGTTTTCAGCTAATTGCAAAAGAAAATGTTGTAGTAAGTGACTGAGTATGTAGTAATCTAATAAGTGGGTAAAACGTGTATCCTTTACATACATAAGAGCGAATGCGCTAATTCTCCCAACACCGGATGTTGTGTTCTTGCCAGG
Source organism: Beta lomatogona (assembly GCA_947646795.1). Taxonomy (NCBI): domain Eukaryota; kingdom Viridiplantae; phylum Streptophyta; class Magnoliopsida; order Caryophyllales; family Amaranthaceae; genus Beta; species Beta lomatogona. The sequence goes on along the minus strand of CANSNZ010000244.1, from coordinate 1,002,759 downwards.
CCATATTCTTCTATTTCACTACTTCCGTCCATATCTCTATTATATAAGCCAAGAGAGGAGGTATGGTGTCCCCCTTTGAAATAAATAGAATACCCTTTAATAATTTAAAACAACGTTTTCTATTTATAAAAAATTAAAAAATTGAGAATCAATGTAACTTGCCATATGAAATAAGTCAAAAATGGAATATGCAATCAACATTAATACTTTGACAAAATAGATTGACACAATCAATTCACGAAATTAAGTAGAATCTTCAATAATAAAAAATCAGTGATATATCCTAACAACATAATACTTCGTATTTACAATGTTCAAACAATATGGTTTATTAAGATTTACAATAGTTAAAGAACTATACTAAAGTCGTTGATAAGGAATTATTAAATCATCGACCAAATTTTTCAGTGACGGTATTGAACAGTTAAAAATCGGTCACCTTTAATTTAAAAAGATAGTAACATCTACAAAATAACCTCAATAATTTACATCACTACCAAAATAATTTTAGATTAAAAGAATATGTTCATTCGTACATATACATAAGGTTGTTGACGCACGCATCGCGTGCATATATGATTAGTATTTATATAGTGGCCAATGGGGGCTTGATCACACAATCAATTTTTATTTTAGGAATGTATGTACACAACTTCTTTTTTCCAGATACCAGCATTCCAAAATAGTATAACTAACAATTAATTATAGATAGATGGAGTATCTGCATCATAAAAAATTTAGAGCATTAATCTTGGAATGCATGCTAGCTAGACAAGTTCATGGGTTATTGTTGCAACGAGATGATCCAGGGGAATAAGCCAAAAGGGGATCTTCCCATGAATTTTGTTGCATTGAACGGAGTTGTTGCGCTATATATATCGAAAAATGATATATAGGGAATAAATTAATGATAGAAGCACACTTCAACTGATATAATTAATGCTTATTTATTGCTTAATATTTCCATTTTTAACTTCTTATACGTAGTCATAAGGGCTACATATACTCCCTCCGTTTCATTTTAATTTACTCACTTCTCTTTGGGGGAGAACCAAGGAGAAAGTGCAAAAGTATTAGAGAGAAACTGAAAAGGTGGAGAGAAAAATTGAAAAGTGTGAGAGAGAAATTAAAAAGTGGGTTAAAATATTAAAAAGTGGATGACATGGGTGGAAAAAGAGGAGAAAGTAGATGTGACATGTTACCAAAAATAGAAAAAACAACAGTGTGTAGATTAAAAAGAAAGGACCAAAAAGAAAAGTGTGTAGATTAAAAAGAAACGGAGGAAGTATCATTTTTAACTAACTCGTTTTTTTAGTTGTTCTATCCTTTTAATTTTTTCATCAACTCATCATTTTGTATAATCCATTCTAATTTGACTTTTTTTAATTAATATATCAAAACATTTTGCATACTCACTCCATTTTTTAAAGATCATCCTACTTTGTTTAAAGTCCCGTTTGCAAATGATTTTCGTACTTCAACTTTATTTTATTCCGTATTTAATAAATGTTAGTTCCATTTTCTCACTACTTTATCCCACTTGTATGACCTACATAACTTTATACTCTCGGTGATGTCTTGTGGATGTTATGCAAGACTTGAGATAGAATCCCTTCTATATCGGTGTGCTTACTCACTCTGTGATAAAAAAATAATTATTATATTTTCTCTTGTATGGAAAAAAATAAAATAAATAACACACCTCTACACTCTTTCTCCTCTTTGTCTTGGTTATGTTGTTACAATAATTAAAAATATCTTTAGTGAACGGGGGGAGTAAAATATTGTTGGATTTTTTGTAATGTATATTTTCATGATATCAATTTTCTACTAATGGTCAAAAGTGTGTGCATCGCCAAGACGTCAGGTGTGAAAGTCAAAGTAGAATAATTTAATAAATATAGAAAGATAAAATCGTGCTTATAATGCATGTTACCTGGACTTTTCAGGGTCTCCAAAACTTACTTTTGCCCATCAAGATCTTTAGTTACATGCCATAACTCATTATAAAACATTGACAATCTGAAGATGTACATTAATATTAATGTAACAAGATCTCATACATGATAAATTTTTTCTACAGTAATTTTAATAAAATAATGTCATTTACACATACTTACCTTAAAATGTAAAATATATATAGCCTTTAAATTTTTTTTTGAGGGGTATATAACCTTTAATTAAAGAATAAAGGTGTATTAATATTTCCTTTTAAAAAAGGGTGTATTAATATTTGAATCTTCAAACAAAAAACTAGTATTATCCATTTAAATCCTTAGTGCATAGGGCAGTACATTGGTTGGACTTGGACTCATATTAGACACATCGCCAAGGCATGAAAATTAGTACTTCTTGGAGACTACATATAAATTATTTCAGGATAATCTAAAATTGTGTACCTCAAGGAAACGTACTTATTAACAATTTGTATCTTTGCAAAGATCTACGTTTTGTATCTCAGCATAGAACAAAGACAACCACGCTTTCTGAGACCATCAGACCGTATAAATAATTTTATCAATTCGTTTCTCTTTTTTTTTTTTTTTATAAAGGTAAGGAAAAAGAAGGTTAGGAGACCCTCCGCACTAGGGGAGCTCCCACCTTATCGTTTACAAGATGTGAGAGGGAGCCGAACTAGTACAATCAGTAATGAGTAATGAGGAGTTAACTAAATGCCCTACATTAGCTATCCAATCAGCTGCCATGTTTGCTTCCCTGTAAACATGATTGATATCCCAAGTAGTAAAGGAGAGGAGGAGCTAGTGAATATCTTGAAGAAGATGACTCATCTGCCAGGGAGGAGACCAAAGACCTTTTAGGACATTGACTACTAGGAGGTTATCACCTTCGATGTGTAGATGAGAGATGTTGTTCTGAAGAGCCAATTGAATTCCATGGTGGAGGGCCATCGCTTCAGCCATGAAGACAAAGTGGGTATTGCCGAGATTGAAAGAAGCGGCTTGGACGAGGTTTCCTTGAGAGTCTCTCGAGTATGACTCCAAAGCAGTGCCTGAATTATCACGAACAGAACCATCAAAGTTGAGTTTGAATTGGTGAGGGGGAGGCGGCTCCCAAGCAACGGAAATAGAAGAATGGTAGGAAGATGGTGGTGAAATAATGGAAGTGGAAAACGGGGTACCGGAGGAGAAGCAGTGATCCACCGCCGTCCTGAGGGACCATTCAGAATAAAGGAACTTGGCTTTATGGAGGATCCTATGAATGTTAAGCGTACTTTGTCGAAAAATAATTTCATTTCGTTCTTTCCAAATGCTCCAAATGAAGAAGATGAATTTGCTTACCATGGATTTATGTTTTCGAATTGTTGAAAGATTTTCCAAAAGCGGGGTGTTACTAAAAGTGAAAGGTAGCCGAGCTTTAAGTTCTGGTAAGGTCATTAGAGAGGAGAGGGAAGGACATTCCCCAAATAGATGGTTTAGAGTCTCTGGGTGACTATTACAAAGTGCACACATATTAATAGGAATGATCTTTCGTTTAGCAAGGATATCACGGACACCTAGACTGTTATGACAAATTTGCCATATTTCTCTTGATATATATTCTAAAAGTATCTTTAAGAATTATATTTTGGAAATTACAATGTCATATGGTTTGATAGAAATTAAGAGTAAAATATCTTGCCTTATATGTGAAATGAATCGGATAACATACATAAAGATAATGGTGTACATGTTATAGGATGCAATTAAAGGAGACCATTAGATTTAATTATGTTAAGTTTAATCAAACATTAAATTAATGGGCCTGGCCATGTACACCCGTTAATAGAAGAGAGTTTAGACAACTTACAAGACTAAAGAGGTTCCATCCTAAAACCAATTGGTAGTAGGAGGAATAACTCCTCAAGTTTTATAAATTTGTTTATTGCTCTCATCAGGTTCAATGTGGGACAAGACTAACACTCACATTTGGGTTGTTCACGGGATTTCAACAAATTGTCTTAATTAACCAACTTTTTCGATATACAGAGAAACACCTTGCTGGACCACAACCTCTCAAAGTTTAAGTAGTATATATAGCTTAACAAGGCAAATCCTTTGGGAGTAGGGGAAAGGATAACCAGGGTTTGATCTCATAGCCTTATAGTTATAAAGATCATCTCTTATCACCAGGCCAAATACCTACTCAGTAAAGTCTTAATGGCCATGTTTAGCCATATTTGGGGACGCATAATGTAGAAATATTATTTTTTGTGGAAGATTTATTTCTTTGACAGGGAGGAGGATTAATTGGTGTAGTACTGGTTGCTTAGGTTTATAAAAATCTATATATGTTCCTTGATAATATGATCATAATGTGATTATGGTTCTAAACTATTATAATTGGTAAATCAATGATGATATTCATGATTTGAGATTGAATTTCATCTATATCATATTGCTTTTATGACTCCTTAGGCCTACACACCAAACATATTGTAAGCCTTTAAAATTATGATAGACTGTTACAAACATGAATAATTACCTTAATTTGTTGAATAATGATTACTCCACTGTCTACTTAGTCCTAGACATAATTTGGAAACAAGATGTGTTACAAAATTCACAAATCATGAAATGATGATGTTAAGTTTGAGGGAATATACAAATATAAGGGAGAGCATGTAATATAAAATTAAAGTTAATTTATGAAAAACAACAAACTTTAGAAGGTATGATAACAACAAACTTTATTTATTTATTATATTTTAAATTTTTAGTTCAATTTAGGTTAGGTCAGGTTCATTTAGTTCATGAGCTCAGTTCAAATTAGTTGAGTTTAATTCAGGTTTTCTCATTTAAGGTGAATCAAGTAACACATGTTCAACCAAATCTATTCAATATAAAAGAATAAAGCCTTATAGAATTGACTTTCAAAGTGTTGATGTTCATATATATTCCTTTTTTTTAGAAAAGCTGATAGGGCCGGTGATTTTATGGCCAATATGGGCACAACTGTTCTTCTCTTCTTATTTGGTGTGATTATAATACTTTACTCTCTGCTTTCATTATCAATAAAATGAGTTAGCTTAGGCCTACGCTAAGGGTTTATTTTAAGGTTGTGTTTTCCTCACTTTATTAAAATAAGTTTGAGCAAAAATAAGTTAAATTTGGCAAAAATAAGTTCGATAAAAATAAGTTCCGCAAAAATAAGTTAATTTAAGTAAAAAAATAATTCAATAATTGACAATACATAAAGGAACTGTACTCCCTCTGTTTTTGTAAGATTGATGCCTTGAATCTGGTGAAAATGCGGCTCATTCGGGGGAATCGAGTGCTCGCCCGGTTGATCGGGCGAGTCACGCCCGATCGGGCGGCATCCCCCGACCAGGCGAATTAGCCTGGGGACCGGGCGAGAGCCCGGGCAGAAAGATCGTCAAATTCGCTTGCACGCCCGACCGGCGGCTCGGCCGGGGCGACCGGGCGAATTGGCCCGGTGGACCGGGCGGGATCTGTTTTGACGCGGGGAGTCGATTTCGATTCGGGGTATAAATAGGCCTTTAACCTAAATCGTTAATACGATGATTTAGTTCATAATCACATCTGTAATTCTGATTATTCTACTCATCAATAATATTATTCTCTCCCTGCCCGTGGACGTAGCCAACACTCCGTTGGTGAACCACGTTAAATTTGTGTCTGGTTATTTTCAATTTTGCATTCAATATTTGTTCTTTCTCACATCTGTCGTAACAAATTGGTATCAAGAGCTTTGTGTTCGATCCGGGTGAGAAAGATGTCCCGGGATGAATGTGAAAATTGATAAATTCACCGGGAGAAATAGTTTTAGTCCGTGGCGCGATCAAGATGCGGGCTTTACCGAAGCAACAAGGGTTGTGGGCACCGTTGGCAAAGAAGTCAACGGATTCGATTACTGCTGCGATGGCCGTTCTGGAGGAGAAGGCGCATTCAACAATTATGTTATGTCTTTCTGACGACATAATTACTGAAGTTGCGGAGCAGGAAACTGCTGCTGGTCTGTGGTTGAAGTTGGAGAGTTTGTATATGACAAAATCTCTAACGAACAAGTTGCTTTTGAAGCAACGTTTGTTCGGCTTTGCGTATGCGGGAAGGTATGTCTACGAGGGATCATCTAGATAAACCGAATACTATCTTACTAGATCTTCGTAATATTGATGTTAAAGTAGATGATGAGGATGCTGCTTTAATTCTGTTAGTATCTTTGCCTTCGTCGTATGAGAATTTTGTGGATTATTTATTGTTGGGAAAGATAGTCTGTCTTTAGAAGAAGTAAGATCTGCACTTCATACTAGGGAGATTCGTCATAAGGCGTCTGTGCAGTACAGTCGATCGAGCTGCTTTGGATTAGTAGCCGGTGGTAATGGACGGGGAATTCGGGGAGAAAATCCGTAAAACCGTCTTCTAGGGGTCCTAAATCTAGTTATGTCTGTAATTACTGTAAGGAAACGGGGCATTGGAAAAGTGAATGTCCTAAAAAGAAAAATAAATCCGGGTCTCATGAATTGGTTTGTTTAGTTGCTTTGTTGCGCGAGAAAATTTCGATTCGATGATGATATTGCTTTAGTTGCTAATGAACAAACACATTGCGGTGATGTGTGGGTTTTAGATTCCGGAGCGTCTTGTCATATGTGTTCTCGCAGGGAGTAGTTTATGAACTATAAACAGGTTGATGGAAGTGTTACTATGGCCGACGAAGTGAGGTCTGTAAGACAGTTGGTATAGGGTCCATCAGAATTAGGACATGTGATGGCAAAGTCTGTACTTTGAATGATGTTAGGCATGTTCCACAGGTCACAAAGAATCTGATTTCACTTAGTCTGTTAGACAAGAAAGGGTTTAGTTTCAAAGGTGAGGGTGGAGGGTTGTATGTCTACAAAGGTTCGAAGATGATCCCGAAAGGGGTTAAACGGGAGACATTGTATGTGTTGCAAGGGTCTACGTTATCCGAGTCCGGTGTTGTTACATTGGTCAGTTTGTGGTAGTGTTGAGAAACGGGTGGAGCACGAGAGGCACTCTAGGTTGGAGTGGTGGTTCACGTCGGGGAGAAATCTGTCGACACTCACAATCTGAATCTGAAATTCCGTGTTCTTCGTCATCAAAATCAGGTCAGTCAAATTTGGCTCTTGGTCGGCATGTAAGTTTTGGGAACTCTCCCCAAAGGGACGGTTGTGAAGACATGGTGGGTTTTGCACTATATGTCGGAGAGGTGAATATTTTGGGGCCGCCCAAGGAAGGTGTTACTTGTGCTAGGAAGGAGTATAAGCAACACATTTGTTCGAATCTGATTCCACAGGGTAAGTTCCAAGGTTGCTTGGACTTACAAGCTGATCGTGATTGTTAGTTGCCCTTGGGGGGGCAAGTCTGGGGCCCTAAGGGGGCTAATCTGGTCTGGGGTTCTGATGGGCTAGTCTGGTGTCCTTAAGGGACAAGTCTGGTCTGGTTGTCTTTCGGGGCAAATCTGGTTGCAGGGAGGATCTGTGCATTGTGTTCAATGCGTCTGTTATCTATTTTTTCTGGTTCATTGTGAGAGCATTCAAGTCAAGGTGGAGATTTGTAAGATTGATGCCTTGAATCTGGTGAAAATGCGGCTCATTCGGGGGAATCGAGTGCTCGCCCGGTTGATCAGGCGAGTCACGCCCGACCAGGTGAATTAGCCTGGGGACCGGGCGAGAGCCCGGGCAGAAAGATCGTCAAATTAGCTTGCGCGCCCGACCGGGCAGCTCAGCCCGGGCGACCGGGCGGGATTTGTTTTGACGCGGGGAGGCGATTTCGATTCGGGGTATAAATAGGCCTTTAACCTAAATCGTTAATACAATGATTTAGTTCATAATCACATCTGTAATTCTAATTATTCTTCTCATCAATAATATTATTCTCTCCCTTCCCGTGGACGTAGCCAACACTCCGTTGGTGAACCACGTTAAATTTGTGTCTGATTATTTTCAATTTTGCATTCAATATTTGTTCTTTCTCACATCTGTCATAACAGTTTTTTTATTGATCTTCCTACTTGGAATCTTGACACTATTTACAATTAGAGAGAATCTTCTAAATTCTTTCAATATATATAAAAAAAAAAAGTCATGTGGGGTCTTGTTTGATTCTTCTTAATGAGTATTTCATTAATATTCAATCATAATTAATTTTTACTAATATGTAATAGAAGATATTTAAGGTCAAAGAAGTGCACTGGAAAACGTGCACAGTTAAAGTATTTCCTCCGTAACAAAATAACTGCAACATTTGCTATTTTAGGACGTAACACAAAAATGCAACAACTTCATTCTTACTATTTTAGGCAAGTTTTTTAGTCCAAATTACCAAAATGGCCCTGCTTATGAAGATGAAAATATCATTAAACTAAACATAATATTCATTAACAACTAAACTTAAAATCATTAACATTAAATATTTCACCCGGCCCTAATTTAACCTCATCAACCTTCCTCCACCGTTGACCTCCCCAACCACCAATTGCCAACAACCGACGATCTCACCGCAAAACCCTATTTCCACCACTACAACCACCAAATTGACCGCCACAAGCACTTAAACATATAAGCGAACTTCTTTGGTTGTTCGCAGTGGATCTAGTTCGAACTCACCGCCGAACTTCTAGATCTGGTTCGAGTGTGGGTGCTCGTGGCAGTCCAACGATGGTGTGCTGAGTGAAGAAAAGAAAAGAGTGAGAGTTCGAAAGAGAGAAGGATGGTGGTGGTGCAGTGGATGTCGGGGTTGCGGCGTGGGCAGAGAGGTGGAGAGTCGGGTGCTTGGTGGTGTGGTCAGGAGAGTGCAGGCCGGAGATATGGTTTGTACTTCGCAGGTGAAGTTGGGGATCAAGGGAGTTGAGGAAGAAGGCGTAAAGAAGTGTAAATAGGGGAGGAAGAAGACGTGATATGAGAGCGAACATGGGATGAGGGTGCTGGTAGTGGTTGCTTGATGGTGGTGAAGCAGTGCATGGCTGGTGGTCGCACAGGGCTGCTGGCCTGGGTCGTGGGGTTTGATTTGTTGGTCAATTTGGGTAGAAATAAGATGGTGGTGATTTGGGGTTGTGAAGGTGGTTGTTGTAGTGGCTGGTGGCAGTGGTGGTTGCATGGTAGTGGTGAAGGTAGTCTGGTGGTGGCAGTGGTGATTGGTATGGAGTCAGTTTTACCTCACTTTCTCTCTTCTCACGAGCCTAATCATACCCCAAAATCCAAATTCACTAAACTTACCCCTAGTACTCCATTAAGAAAGACTCCCTAGGAGTCTGTGCCCCCTTAATTTGTTGCAGTTATTTTGTTATGGAGAAAGTAGGAAGAACAAAAAAAAAAGAGGGAGTACTTAACAAAAATAAGTTACGGCAAAAATAAGTTAAGTTTTAGCATAGATAAGTTAACTTTAGCAAAAAAAGTTAAGCGAGATATAAGTTAAGTTCAAGCAAAATTAAGTAAACTTCAAAGAAAATAAGTTAAGTTCAACAAAGATAAGTCGTAGAAGTTATTTTTTTCTCGATCCTCCCTCTCTCCCCCCCCCTTTTTCTCTTTCCTAATTTATTAGAGTACGTCTTAGGTGTAACATATTACACCATAACTTATTATGTAACATGTTTAATGACATACATTTCAACAAGAATGACATGGACTGTTCAAATAATGACATGAATCTCATGTCATTTTGCCATTTATTTCATGTCATTTGAGTTTTTTTACAAAAAAAGGGTGATTTGTAGGTTGTTATGCCACAAATTATGGTGTAACAGTTACACCCAAGAATTTACGAATTTATTATGATCTTTGTCACTATCTCTACTCATAATCTTAATTTTTATCATACACCCAAGTCTATTTTTTTTGCTCATTGCTCATCAATCATTCAGAAGAGCAAAATGTACTAAAAGAAGGACATTTTCAAATGAGCAAAAATTAGTCTTAGGTGTACCATGCACATGATATATTGGCGTGTATAATGAATGAACTCCGTAAATCATCCAATGAACTTGCTCTAAGTTTACTTGTATGTCTATATTTTCTATTAAATTTTAAACGTAACTGTAGAAGTTAGTACTGCGATTCTAAGGGTCCATATTCCGTGATTTCCCAAATCCCACTATTAGAAGAAATAAGTAGCTAGGAAAGAAAGAAAAACTTAGAATCTCCTAAAACAAGTCCCACCTTCCAGTCAAAAAAAAAAAAAAAAAAAAGAGGACAAGTCCTACCATTTGTGGGAGCATAGTTTTATGGGCCGAAGCAATGCACTCAAACCACAATAAAGCTGCAAGAGATAACCAACATTGACTTATATGCCTCCACTTCTCTCTTTAAATGCATCAATCATACGAGTACTTGTAATTTATGCAGCATTTTTGTTGTGTGTATAAAGCAACTTTAATCACCTTAACACTTTTTTATGAAACTTGGCTTGCTCAATGTTGTTTTAGTAACCATTCTGTTGGGTCTTATGAAGCAGAATTATCTATCTATACATTTTTATCATTCATTTGCTATTTTACATATGCATATTAAAGCTGAGAAAGCTGTCTGGGGGGGGTCTTCATATTACAAATGAACATCTTGCGTCAAATTATGAATTCATGTACATTGCTTTGCAATTACGTGTTCCATGAATAGTTTGTCGTTCCTTTTTATATGTAAGGTTACATCATGCTTGGTAGAAGGTTAATGTATACCGTTAGTTGTGTGTAAATAGTTTTAGAAAGGTCTATTTGCAGACCTTTCATATTATAATACTATATATGTAAAAGACTTACTGTAGTCTATAGACACATAATCGTGTTTCCCCATTTAAGGATCCTGTTTTATCCACTTGTCCAACAAGTAAGCTGTAGGCTTAGCTTCCTTGTCGAGCAAGTAAAGTAGTATCTTGAGTGTTCTTCAGATGGAGACTTGTGCAACAATGCCTGAATTAGCTTAATCCTTAGCCTTGGCTTCGCTCCCGAACCTGCACAAAGGGACCCACCCTGGAGGTTTGCGTGGTGGTTCCCCCTTCGATGCTTAAGTCAGTTATCAGGAGTAGTAAGAGAAAGTAGAGATAGAAAGAGAAAGTGAGAGAGAATTTTATCAGAGTAACTTTGTACTGTTTGCATTGAATGTGTTTTCTCCCCGATTTCGGGGGTATTTATAGTGATAGCAAGTTGACAAACTAACCTTAAAAACTGACCTACAATAGTGGCCTCCGATTGGGCCGAGGAATCGAGATCATGACACGTGGCGGACAATGACCGGGGGATGTCTATTAACCACTCTCCTTCACCATTTGGCCTTCTGTGGGCTCGACTGTTGGGCCGAATTTGATCCTTTTAACTCAGTGAGTGTAGCCCGGAGATTCAAGGCTTTTCTCTTCTTTTACTAAGGTGACACGTGTACGGCCCTGATGAGCCCAAGTGTCTCAAAGAGAGCCATAGATGTTAGACTACAACATTTGCCCCTAAAAGGGCTTTTATTGTTGGCCCATCTGACGGTTAAGGCCCTTTTACACTCAAGGTAGTTTAATTTGAAATGAAGTGGCGCGCCTTCTCCTGTGTTATACCGGTCATATTAGACCGTGGGATTCTCTTTTCGGTCATTCTTGACCATTTCAAGAAGTTTCTTATTCCTCTATAAATATCCTTGGTGTGAAAACATTCAATCATTTAACACCCCGAACAAATTTTTCTAGAGAGAGAAGCTCTGCAATTTTCTAGAGAGAGAGAGATCGTCCGGCTTCAAAGATCCTTCACCGAATTTCCCGGACCTTCTTAGCAGGTATCGTTTCTTTGATCCTTTCATTCTTCTTTATTCTTTATTTTTTCATAGAAAATCAATAAAATGGAATCATCTTCGTCAAATAATCCTAGCCGACCAAGAGCTTGTCTTGACCCTAGAACCGATACTTCTTCTTCGGCACATTCTAGAGTTGGGCCTCTTCTGGCCGAGTACATATTTTTTCATAGTTTTGGCCGAGAAAGTCGGACGACCCAGTCTTTACTGTGCGGGGTAATCCGGCGCGCGTCAGCAAACGGCCGTCTAAGACGAAAAGCAATAATTCCATCAAATAGCTCGGATATGGAGGAATCAATCGGACGAGTGCCGGATGAGGCAAGAGAGGTCCAAAGTGCTCGGTCTTTGGGACAGGCCTCCTTTCGACCATGATGCGAAACGTCGAAATAAAAACCGAGACCGGTACTTGGGCGGGACGCCGATACGGCGGAGATCGGCGAAGGTAATAATGGTAGCGATCCTGAGGCTGCCGAAGAATCAGACGAGGCTTCTACCACCTCGTCGGATATTAGAAGACGTTTAGGTCCCCTTTCCGATCCTGGCTTCATTTTAGTTAACCGTAAGTGGTTAGAGAAACTAGAACCGGACCCTAATTTCTTGTCGTCTTTCATGCCCATGCCGGGCTTCTCCTTTGTCATTCCTAATAACGACGCGACGATCTTGAGTGCTCCCAGGGAGCCATTTCGCCGTCTATAAACTGGCCTTAGATGCTAGATTGAGGTTTCCTCATCACGACTTCGTAGAACAAGTGCTGCAAAGACTACCACATCGGCCATAACCAAGTGGCACCAAACGCTTGGCACAACATCCTCGACGTTTATTGCCGTCTGCGAGCTACGCGGCCTAGCCTTTTCCCTTCAAGCCTTTACCCATATCCATTATGCGTCTAAGGTACCTGGGGCTGTGGACGGAGCATGGCTCAGCATCTGCAACCGTCCAGGCTTCATGACAGCTTGGGGGAAATCGTCAAAGATGCACGATTGGAAAGCCGATTTCATCTTTTTACGGGCGTCCGGCGACTATGTCACGAGAGCTACGAGATATTATAATAGATCCGTCACTAATTTTGGACGGAAGCGGTCTTGGGTGGAGTTGGAGGACGACTTTGACGAGGAAGTAGTGGAGTACTTCGAGTGAAGGAGTACTCCGGACACTGCAGCGATCTTTTAAGGGACCGTCTAACTGGATACCCTTTAAGGAAATGTTTTACCAAGACGACTTCTTGGTCGCTAAACTTGCGGTTGGCCGAGGATAAAGGTATATTTAAAATCATCCAAGTAAAACTCTTCGTCCATAACTCATATGACGAACACACATTTTTTTTTTTTTTTTTTTTTTAATTTTTTTTTGGACTCGGCGGACAACGCCTCGAAACCATCTTGGACGGGGGATATCGGCATGTCCCAATTCTACGATAATCTGTGGAAGGAGTATGCAAAGGGTAGCGCCGAAAAAAGGGCGGAAACATTGGTATATATATATATATATATATATATATATATATATATATATATATATATATATATATATATATATATATATATATATATATATATATTTTTTTTTTTTTTTTTTTTTGACGAGGACCATATGAGCTCGTCCGGAATTGGCATCCAATTCTGGGACGTGGGACACCCAAAGAAGGAGAGCGTCCAGACTTGGACGGTCACCTCCTTGGGCCCACGCTCGTCCAAGAATTGGTGTCCAATTCTTGGACGAGAGTCACCCAAAGAAGGAGAACGTCCAGACTAGGACGGTCACCTCTTTGGGACCATGCTCGTCCAAGAATTGGTGTCCAATTCTTGGACGAGAGTCACCCAAAAAAGGAGAACGTCCAGACTTGGACGTTCACCTTCTTGAGGCCATGCTCGTCCAAGAGTTTTGCACCAAATCTTGGACGAAGGTCAGCCAAGGAAAGAGATCGTCCAGACTTGGACGGTCACCTCTTTGGGACCGTACTCGTCTGGATTTTTGCATCCAATTTTGGCGCGAGGGTCAGCCATAGAAGAACGTCCATACTTGGACGGTCACCTTCTTGGGGCCATACTCGTCTGGATTTTTGCAATAGTAGTTATTTTTGTTTTTTTTTTTTGGACAATCAATCTGATGCCTTTACTTTTTGCAGAAAAATGCTCCTACAAACAAGCTTCCACCTGGGAAGTCGTCCTCGTCCAAGAAGAGGCCCACTACGACGGCCGCCGACCTTCGGCGAAGAAGCCTAAGGGCTTTACAAGGAAGAGGGCGGATAAGGCGGCTCCTGCTGCCGAGAGTGGGGAGAAAAGCATGCCTCCCCCACAAGCCAAGGCTCTTAAAAGGGAGCCTTCGACGTTAGACTACAATAGATCCGATGATGAAACATATTATGGTCTTAATTGGTTCGACCAAAGGGCAGAGCAGTATGAAAAGCCATTCAAAACCATTTCGAAAAGAGTTAAAGTCCTATTTTAAAGCCAATTAATTATTCATCATAATAATTGTATTTTGAGCTCAATCCTTTGAAAAGCCCAATTAATTATTTAATAATAATTAATTATTTTTATTTTAATAAATAAATATTTTCAAAAGATTTTTTTTATAGTTAAAATCAGATTTTATCCCGTAAAATCAGATTTTAGAAATTAAAGGATAAAAGAAAATCTTTAACTCGCGTTTTCTAAAGAAGTTGGCAAAGGCGTGTCAAAAGCCAGGCTGGTGCGTTAGGCGCAGCTTTTCCTGACACATGGCACTGTGCCACACACTGAGCCGTGCTCCTGTACCACGTGCACGCTTTTTACTTGGCATGCCACGTATGCACTTGACATGTTAGCCTGCGCCAGGCACAGCTGGCGTATGAGGCGCAATGTCGTTTTCCATATAAATAGGCCTGATTTCCATATAAATTTAAGAACGGATTTTTTCACGTTAACACACTTCGAACTCGACGAATACCTCTCTATGAAACACATAACTTCCCTACAAAATTCATACCTTTCAAACATAAACATATCAAATCTACATACTTTCAGACTTCACGATTGCAAGTCCCGAAGGTTGTCAATCTCGCAGACCCAAGCCACGGTGTAATCCTGAGGGTCCTTAAATAAATTCTTTATTTATATATTGAAGTTACTAACCATTTATTTCATGATGTAGCTCTTTGATATAAAATCGTTCTACTGTATATTCTAATCCTTCCTTCTTTTTATTTATATTTTATATGTTATTTTACTTGCCTGATTATTCTATGTATATTATATGATTGTTCTTGCTTTATTGCTTTTATCACCCACATGTTATTTTTGCTAATCAAGACCTAAAGAACTGTTCTAATATTAATCAGATTAATTTGGACAACCTGTTAGGTTCCCTGTAAATTGATTGCATAATAACATATCACTAAAAAATAGTCTTTTATGTGTTTCCTGAACCAACCTAGACAAAATATTTTTAGGGTACTTAAAATATTATATGATTATTCTTTGGCATAAAAATTATAATGAATCGATATTTAGTAAAGGTCAGCAATGGGCGAACTTGGTTTATTATGACCATATTCGTACCCTCACCCCCAAACTCAATCTTTGGTTCCTTTTGACCATCTATGGAGTCTAGACGGGGAAACCTACATTGGATAAGTCCCACAATTTGTCCCTACGGTTTCCCATATCTAATTCAATTAGGTTTATGATTCTTCCTTTAAAGAATTGTTGACGACTTCAAAACGTTTTCAATACAAAAACCTTTATAGTGGGGTTGTCAAATACAAATTCGCGCTCACACCGCGTAGGCGAAATAAAAACACGCCTACACCTACGAAATGATTGCATCAAGTTAATAGTCTAAGGGCCTGTTCTTTTGATAGAATTTGACGGAATTGAAATGAACCAAACTAGTGAACCAAAAGGTCTAGATCTTTTGAATATATGAGGAATTCTAAGAGAGATGATTTATATGATTCAAACTTTGATTGATTAAAAGAATAATTGGTTAAATCACATAAAATCTATAATAATTGCATGAGGTAATTTCTTGATTATGTGTTTCAGTTTCTTTTTTGTAGAAGGTAAACAAAAATTAGTAAAGTCTACTCCCTAAACGGAGCCTTTATCAATTAAAAGAAAGAAAATAAGAAAATTTTGATCTATATCTTGATGTTTACTTATGTATTAATAATCGAGGAAGAAAATCTAGCCTGCAATAGGATTAAGGCTATGTTTAGTTCACCTTATTTTTACTGATCTGATCTGATATTAACTTATTTTTTCCGATATGACCTGACTTATTTTTTCTGATCTGATATGATCTGATCTAAACTTATTTTTTCTGATATGGCCTAATCTTATTTGATCTGAACTTATCTTTTATAATACATATTATTATTAATATTATTATTACTTCGTGTTTCATTACTAATATTACTATTACTATTACTATCATTCTTTTACTATCACAACTTTTAATAATAATAATAATAATAATAATAATAATAATAATAATAATAATAATAATAATAATAATAATAATGATAATAATAATAATAATAATAATAATAATAATAATAATAATAATAATAATAATAATAATAATAATAATAATAATAATAATAATAATAATAATCATCATCATCAACATCATATAATAATAATAATAATAATAACAATAATAATAATACTAATAATAATAATAGCATAAATTAGTTTTTTTTTGAAAAATAATACGTAGCATAGGAACATACAATTTAAAATAAAAGAACACATATTTTAGGTAAAATAACATATTGTTATGGTAAAAAGAACATATTGTTCATGTCTATGGTCCGTTTATAATAAGAACTTAGGTAGTAATGATAACAACATATAATGATAATAAAAAAAGAACATATATTATATTGAAAGAGCATACAAAATCTATTTAAAGAATACATTCTAAAAATAAAAGATAGATGTTATTTTTATATTGATGACATGTTCGGATTTAACTAACAACATGTCCTTTGTTATATCAATCAATTGTTCTTTTTTTTTTCATAAATAAACCTATAAAATATATATTTTCATATGATCTTGAACAAAATTGTTACATGTTCCACTAGGGGAAAAAAAGGAAGGGCTGCGCTGGAAGGGCAGCGTTTTTTGGAAAACGCAACCCTTCATGTATGAAGGGCTGCGGTTTTTTAAAAAACGCAGCCCTTTAAGTAAAGGGCTGCGGTTAGCCGAAAATCGCAGCCCTATTAGTAATAAAGGGCTGGGGTTTTTGGGCTAATCGCAGCCCTTTATGGGCTTTTTTTTTTTTAATTTTGAAATCATTTTGACCGAGCGGTAGGATGGCTTTATGGGCTTAATTAAAATGTGGGATGGCTAGGGTTTCTCACAATCTCCTTCCCTCATTCTCTCTCCTCTCTCCTCTCTCCTCTCTCCCCTCTCTCACAATTCTCACGTCAACCAGCCATCCCACATTTCCATCCCCTTCTTCCCGTCAATGTAGGCCGCGGAAACTCGTCCGCCGGAACCTTATTCTTCTCGTCGCGACCTCGTCCGCCTCCCCTCTGGCGTCGACAAGCTCATCGATACGCGTTGTTGCGCCACCATTGGGTCCGTCTCAAACCCCTCACACCGTGCGAAGAAGTTAAACAATCGCCGGATTTCAGTTTTTTTTTTGTTTCAATTTTTGTTTCTCCTCTCTCTCTTCTCTCACAAATCTAACTTCCAACCATCAAATTCTCTCTCACAAAGCTCGAAGAACTTGGGACGTTGGGCGTCGCCGGAGTTTCCGAGTCGCTAGAGTTGAAGATTTCTGGCGATGGCGGACGGTGTAGGAGGAGAGTGAAGAACTTGAGACGTCGCCGTCGCCGTTGCTGATCCAGATCTAGGGTTTGGTCAGATTTAGTTTTTATCATTTTTAATTTCTTTTGTAATTTATTTACTTGTGATATTTAATGTTTAGTTGAGCGTTTGGGACTTTTATCTTTTGTATTTTAGGTTTTTTATTTTGTGGAACTAATTTAATGTTCTTGTTAATTGTTAATTTATAATTTCGTTTTGTTGAAGGATTAATTTGATCCTTTAATCTATATAATGTTGCGGTCACAAGCAATTAATTTCGTTTTCGTTTGTAAATTTCAGTTGTTCTTGGTATATTTAAGAGTAAAAAAAAAAGCAAAAAAAAAAAAATATATTTTTTTTTTTTTTTTTTTTGGGTCAAAAGGGCTGCGGTTATGGTCAAAACCGCAGCCCTTCACAAAAAAGGGCTGCGGTTTAGGTCCAAAGCCGCAGCCCTTCGTTGTGAAGGGTTGCGGTCAAAAACTGCAGCCCTTCATTTTTGCCGAAGGGCTGCTATGAAAAGGGCTGCTGGCCAAAAACGCATCCCTTAGGGCTGTTTTGACCGCATCCCTTAGGGCTGTTTTGACCGCAGCCCTTGCGTTTTATTCCACTAGTGTTCTTATATATCGTTGTCATGTTGTATGTAAACTTTGTTTTTAAAGATAAATTGAAATCCCTTGTAAGGGGGAATTTGAAGGTGATTCAAACACCATTAGGTTATCCCATGCTACTGCTCATGTTTTATATAAACTAGTAACATATACTTAATTTATATTATACTACCAAAATTGTTAAAAATTTAAACATCATATACTATTGTCATTTACATGTACAATATCAAAAACAACATCGCATATGAAAATTGTTAATTAGAACAAATATAAAAAAGAACATGTACAAATGCCAAAAGAACATCTTTCTTCTTGATCATAAATAGCTTGAAATGGTGATAACAATGATATTTATAATAATAACAACCCCATTGATAATAATTACCAATATTAATAATTAATAAATACAACAACGACAATAATAATAATCCTTTATAACAAATGTACTAGTAATAGTAGTATTAATAGTAATAATAATCGTATAAAGTAATACTAACAATAATAAACAATAATAAACAATAATAACAATAATAATAATAATAATAATAATAATAATAATAATAACAACATTAGTAATTCCTTAGTAATACTAATAATCCCAATAATCATCATAAGAATCATGATACCAATAACAATAATAACAACAATAATAATAACAATAACAATAAGTGTCTAAATATAAGCATGATGTGAACTTATTTTTTCTGATCTGAACTTATTTTTTCTGATCTAATCTGGTATGAAATATGTAAAAAGAAGGTGAACTGAATATAGCCTAACTTCTCTATAAATATAGAAGTATATGAGCTTAAATGATAGAGTGTCAATTACAGAGGCAATGAAATACTTTCTCCATCTGTTAATAGTTTTTCCACTTTGATTCTTTTTTTTAAAACTAATATATGAAAATTAAATATTATTATGTAAAATGTTTCAAAATATGTTCTAATGAAAATCTTCAAGATATAAGATTTTTATTATTATAAAAGTATTTAGTAATAGAAAACTTTAAATGGACAACTAACAAACGGAGATGGTTGTTTTTCGATGTTTGGCTGGCACAAAGGCCCACTCGCAATTCATAAGTCATACTCCTAAATCATAAGACATAAATAATCTATACAAATATATTAAAAGGCGTGCTTATCAACGTCTATGTGCCACGTGGCACCCTCCTTTGCCACTAGAATTTTGCCACGTAGACTTAACCAACAAAGTCAAGTGGTCATTATTTAAAAAATAAATATGATAGAAGCCTGGGCTCGAACCCTTAACCTTATGCAAGGACTTCCAAAGAATCACCATCTCATCTAATGTCTTTTAGTGATCCATGTTTCCACAAAATTATAGATATGTGTTGTAATAAGTTATTAGCCCTTGCATCCTTAAATATAAATAAATTCGCATGTTCATTAAAATTAATTATGTATGCATGATACCATTTGAAGAGTAGTGTTGACTACTATACAGTACTACCCTTATATCTACAATAATACTATGAACGAAATTTGATCATAAGTCTGTATTAAATATGGGCCTAGGCTACATCCATCATAAGGAGAGGGAGTCTACATCACAAGACTAAGGAGTTTCCATCTTCAAACCATATGACAATAAGGGGAGTAGCCCCTTAGCCTTATAAAGTGAACTTCTCTATCTTCGTTATCAATGTGCAAAACTTACATCTATAGTAATATATTAAAAAGCGTTCATAATAACGTATATGTGCCACGTGTCACCATCCCTCATTCAGTAATATTCTATCAACGTCTTTCTCATATAGGAAAAAAAGAAGAAGCATTGTTAACGTGAACTTTCGAACCCACAACCTCAAGTATGAAAGAAAGTGATCCAACCATCACTCCACCATATTATTATTGCTTATTTAATCAAAATTAATGACGATATATGAAAAGAAAACTTTTGAAATCCATATAATGAATGACATGACTTTTTTAAATGAGTATGAGATGACTTATTTAATTACTACTAAATTGTAGCACAGAGAAACCCCGGGGCTTCGCCCGGGCCTAAACACTAGTACATATATTAAAAGGCGTTCCTAAACAAGGAACGGTGCCACGTGGCGCTCTCCCTAAGGGAGTTTTAGTTCATGTAATCCATGTACAACAAAAAAATTAGAAATTGCATAGTATAGGTTTCGACCCCGTGACCTCAAGTTTATATACTAAAGTTTTAACCACTAGACCAAGTTGTATTTAGTGCTATCATTTTATAGTACAATATTGATAAATGAAAATTTTCCTTACCCGTGACATAGCCCGGGCCTAAAAACTAGTTAGAGGTTGAAATACTGCACAGTAGCAGCATTAATGCTGGGGACAATTGTCAATCAACTAGGCCTTGCCCAATTGCTTATGGGGCCATTTAAAACTGCCTGGCCCAAGCCAGAACAGAAGGATAGCAGATTAGTCAAGTGTGGGCATGCTCCAGGCTCCACCCACAACGAAAATAAAGGACGGAAAAAAAGGCAGTCCAACTTTCCATTCTCTATATTTGAATTTTAATATAGTAATTTACATTATAAAACTGTTCGTGATTTATTCCGAACTGGTTCAGTAAAAGTCCGGTTCGAGATTGTCTAGTGTTATTGAGTCATGCTTGAGCTTGATATTATAGTTTGAAGGAATAATAATCGAGCCAAACTTAAACTCAATGGTGTTTGGCTTGAAAACTCGGGAGCTCATTAATAAAAGAAGCGCAAAATTGGCGATCAACACTCGAATTATAACGTGAGTGCACCAAATAGCCCCAACTACGACTTATAGCAGAACACTCCAAAGTACGGATGCAGGTGCGGTCCGTCTCATAAATGAGTCGGTGCCCCGAAAATCGATTCTCCCCCTTTTCTTATTTTCTTTTTTTTAGCCCTAATTTTTTTACTTAAACAAAAAAAAGGCACGTGCCTTCATTTTCTTCTTCCTCAACTGAAGACAAAGACTTTCTTATCCAAATTCCCTCGTACTTCCGCAAATTCCCTCCTTCTTCCCAAATGAACCCTAAATTCTAAAAGAGTAAAATCCGCATAACAACAATGAGCTCAGCTTCATCTTCACGTTTCAAGAAGAATTCAAATACCAGTTCAGGTAATGGTAGGGTTTACTGTCGCCACCTATTGCCTGCAGTAGTCCAAGCTACTTGGAAGTTCAACTACAATCAAGGAAAACGCTTCTATGGCTGCCAAATATCTAGCATTCGACTTATAGCCGGTGAGAGTTCGAAGTTCGACCTCATTCATGGTACGGACTACACCCGTGTCTATACTTTGGGGGGGGTCCTAGCTATAAGTCTTAGTTGAGGTTTGTTTTGGTGCACCCGTCTTATAGTTCGGGTGTTGAGGCCTAATTTTTTACCTAAAAGAAATAAAGTAATTTATTTATGAAATTGTTATATAAGTATTTGTTACACCAAGGTCTAAATGATCAATTGAACGACAAATATATGAGGGGATTTTCAACACAACTTGTCCACACAGAATACTATTATAAAGTCGATAAACATCATTAAAATGTTAAAAGTGCTTATTGTTGGCACATATTTTAACCAGTCGAGCTTAAAACTCAGTGTACTCTTATCAAACAAAGCTTGACTACTTGAGCATGATTTTCAAGTTCGATTTCGGACTCGTTAAAATTAATCAAACCCAAGCTGAGCTAAACACTTAGGTCTCTTGCATTATCGTTTCTTCCATTTGCTCTTGCTGCAGCAGTGGGATCTGCATCCCTCTACCCTTATTATTCCTATCCACGTTGTCATCATTGTTTTCAAGTCATCTAGCAAATTCCTAATTCATTCCTTCCCGATGTTTTTGAAGATCATACCATCTATATCCTTTGTGGTCATTCGCATAACCTACTAATATACATTTTACTTCTTTCTTCCCAAACTTGTGTGACTTGACTTCCTCTTTTGTATGTGAAGCATAAGATAATCATCCTGTTATTCTTAGCTGATCATATTTGGGCTTTCTTCTCAATAACCTTTCATAACGTTGTACTCGTGCTAGCATCATTTTGCAATTTTCATGGTACCAATTGGAAGAGATATACGGTACCATTTATATGCGACAAATACTCCACATTCTCCCACTGATAGATGCCCATCCAGGCTCTAGATAATTTTGTATACATCCGGTATAAATTAGGCCTAGCTTGCAAGATTACAGAAACAACAGCAGCACCCCAGTATAATTTATATACACCCACTGGCCACTTGTTTAGATGTTCCATTTTCCATGATCAACAGTAGTTGATAAACGCCACTACAATCATGCGCAGTGATACTATATATTACAATAATTTCCTCACAGTTAAGGTTTAGTTGGATATTATTCTATTTTTATACACAATACTTTTACGGATTAGGATAATGTGAACAGCATGAGAGGAGGATATTAGAGAAAACGGAAAGATCTTGACACCCAACTAGGTTAATCATATATATGTTCATAGTCAAATCCTTTGATCCAACGCCAATAAATCCAATAATTCTTTTCTGTATATATTCTGTGCAAAAAATATATCATTCACTTTAAGATTAAGATGAAGCAGTCCTAGCAACCTTGATGAAGACTTCTTCCAGAGTGGTGTCTGCCAAGCCCCATGCATGAACCGGGAACCTCCTATTCGCAATCTCCACAGCCTTGAAAACATCTGCAATCCTCACCTCGTGTTTTGGGAGTTCGAACTTTTGAGTGCCTGCAAGGTGGTAGATCTTCTTTGCATTTGGGGATAAAAACTTCACCATATCCTCCACCTCTGTGCTGTGTTCTGCTGTGCTCGTCATGATAAACACCAACGATCCCCCATATCGAGCCTTCAACTGTTAAATGAAGGATAGACCAATTAAAAACTCATACAATAACATCAACCATACAGATTAAGAATCACTCATACAATCTTTCAAAAACACATAATAACTGTTGAAATAGAGTTGTAGAAAAGAACCTCTTTCGCGTCTGCTATGCATTGTAGGCTGCCATCAACAAAAATGCCTAACCGATCACAAAGAGCTTCGGCTTCTTCCATAGAGTGTGCTGTGGAATTTTTCGAGCCATAAGTTGTGAGCAACTTTCTAAAACACTTGGAGCTATATTTGTAAGTAATTGCCTCAGTATCTCAGTTATTCAGTCTCGGATATTCTTAATAAAAAATGATTAACAGAGGAGAAAACAGAGCTAGAGAAAAGTTACTAGTGAGAACAATGGCACGATCTTGCTTTGCACGCCTGACAACATTCCACAAATTGTTCCTAGAAGCCGGATCTAGTCCTGTGCTAGGTTCATCCATGAAAACAACCTTTGGATTTAAGGGGAGAAGAAGCATCATCACTAAGATGTAAATCAGACTGGCATCACTTCATATAACAAGAATAAAACAGCCTTTGCTGCTTGACTGGTTAGGAATATCTGACACTAAGATCCTATAGTCGGAAGCATGATGCACACCATGCTTCACGTTACATATTCTTTTTATAACAATTGTATGTTATTTTTAAAAGAACACGCAATTGCCATGGAACTAGCATGCATTTACATTGATAAAAAGAACATATAACCCAGAGAATATTGCACTTATGCACATAATGCACATAATGCTCCCGACTGTAGGATCTAATGAGGATGAAGTGATCAACAAAGATTTTATTAAAAGGGCAAGTAATTCAAGATTAAACCTTCGGATTTCCAATTAGAGATATCGCTACACTTAGTCTCCTCTTCATACCACCACTGTACTTCCCAGCTTGTTTGTCAGCAACACCACCATAAAACAAGTTGACATTTTTGAGAGATTCCTCCACTGCCTAATCCATGAGAGAAGTCACTACTAATCTTATCAGGTTAGGATCTAAACTATCTTCTGTATTTGTTTAAGAAATTTTCCTACATTTTATAATAAAGAAAACTATTCAACAGTAACAACAGTTTCTTGAGGATATAGAATCACCTCCTTCAAGGCGGCACCTCTAAGATTCTTTAATCTACCGTAAAATAATAGATGCTCCCGTCCTGTTAGAGTTTCCCACAGAAGGCTGCAATCACCCAACAGAAAGATCAAGCAAACTATGTAAAATAGGTCGAACAGAAAAAACATCAACTTACTCATGCTGAGGACAAATGCCGATGATTGAGTATATTTCATCCATATGTGTTGCTATATCCAAACCATTTATGAATGCTGTGCCAGAGGTTGGTTGTGTAAGCCCAATCATCTAGGTAAAAAAAAGAAACAGTAACATGCTAGTATTAAGAAAGTTCAAGATGATGTTATAATATGGGAGCATGTATAGTCAAAGTTTTCTAACTGTGATATCAAAAGTCAAAGCGTTGGACACACAAGAAGTATGCAGAGAGTCTAGTATAAGGGCATGTACTAAATTTCCACACATGATAAGTGAAAAACTGTAGTCTAACCATGCTTATGAATGAGGTTTTCCCTGCACCATTTGGGCCGAGCATGCCAAAGCAACCTGCCTGAGGCAAAGCAAGATACATTCCTTTGACTGCAATTTTTGGAGTGTTTCCATCTCTTGCTGGGTATACCTTCCTGATATTGTTACAAAGAATGGCATGACTTGCAGCTGAGTCGAGTATTGATCGTTCCACTGTTTCCCTCTATTGAAGAAGGAGATCAGATGATATGTAAGAGATATGCAAGAATTTTATATTAGAAATAACAGAGGTTTGATTAATGAAATGAGCTAATAATTACCCTTTTTTATACCTCTTGAGCTACATCTGTTTTCTCTGTTTGTTCAGATCGATTATTCTGGAGAGTAAGTTTCCTTGCAGATGATGCAGGCATCTTGCACCAGCTTCCAGATGATGAGATTCGATCCATATAATATGCTAAAAGTAAAATGAGTAGCCACTCCAGAAACATGATAACGATGACCTCTTTCATTCCATTTTCAGGACTATTCAGGTCTTGCCACTGCATGCCTCCATCACCCACCATACTTCCATCAAAAGCATATTGTTGAAGCTCATATAACCCGCGAAATAATGAAAATCCAGGAAACAGCTCAAGAATAACAACCCATACTCCTGGTATATGAACATACATAATCAATCTCGTTAATGCATACTTTAGCGGATAACTATATATATTATGCATCGAAATTTCGTGAAGAAGTGAGCTGCAAACTAAGTGCATCAAAATATGGAAAATTGTGTATATATATAAACGCACACGAATACTATGCATGTGTCAATTGAAGTAGACATTAGGATTGCTTTAATTCTATCAAGAGTTTTCTTTAAAAGTCAAACTTACTTGGAAAGGAAGGTACTTGAAGCAAGCTTTGGAAAAGGAAGTTCCCCAGCAGACCAGTTACAAATACAAGCAGATACCCCACAACTACCAAAAGAAAAACTTCTTAATATATGAATGAAAAAATTTTAGTTTAGTGCAACAACCTACTATATACTACAACATGATACTTTTATAAAGTATGGTAATGAAAAGTACTCTCACCTGAAGCTGTCTTGACATTGGAAAATAACCCAGAGGCTAGGAAGGCCATAGAAACTTGTAAGTTTGCATACACAAAATAGAACACAAATTGGATGGAGTAGCCATTCATTGTAAAAAAACCCAGTCCTGCATTTATAGAAAACATAAACCATCATTAAACTTGGAGGAGTTTGAGAATGAAGAAGGCGGTGCATGTATTATTACCTAAAAGTGAACCAAATACTACAAAACATAGCATATAGATTGAAGAGACAATAGCATAATACCCATATGAAATAGTCCAATAAGCTCTATCACCAAGCCCATGCATTTTCATCATCATCCGGAGCTTGTGTTGCTTTTCATAAATCAGTGCTTGCAACATGACCTGAAAACCAAGAAATAGTCTTGATTACTACGAAATTTTCTTTTATAAAGTAACTTTCTCAATCTTAACTTCAGTTTAAGAAATAAAAATGCATCAAGAATATTTTCAGTTTAAACTTTACTTGCGTAGTTGCAGCTTAGTTAGAAAAAATTTACTCAGATTATGGAAAATAGATTATACATAAGTGGCTAAGGGCTTACAGGAAATAACCAGATAATAATCCATATGAACAAGAGTGTACTCATCAATGTCACAAAGCTTGGCAGATTTGTATAGTTATGTGATGGCATATCTTTGACGAACTCTACTGGTATCTGTGCACCTCCTCCTCGTAGAAATTGAAGATAGGCATTGGATACCTGCAGTTTACAGAGCAATTTCACTAAGGTCAATTTCTAACTTACAATATGGCACACAATGCAAATTATCCCCAGGAAAAATTAGAGAATTGCTCTCATTAT
Source organism: Beta lomatogona (assembly GCA_947646795.1). Lineage (NCBI taxonomy): Eukaryota > Viridiplantae > Streptophyta > Magnoliopsida > Caryophyllales > Amaranthaceae > Beta > Beta lomatogona. The sequence goes on along the minus strand of CANSNZ010000244.1, from coordinate 976,289 downwards.
AGCACTGTACTACCTCTGTTTGTTATTACTTGTCTTCCTTTGCTTTTTAACACCATTCACGCACCCCACTTCGAATATATTTTTGAACCAATATAGTTCCAATCTATAAACTTGTAATGATTTGTAATAATTGATAATTAAAGATTTTAATAGTCAAAATTCTGGGTAGGCTAACATGAAAGTCAAAGGGGAACAACTAATTACTAGCAAAGGGGGGTATTAAGTGTATTCAGTGCTCAAGAATGCAAAACAAAGACTAGCATGAGAATCATCCAAGTTTATCAGGAGGTAGTAGCTTATTACCATATTTACCAACCTAACAACCTCGGTTGGGATAGGGGATGCAGAATCGACGAAAAGCTTTTCAACAGTTTTGTACCATACTATCACATTGAAACTACTGCTGTCAAAGTTTAGGAGATCGAAAGCTGTCATGAGAAGGGAAATGAATATTACTCTTAGTTGAGCATATTATGTTAGAATTGCATTCAAACACCATAAAGTATATCAACTAACCTCCGGAAAATTCATTGTCCTCCTTCTTGGCATTGGCACGAGGACCACCCTTAAAGATTTCACCATCGATCTCAGAGGTGCTATTCCTCCATAATGTCAACCCTTCCATACATTTCAACTCTGCATACAGCATAAGAAATTCTATGAGCAACGTGAACACTAAGGCCTGGCCTTGTTCACCTCAACTTTAAAAATACTTCTAATCAGCAAAAATCAGTTTCAATAAGCAAGAACCACTTTAAATAAGTAAAGAAGTATAAAAACACTAGAGAATCAGCAATAATCAGGTTTAATTAGTAAAAGTATGTTGTAATCAGCAAAAATCAGTTTGATGAGTCTAAGTTTCAATCAGTAAAAATCAGTTTTGGTTGTAAAAGTAGTTCGAGTTCAATGGAACTCGGCTGTGGTGAACAAAGCTTAACAGTAAAATCATGATCGAAATCCTACGTGATGAATATGCTTTAATCAACAAGACTACCTGGACCCCAAAATAAAAACAACATATATATACTTGTCTTATGGAACAATTAGCAAATCGTACCAATGCTTTGCATTTTCATAGGAGCAGAAATTGAAGAACTCCGATTGCATTCGTATTGGAGGTAGTAGAGTTGTGACTGTTCATGAGAAAGATAACTATCATCTGGTGACATATTGGTTCCCTATAGCAACCAAAGAAAGATTATCATATTGCAAAAGCCACCTTACAAATAACTGAAATAAGCTCTTCAACAAAGACAGACTCACCAAGACTAGGAGTGCAAGGTTGTCAGACAAATTCACAGAGGTGGGAGTTGGAAACATGTGGTTAACCACACCTACGAAACACAAAAATTTCATCAATTGTTACTAACAAATGTGTGAATGACATAACAACATGAATCATTTGAAACATGACATTATCATTAAAGGGGATGCGAGTTAATCTTCTAGATTAACCGAGCAAATAATGTATCACAAATCTTCAATTGTATATTCAAGAACTATGACTATATATTTCTGATTTTATAGATTGAACTATTAAGAAACATAAGGATAATTAAAACTTGTGTATCCAACCATTTCGATGACATATTTTTTTCTTTTTTGTTACAAACATGCTCTTCATATACTTCTTACGTTTATCAAGGGAATCAACTACAATTTCTCGATCCCATTTTAACATCCTTTAACTCATGTATAGCATAGCTAAGATAAAAATCTCACAGACACAAAACACACATACAAAAGAATAAAAAGTTACCCCGGGCTAAAGACTGATTAGAGGCAGTGACAAGAAAAGTAGCAGGACAGGAAGAGTTCTTCCTGCAGGAAGGGTCTGGTAAGTCTTGGAATGGGAGCTGATCGGATCTCGTGGCCGAAACATCTGGCATCGGAATATGTAACACCGGTATTATTTCCGGGGGGTGGGGGAATTGGTGGCAGTAACTTTTCTTGTCTCTCTTGTTGTTGTATTGAGTATTGCAGTAGCACCAGTAGTACTAATATCAGTACTGGGAACACAAACAGACAGCAATTCTGACATTTGTTTCTTTTCTGCAATCAAATTACCATCATCATTATCATTGGAAAAATCTTAGAAAGTGCACTATATACTAACCATTTTATTGGATCATCACAAAATAGAAAGGGAAACAAACAATTGAATGACCTGATAAGTCAAGTTCTTCCATAGCAGAGCATTGGATTGTGCCCAATAACTTGCTTTTTGTGGGGTTGCATTTGCCATTGATCACTCAGAAAAATTAAACCTCAAACACAAAGAAGAAAGAAGTAAGATGATGCAAAAACAATCACAAAAATCTGCACATTATTTTGTTGTACATACTGTCTTTATAGGCCAGTGTAACGCCTACTCTTATTAACTGATATAGTCCAAACGTGTTGAAATCAGCACTATTTACTTTTAGGACTAGTTTATGCCTTTTTCTTTTTATGTTTTCTAGAGATGTTTTAAGGCTTCACTTGAAAAGAAAGAAAGATGGCACGGAAACTTTTGAATGAATATATATGTAGATATATAGATATAGTTATGAAAGTAATGTGAAAGCACGAATTTAAGATGTCATGTCAACAATATTATAGCAAATTAGCAATATTTAATACAAGTTTACCTAGAACTAGTCATTTAAGTTTGATTCCCAAACAAATGGTAAAGAATAAAAAGATAGGACGCTAATGAGGATCGGACCATGATGATGATCAAGATTTTAGCTTGTTGTAGATATGTATAGTTTAGGGTTACCACCTACCGGTGAGTGGTGTCTTTATGAATCATGATGCCATCAAGTTCTTGGGGCTTGAGGGCTGAAGCATGTCACACAAAGTATATATGCTTTGCCTTATTTTCTTTTCTAACGAAAAAAGGTACTTGTAACATATTAACGTGTAATAAACTGAAATTAATTTCTACTATATGTAAGTTACAGGACATACCATTTGCTGATGTGCATGGCATGTACATTGTACCAGAACCTAGCTCTAAGTTGGTACCACTCGTGGCACTCAACAATTCACATGTAAAGTCCTCGAAATGTTTGATGAACGGATGAAATTCCCCCCCCACCCCTCCCCTATTTTAGTGCTAAGAGTATCAATACAGATCTGATATTAGAAGTTTCTTGCTTCATTCAAGTTTTCCATAAAAAGTTAGCAAAATGAGAAAGTAATCCATTTGGGGTAGATATAAAATTTGAGCTGAAAAACAGAAGGAAATTAACAGTGGGAAAATTATCAACCTAGATTTGATATCAATACGCGTTTCCTTTCCCTCACTTCCTACATTAACTTGGCGCAATTTTTCAAATTTACTTTTTAGGACTTTTAAGAATGAAATATCTATTAATATTTGGTCTAAAAAAATTTCAGTGTCTCAACTAGCAGTGTTGTGCCTATTTGGTTGGTGGGTGGATTAGGATAAACACCCACAAGCAAAAGAAACCAAAACAATGTTCCTATTACATGCAAGTATAACAACCCTATTAATTTATACTGAAGTGGACATTATTAATGGCAACATAAAAATATTTTTTTGTCAAAAAAAATTAAGCTTGAAGATAAATCAAGTGGGTTCAATTGAACCCAATAGTGTAATAGTAGCATCAGTCCGTTTCTTTTCCAAATCATCCTCTCAATGTTATCGCTCTTATTACTTATATGCAAAAATACAAAATAAAATAAAAAGGAGAATGTGAACGTGATTCAAACTTTGGCATGGAGCACATTAATTTCGAAAAACTTTTACCAATTATAGTTCACTCGTTTTGTTTGAGATTTACTCCACTCTAATTTTACTCTACACAAAGTGATATCAGTTATTACATGTCTTTTTCCTGAAAGGAAAACAATTAAAAGTAGCATTACAAATAGTAGCATCATCAATCATCATATATATATATTTCATTCATACTCCAACACGTCCAAGAAGCAAGAAGCAAGAAGCCACAAAAGAAAAAAAGATGGGGACACTTAAAAGAGGTATACCTTTGATGATCCAACAATTGCAGGCTCTAGTAAAGAAGAATGTATGGTTAGCAATGAGGAGCAAGCGGTCCTTACTGCTTCAACTCCTTGCACCATTCATCTTCCTCTTCTTCCTTTTCGCCGTCGACAAAGCTCAACATCTTTCTTCTTATTCCCCGGAGATGAGGGACCCGCCGGCGATAATATCGCCATCGATTCCGGCGTGTGAGACCAAGTTTCATATCCAACGACCCTGCTTTGACTTTGTGTGGAGTGGCAATACTAGCCGTTGGGCTCACCTCATTGTGTCACGTATCATGGCTAATAATCCTGGACGTCCCATTCTAGTGATTCTACCCTCTAAGGTTAAACTCATTTACTATTGGAAATTCTTTTTTAAGGCACAAAAATAAAAGTTAGCACACGAGAATTGGAATTTACTACTATGATTATTTCTTGTGTGATGGGAATGGGATAGTGATTAGTCGGAGAGCAATTTGCCTTGAATTCATTCCTCGTCTAGCCTTGTGCCCTGGGCCGCCTTAAGATAGGGATTCCAGCCCACTAAACCATCACAAAAGAAACTAACTTTTGTTTGTACAACTTTTTTCTTTTCATGCTTTGGGTGATTAAATTAAATTTGGAATATTAGGGTTTTTTTTATAGGGAATATGAATATTAAGTTTTGAAACAAAACTGATTTACAAATCATGGCATTGAAGATTTCCATTCAACCCAAGCAAAATCGGATTGGGCTGAAAGGCAATAGTCTTAAATGATAGATCTTGGGATGAAATGGGCTCAAAATTAGGGCGCGAATCTAGCCAACTTGTTCCCGATCGATCAGATTAGCTTAGGGATTGTAAATATGCTTGTTATGAAGATGTCTTGTTAAAAAGCGAATGCTAGAAGGGGGGATCAGAGGATTTTTCTGTACCAAATTTTCTCAACCATAGGGGTTTTAACTTTTAACCTCGTGGGAGGTCCATATAAATTATAGAAATTAAGAGGCTTCCCGACAATAATCTGCTCAATATCTAAGCCCTCTTTAAGTTGGGTGAGATATGGAAAATTTAAGTTGACTTTTTCAGTTCAGAAGAGGAGTAAAGAATTAAATCCTCTAATTACACATTAGGGGTGTTAAGCCGAACCGAGATTGAGATGGGCAGGCTCGACTTAGCTACAAAACGGGTAAAGCCCAACTTGGCTCGAGCTTGAAGCTCGTCAAGCTCAAAAATGTCGGCTTGGCTCGAGCTCGAGGATACTAAATAAGAGCTCGACTCGAGACTCGACTTGACCACGAGATTACCCTATACGAGCTCGGCTCTACCTTGAGTGAGGTATTTGTAGTAGTCCTTCCTCAAGAACAAACACTTTATGTTTCATTCTCCAACCAGTGTGGGACTTTATGAATTAGCCTTTAATATTATTAAGAACAAAGGCTTGAACTAAAAACAAAGGCTTGAGCTCATAAAATATTCTTTATTCCTTTTATAAAGAACATAGGCTTAAATTTTTGATTCCCAATCAATGTGGGACAAGATCAGATTATATAAATCAAAGGCTTTATAATTTATTTCTCATCTAATCTATAAAGAGCACATGCTTAAACTTTTGATTCCCAACCAATGTAGGACAAGAATACAAGATCAAACAATAAGTAAAACTAGGGTAGTAACATTTTATAGACGAAAAAAAAAGATATTGTTTGCCCTTTTAACCAATGTGAGACACTTAACAATTTACAAAAATTCCTTATTGAAAGAATTTCTGAGCTTGTTCACGAGCTTTCACGCCGAGCCAAGGCTAGCTCAGGCTTGACTCGTTAAAATATCGAGCCGAACTCAAACTTGACTCGAGCCCCCTCGAGCCAAGCTTTGACTGAGCTTTTCTTTGATCATTCCTCTGGTGGTGATCCCTGTCTGGGTTCATAGTTCATATCATGTTCTAAGTCTGATAATAAGTACTTCATACCAGCCGGGAGGGTGTTCAACTGTTCATAATACAAATTACATTTGCCCTAGTTCCATTTGCTTTCGCAAACTTTGCTACATCATCTGCTAAACAGTTTGCCTTCCTTCCTTCATATTCAATTGTTCCTCCTGGTACTTGCCCGATGCACTCCCTGCAGGCATACATTAAGTCAGTTATTACACTCCTATTCTTTGCAGGGTTTTTGATTCCTCTTATTGCCAGTGCACAATCTGATGCAAGAATGATAGATGATGTTGATGATATGAGTGTCATGCATGCATTTGAATGATAAATGATGACTTTGAATCTAGTTTGAAATTATGTATCTTGAAATTAAAAAATTTCTATGTGATCAATGAACATATATGCAGGTTAGATCATTTAAAACACCTGATGAGATTGATACCTGGCTTTTTAGCAACCCTTTAAGTTGTCCAGGAGCTTTGCACTTCATTGAGAAAAGTTCAAGTGTTATGAGCTACGGAATCCAAACTAATTATACAAGTACATTCAAAAGAGGAAAGTCTGAAAATCCCACATTAAAGTTCCAAATCCCACTTCAAATTGCTGCTGAACGTGAAATTGCTAGATCCCTTTTAGCAGGTATGATTTGCAGTGATAGACTCCATGTCTTTCGACAAATCCGATATTTGATGACTTCTGAGACATACTAGTATGAATGTATCTAGCTAATTTTCTTGAATTCTTCTTGTTTAGACCAAAAGTTTAGCTGGAGTGTGGGATTGAAGGAGTTCCCACATCCTGCAGTAGCTAGTGCAGATGGATCTTCTTCTGACAATGGAGTTCTTGCACCGTTGTTCCTGTTCGTGATTGCCATGTTTCCTTTTGTTTTTCAATTAACTTCTGTAGTCATGGAAAAAGAACTGAAGCTACGGCAGGTAAAACACTAGAACTTGAGTACTTTTGATATCGAGAAGAATGTACGTAACTTCTGATTATTACTATATCTGATGCATTTCACTTCTGCTACTTGTGGTTTATCAGGCCATGAATATAATGGGGCTCTATGATTCTGCTTATTGGCTCTCGTTGCTTGTTTGGGAGAGCTTTGTCATTCTAATTCTATCACTTTGTACTGTCCTCTTTGGAATGATGTTTCAATTCCAATTTTTTTTGTATAACAGTTTTGCAGTACTGTTCCTTGTTTTCTTCCTTTTCCAGTTGAATATGGTACATTCTTATCTCTTACACATTTATGGCGCATTTGGTACGTGCTATTCAATTAATGGTGGTAATAATAATGAGTTTATAGGTAATTTTGATAAAAAAAGTGTCACGGCAATGCTATTTCCAAATAACTGTTTTACTTCACAAATTTCCATTTGAAGGAATGTGATATTGAGCTGATCTCCAATACCATTACCATGCACTACCATTTCAGAGGTGGTACTGAGTGTTACGGAAAGAAAAAAACACATGTTTGGGTATTGGCATGACACTTTTTTTACGATATTGCATTTTGAAAAAAAATTACCATTACCATCATTTACTACTGTCTACCAAATGAGTTCCCTGTGATTTTTGCTTTGTTCCTTGTAGTATTTTCTCACGACTTTTCTCTCGCTTTTCTTTGGGTGTTTTTGATACTAGACAAGTTTCGCCTTCATGCTATCTGCTTTTCTTCATAAGTCATCGTCTGCATTCAGAGCAGGATTCTGGATTTTTCTGATTGGAGTTGTCTTACAGGTAATTTCAGCATTCTAAGTTTTGGAGCACAACATTCTAATACTTTTAATTTATCTAAGTTCTGTTAATGTATAAATTTGATTTTGCAGTTTACAGCTCAAGCAATTGATCCCTCTAAGAAATCTAGCATCTTGTATTTTCTCCCACCAAGTCTGCTTTCACATGCACTTCAGATGCTCATCAATGCAACTGAATCACATAATAGTGCTGGGATTTGCTGGAGTAAACGAGCAAAGTGTCCTCGTGATCAATCTGGTTGTTTCTTGACAATGGTATATATGTTTACCTAACAGAAAACATAGTTCCAAGATACATATTTGTCTTACTTAAATCCAAGTTTTAAGAATTGGGTGTTAAAGAAAAAGGCCAAGTACTGATTCTTGGGTGCATGTGCATGTGCATGTTTGTGCAGAATGATGTCTACATGCGGCTCATATATAGTTTTCTGTTGTGGTTCTTTGTGGCGCTGTACTTGGATAATGTATTACCAAGCCCTCATGGTACGAGGAAATCACTACTCTACTTTCTAAACCCAAGATATTGGGCAGGAATAGGAGGAAACAACCCTCAAGGTACAGAAACTTGAGCTTTTGTTGATACACATAGTATAGTTCTTAACAGAATTTACTAACCTCTTCTTCATAATATCTTTGTTTAGGTGGTATATGTGGCTGTTGCATTTCCGCTACTGCACTTGACAATATTACTCCGGATGACACAGATGTGCTCGAGGAGGAAAATGCTGTGAAGCAACAAATGAGATCAGATGAAGTTGATCCTAATATTGCTGTTCAGATCTGCGGTTTAGTCAAGATTTATCCTGGAAAATTAAATTTAGGTTGCTGCTGTAAATGTCACAAAACTGATCCTTTCAATGCCCTCAAGGTACCAATTTTCTCTTCCTAGACACCCTAATCCAACGAGTTCAATGGAGTCTAATTGCCAAGAGACATACTCTGCTAGTTGTTTGTAGTTTGTACCAAGAAAGTATTAGCTACTTGCGGCTAAGACACATTATAACACTTAGAGGATTTTGGTTCAGAGGAAAATAGTTTTAACAAGGGTCGATTTAGTTCTCTTATTAACTAAAGAAAGAAATGTCATATTTACCTCCCTTTTCCTTACCTGTCTCTTTATTCTTTCCATCCATATGTACTCTTCCCTCCATTTTCATATATTTTCTTGTATCTATAACTTTTTTTTATGAGGAACCAAAAGAGAAAAAAACTATTTCACAATTATGTTCCTGCTTAGAAAACGTTTCTTTTAGAAAGTCCTTCATTTTCATTGAAATTGTACTGTCTGACCAAACACAACCTTAAATGAAAACTAAAAAGTGTAGAAGGGGAATCTTGAGTTTTGGCATACTTACAGAATAAGATGAGGAAACTTTCTTCCTTGTCAGATCACCTGTAATCTAAATCTTTCAGTTATTTTGTGGAGACGAGCTAGCTTATATTGTAGAGTCTTGTAGGGTTGATACTTGAAACTTGGGATCGAGTCCCATCTCCATCATTAGCCTCTATGGCTCTTTGCATACCAAAAAAAATAAAACTGTTTTAGTGCTTATTTCAATCAGGGATTGTACTTGAATTTGGAAAAGGATCAACTCTTTTGTCTCCTGGGACCAAATGGAGCTGGAAAGACTACTACAATCAATTGTTTGACTGGCATAACATCGGTGACAGCAGGAGATGGTATAAACTGTCTGACTATCTTTCACCTGTCTAAGCTTTTCTTCTTGCTAAACTATACATTTCAAATGACTTCGACTAGAATAACTAATTGTACATGTACAGCAATAATCTGCGGAAATTCCATCAGAGATTCCGTTGGAATGTCAAACATTCGGAAAATTATAGGTGTCTGTCCGCAGGTATTACCTTTTTCGGATCCTTACAATGTTGTAAGAAGAAAAAGTAATTTTGATTCTCATGCATTCTTCTCCTGTTTTGTGTTAAGAAAAGAGTCTCATGCATTTTCAGTGATTTCTTTCTCTTAGTTTGATGTTCTTTGGAATGTATTAACCGGTGAAGAGCATCTTCGACTATTTGCTATGATAAAAGGCCTACTGCCTGCATCAATCAAAGAGGTTTGTTCTGGACTTTGATGAAGGACATACTTATCTTACATTATGTTCCATTAAGTGAAGAGCAGTATTTCTTTCCATGGTAAACAAGGTTGTAAAGAAATCTCTGGAGGAGGTGAGACTAACAGATTCAGCCAAAGTGAGAACTGGTAGTTACAGTGGAGGAATGAGGCGCCGGCTTAGTGTTGCATCTGCTCTCCTTGGTGACCCAAAGTTAGTTATATTGGATGAACCGGTAAAATGAACTAATCACTCTGTTACTTTAAGTTCTACTTAGTTAATCTGCAGGGCCTACTATGCCCCAACTTTGACCATTAATATTTTGAGTTTTATGTATTTATAAAAATATTAGAAGTTGATATTTTGTAAATACACAATAAAAAGAATCTACAACATCATAGATGAAATTATATTTTTCTTACAAAATATGGTCAACATGTTCTAACTTTGACTTCGAAATAGGTAAGTGAATAAAACTTAAGAAAATGGAGGGATTATTACATAGTAGATAGTATTACACATTAGTTACATTATTAGAGAATATTGATAAAATTATGTTACATTATCTTTGTTACAATTGTAGACTACAGGTATGGATCCAATAAGCAGGAGGCATGTATGGGACATTATAGAAAATGCAAAGAGGGGAAGGGTCATGATTCTGACAACACACTCAATGGAAGAAGCCGACATATTAGGGGATCGAATAGGTATCATGGCTAAGGGGAGACTCCGCTGTATTGGGACGTCGATCAGATTGAAGTCACGGTTTGGAACTGGTTTCATCGCTAACTTGAGCTTCATAAATGGCAACTCGGTAGCAAATGCAGCTTCTAAGGAGACAGTAAAGGAGTTCTTTAGACATGTAAGTTCTGATAAAACTATGTCAGGTTTTATTCGCTTTGCAGAGGCAACTTGCTTTAATTTTAATGGTTCTTACAGCATCTGGGAGTCTCCCCAAAGGAAGAGAGCAACGCATATCTTACATTTGTGATTCCCCGTCACAAAGAGCCCCGTTTGAAGGTAAATACTATTGCTTCGACGCAGTATATATAGTCATCATTAATACATAATCTATGTGACAACAATCTCAAAAGGATCATGTATTATGTATTTGTGCCCTGGAAAAATATTAAGTTGGCCTTGGATAGTGGGGAGTTTCATGGCCTGGTCATGTTTTTCTTTTGCTAGGCAACTCTTGGAGAGCTCCAAGATAAACAACAAGAATTTGGTGTAGCAGACATTCAACTTGGCTTGACAACTCTGGAAGAAGTTTTCCTGAATATTGCAAGGCAGGCAGAGTTGGAAACTGCTATAGCTGAGGGGCGAATGGTGACTCTTACTTTGACTTCAGGAACACTAGTTCAGGCAAGTTCAATTATATTTTTAAACCCTTATAGATGTTAAAACTACATTTCTTGGATGAACCAAAAACGCAAAGATTAATCTGCAGTTAATATATGTTGGAAATTCCTAGCATTGCAGATACCTGAGGGAGCTAGATATGTGGCAATTCCAGGTTCAGAGACTGCAGAGAATCCTCAAGGCATTATGGTTGAAGTGCATTGGGAACATAATGACTCGGGTGCACTCTGCATTTCTGGATATTCAACTGAGATGCCAGTCCCTCCTAATGTACAGCCGAGCCACATCCTCCCTGTGGCTCATCCAAGGTCGTTGGGCCAGTCACGAGGAGTTGTGGGAAGGGTGATTGATCCGTACCAACTGTCCTAAACTAGCTTCGATTCATATTCAAGTTCATGATCCTTAGTACAATTGTAGAACAACAAATTTTCTTTTAAGGTTAGGGCTAAATGTCTGATTTATGGCTAGTTTCATTCCAAAACTGATAACTTCAGATGTTATATATGTGCGCGGTCATATTGTTAATCTAAAATCCTTACAACTATCATCACAAGCAATGTACAATTCTTTCATTTACAAGGAAAAGTGGGAGATTCTAAAGCACCCCATCATGAAGAAAACTACAAAAAAGGAAAAAAAAAAAAAAAAAAAAGGTGGCATCCTACACTGCAGATGATACCCTAACACTTCTTTCTGAAGACATACTAAAAACTGAAACATGTAGATGGAAAGGGGGGACAATTGAAAAAACTTTACTCATCAGACGATCTAGCTTGAGCCTGACGAGTGACCTTAATGAAGACATCCTCGAGAGTGGTGTCTGCCAGACCCCAAGCCTGAACAGGGAACTTACTCTTTGCATTTTCAACAAGCTGGAAAATATCAGCAAGACGAACTTCATGCTTTGGTAGCTCAAACTTTTGAGTACCACCCAAATGGTAGGTTTTCACAGCATTCCTACAGAGGCTCACCACCATATCCTCCACTTCTGCATCGTTTTTACCTGACGTTGTAGTCATTGTAAAGATGAAGTAACCTCCGTATCTACCTTTCAGCTGTTGTACACCATTTATAAACAACCATTGTTTTTTAGGTACACAAGAAAGAAACCAACAGGGTAATATCTTTGAAATGAAATTTGCTGAACTAAATATTGAAATTCTCCAAAGTTTAAACTTAACAAAACTAGATTTAGCTGAAATAGGAAAGTCAAGTTGAAAAGAAAACACAATATAACACCAAGGACCTTACCTCTTTTGGATTTCCTACACAACGCAGAGCTCCATCAACAAAAACTCCTAGTCTATCACAGAGAGCCTCAGCCTCTTCCATTGAATGAGCTGATAGAAGTCGGAAACAAAAAAAGTGTCAAAACTTGCCAAATTTCCTAGTCTTTCTTTAGCATCATGTATATGGATCTTTGATCAGAGAAGTTTGATGTATTCCATTCCGAGAAGATAGGACAGAATACTTACTCGTAAGAAGAATTGCTCGATTTTGCTTTGCACGCTTCACAACACTCCATAGACTATTTCTGGAAACTGGGTCTAGTCCAGTACTTGGTTCATCCAGGTAAACAATCTTCAGAAAATCCAAGAAATTAGTATCTGATACGCTTTGACGGAATACGCAAGCATAAAACTGAATGAAGGATCAGTGACTTAAAAGAACTTGTAAAAAAGAAAAGGTACAACTAAGTGATATAAGTAACCTTTGGATCGCCAATTAGTGATATAGCGACACTAAGCCTTCTCTTCATGCCTCCACTATACTTGCCAGCATGTTTGTCAGCAATACCACCATGGAATAAGTTCACCTCTTTGAGAGCCTCTTCAACTGCCTGCACAACATAATGGGGTAGGGTGAATAATGGCATTCTTTAGAAGAGAAGGTGCACAAAACAGTTTTAACTACCTGTTTTTGCAACTCATGCTAATTTTTTAGATGCAACTATATTTAATTAACCCTCTTTTGTTTACTGAAGGACAAACAAAGTACCTTTGTCAATGTAGAACCTGTAAGGTTTTTAAGTCTACCATAAAAGTATAGATGCTCCCTTCCAGTAAGTGTTTCCCACAGCAGGCTGCAGGGGCAAAAGAAGTTGAACAATTAATTGATTATAATAAGTAAATGTATATACTGTTAAGGATATGAAGTATGATCAACCGACTAATAGTTTCCTTAAAAGCAAAAGAGCAAGACTTGGACTTACTCAAACTGAGGGCAAACTCCCATACAAGTGTATACTTCATCCATACGAGTTGTTATGTCTAAACCTTCAATATATGCCGTGCCTGAAGTTGGCTCCGTGAGACCAATCATCTATGGGGATATATAAGAGGTTAAATAGCATAATGCATAAGAGTTTTTTTTTTGTCACTAATGGCTTGAAAAAATTATCTGATGTATGTTAATACGCCATTATGCCCCATTTGAAAGGATTATATAACAAACAGAACATAGTTATAGAATGAAATTATACTGACCATGCTGATGAATGAGGTTTTTCCTGCACCGTTTGGGCCAAGCATGCCAAAGCACTCCGACCTTTCTAAAGCAAGAGACAATCCTTTAACTGCAGCTTTTGCTGCGTTTCCATCTCTTCCTGGGTAAATTTTCCTTATATTGTCACAGACAGCCGTGTGCGTTCTGCTTCCTTCTTTCATTAATTGTTCTACCTTTTGTCTCTGTCAGAAAACATTGAACACATTGTTGATTTGGGATTTATAAGAGTAATCCAATAGAATTATCAATATATAATGGTCTTGTGTTCACTTGGCTTGGTGGAATCGGTTGCTAATTGCTACCTTTTTACAAGCAAATCAACTAACTTTAGAGCAAAAAAGCCAACAACAAAAAGCAGGTCTGGTTCAGCTTCATCGTTTTTGCAAAGAAAAGCCATATACTAAACATATTCTTTTTGGTTGATTGACCACATAAAATAAACAAACAAAAGCCGAAATCCAATTAAATTTATGGCAAATACCAAATCACCAAACAAGGTTTAAGTCCTACAAAAAAAGATGCAAAACCTTGGCTTTATAGTGGATGATATGGGGGGCTATTGTAAGTATTGTGTTGGATCCTTGATACTCAGACATGGATATAGACACTTTGACACTTTGTTTTTGGCCAAATATTACACAAAAGTTAATCCGACACTAGGACACATATTCGTGCCCCACATGAGACCTTGAGTCTGAGTAACGCAGATTTTGTTTTGGGGGGGGGGGGGTTATGGAAGCTGTTCTGAATGAAACAATACCTCCTGTTCCACATCAGTCTGATTATTGCCAGGCAAAACTTGAGAACTATTTCTTTGCATACTTTGCCGGGAAGTAGGCTTCTTTCCGAAGGTGGGTAAGAAAAAGAAGGGACCCTTTCTCCTCCCACTTCCAGTAGATACAACCTGATCTAGATAATATGCTAACAAAAGCATGACCGCCCACTCGGTAACCATGATGATCATAGCTGTTTTCATTCCATTGCCTAGGTCACTCAAGTTCTTCCACCGCATTCCAAAGTCAGCACCATTCCTAGCAAATGTAGCATATTTTTGGAATTCGTATATGCCTCGATATAGTGCAAACCCAGGAAATATCTCTACTAAAAGTACCACATTGCCTGAAAAATCAGAGATATACGTAATATATTACCATAAAGATTGATGAAGAGAGCAGCACTTTTGTTATATCCTGCTGTTCATAACATGTCGAAGACTAAGGTACCGTTGTAGTAAATAAATATTTTGCATCCAATCCAGAAGAATAGTCATGAAAAAGTTGTGATATTTCCTAAAATGGTAATGGATTACACTTGCATTTGACATGAATTCCGGATTGCGGAATGAATCAAGAAGAGAGGTTAGAAGAGGACATCTCATAGGGTGCATTATCTTCACCTAAAAAAACAACTTTCACGTCTAACAAGTTAAGATAAGTTGCGGTCTAATAAATTTTAATAAGATATAATATATGAAATTTGTATATAATTACGGCAAAAGTCAAAGTATTGCAATATTATTGACGAAAATATATATATATATATATATATATAATTAGCTGAAAGAAAAGTATAAAATAAGGTCTAGTAGAGTCTACTTACTAGAAATATCAGTGGATTCAATACATCTTCCCGCAACAAATAATGACAAAACACAAACCAGCATCATGTACGACGAGCTAATCACTGAAAATATGTAAAAGCGTGATCATGATGAAGAAAAAATTATACAAGTATAGTTGAAACTTTTTTTTAAATTAAGAAAAAACATTATTAAAGCGTGTGAAAATCAAACCTTGAGCAGTCTTGACAGTAGATACAAGTGCAGCAATTACAAAAACAAATGAAATTTGCCAGTTCACATGGATGAAATAGAAGACAGATTGAAGGGTGTAGTCATTCTTGGTGAAAATAGTTAGACCTGTAAATTGAATAAGCAAGTTTATGCTGTGCTTCATAAACAAAGCACAAAATGAGGTGACAACAAGGTAAAATTAGAGTTGTTTGAATTATAAAATATATATAAGACCATCTTATAATAATTTAAGGTAAGACGAGAGTAAATTATTATTCTTACTTAAAGTAAAAATAACCCCTTTAAGGTATAATTAAGGTGACCTGTGCCACACCCCCTTCCTTCTCATCATAGCTCAAAATCCTATTGATGATTGCTTGCTTCGGGACCTCGGTTATAATGGCACCTGGTATACATGGGAGAGGGGTCTCACGGCTGCAACTCGTATCCGTGAGCGAGCGCCTTGACCGTTTTCTTTGTTCTGATTCATGGCTCAGTCTTTTCCCCGACACGCATGTGGAACACCTTTGCCGCTATAAGTTTGATCATTGTGCAATAGTTACTCGTCTGAAAAAATACAGCAATCAAGGTAGAAAGAAGCGCGGCTTCAGGTTTGAAACAAGTTGGTTACTTGACGATGATTGTGGGTAGGGATGAGCATGGGTCCAAGACCCGACCTGGACCCTGCTGGACCCGACCCTAATTTAAGGGTCTGGGTCCAACTTTTTCAGACCCTAAGGGTCCGGGTCTGGGTCCAAGTAATTTTTTTAGGGTCCAGGTCCGGGTCTTGATATTTAGACCCAGACCCGACCCTTAAACCCTAAACTTATTTAATATATAAATTTTAACTTTTTTTAAAAAAAACAAACTGATTTTCTAAAAACTAAAACCTAAACTAAAACGCCAAAACACAATTCTGGGCCTTCACTTTGAAAACCTGGCCTCATCTCACCCCTCTCGTTTCCCTTCACTCATCCATCTGATCTCGCTACTTCTTCTCTCTCATCTCCATCTGATCTCGCCTTCATCTCACGCCCGGCCCCTCCGTTCGCCGTCAACACCCACGAATACAAATCGCCTTCATCTCACGCCCCCTCTGTTCGCCGTCAACACCCACGAAGGCACGAACACCGGCTGCTCAGGTTCGCCGTCAACAACCACGAAGGCACGAACGAATATTGTTGTATTTCATTTCTCGATCTTGTTTAATTTCTTCGAGTTTCTCAAGAGATTGTTGTATTTCATCTCTTTTTCTCACTCCTCGACCGAGGTGCTTGACCGGTACTTTTCGTGCCCTAATTTTCTTCAACATATTACCGAGAGATATATTTAGAAAAATTGACTTTGTTTGGTATAATTTCGACTCGTAAAGTTGATTAAGCGATTGATTTTTATGCTTTTACTGCTAATTTTCTACTTGATTTATATAGTAGTAAGTTTTTCGACTCTGGCTCCGTTTGGTAGGGCGTAAAACATTTTCCTGGAAAACTGTTTTCCTCTATTTCCAATTTTACATTGTTTGGTATGCAAAGGAGTATAAAACCATTTTCCTTAGGAGTCAAATTGTTCTCCTAATGATGGAAAACCATTTTCCCTTCAAAATAGATGGAAAACCGTTTTCCTTCCTTTATCTTATCTCTCTTGTACACTTATCTCACTACCTCCTTACCTTCCCTTTCATTTTCCTTTCTTTTCATCATTTTTCTTACATGGAACCAAACAACGGAAAACTAATTTTGGAATTGTGTTTTCCATTGTAAATTGTTTTCCATGAAAATCATTTTACACTGAAAATGTTTTACACCCAACCAAACAGAGCCTTTGTGCTACTGATTAGTAGATTATAGAATAGGAAACTGAATTTCTGGAAATTGAGGTACGAACCAGTGTTAGCAATTACAGTATAGTAGTAGTTGTATTATTGTATTTTATATTTTTCTTATTTATGGGTATTTTTTCTAGATGATTATTAATATTAATAATGCTGAAAATTTGGCAAAATAAAGAATTTAGGTCTGGACCCTCCAAACCCTCTAGACCATCCAGACCC
The DNA here is from genome assembly GCA_947646795.1 of Beta lomatogona. Taxonomy (NCBI): domain Eukaryota; kingdom Viridiplantae; phylum Streptophyta; class Magnoliopsida; order Caryophyllales; family Amaranthaceae; genus Beta; species Beta lomatogona. Next base: position 958,829 of record CANSNZ010000244.1, on the reverse strand, counting down.
TAAGGGTCTGGGTCTAATTTTTCCAGTCCCTTAGGGTCCGGGTCCAGGTCTGCAAAAAAATTTAGGGTCCACCTGGACCCGACCCGACCCGACCATTGTCCATCCCTAATTGTGAGACCACGGTCCGTTCAGCATGGAACAATTCGGTGGGAGATACTTTTACTACTCGGCTTGAACTTATGGCAGGTGACTTGAAATCTTGGAGTGCTTTGAAGTTCAATAAATTGGGCGACCAAATCAAAAAAGCCGAAAAAGATTTGCACGAAGCCCAAAAGCTTCCTATCACAGATGAAAATTGTGGTATTTGTGCGGCTCTTGAAAAGAATCTGGATGATTTGAACGAAAAATATGAGGCCTATTGGTATTTACGCTCTAGAGTTTTGGAAGTTCGTGTTGGAGATAAAAACACTTCTTATTTCCATCACAAAGCCTCTCAACGTCGGAAGCAAAATTATGTAAAGGGTCTTTCTGATGAGCAGGGGGTTTGGCGAGAAAATATTGATGAAGTGGAGCAAATTTTTGCTGGTTATTTCTGCAACATTTTTACATCTTCCCACCCTAGTGACTCAAATATTCAGGAAGTCCTTCAATACGTTGCCCCCATAATCACTAATGACTGTAAGCGTGCTCTCCTACGTCCGTTCACCAAGGAGGAGATTTTTGCTGCCCTACATCAGATGCACCCGTGCAAGGCTCCTGGGCCGGATGGTATGCATGCTATTTTCTATCAACGGTTTTGGCACATTGTTGGTGATGATGTTACTGATTTTGTTAGCAGTATTCTTCATGGTCTTACTTCACCTGCTAGTGTAAATAAGACTAACATTGCTTTGATCCCTAAAGTCAAAGAGCCTACAAAAGCTGCTGAGTTTCGCCCTATTGCTCTATGTAATGTTCTCTATAAGCTTGTCTCTAAAGCTATTGTGATCAGAATGAAGGATTTCCTCCCTGATATTGTTACAAATAACCAGAGTGCTTTTGTTCCTGGTCGTCTGATTACAGATAATGCCCTCATTGCCATGGAAGTTTTTCATTCTATGAAATATCGTCTAAGAGGGAAAGGGGCACAGTTGCTATGAAACTGGATATGAGCAAGACGTATGACAGAGTTGAGTGGGGCTTTCTTAGGAAACTTATGTTAACTATGGGTTTTGCTGGGCGCTGGGTTAATCTCATTATGGATTGTGTATCCTCTGTCTCATACTCTTTCATTATAAATGGAGTATATGGTTCTATCACTCCTGCTAGAGGTCTCCGCCAGGGAGACCTCCTTTCTCCTTTTTTGTTCATATTGATTGCTGATGCTTTTTCTAGAATAATTCAGAGTAAAAGTCAGGAGAAGTTGATCCATGGTGCTAAGGCCAGCCGTAGTGGTCCAGAGATCTCTCATTTGCTTTTTGCTGACGATAGCCTCCTTTTCACCAGAGCTAACCGAAAGGAATGCGCAGTTATAGTTGATATTCTCAACAAATATGAAGCAGCATCCGGACAGAAAATCAACTATGAAAAGTCGGAAGTCTCTTTCAATATAGGAGTTAGTGTTGAACAAAAAGCAGCTTTGTTGGAAATTCTGAACATGAGGTAGGTTGACAAGAATGAAAAATACCTTGGTATCCCTTCTATTGCAGGGAGCGAGGTCGAAGACATCTATCTTCAACTCTCTCTTAGATAGAATTTGGAAGAAACTCCAAGGGTGGAAAGAGAAACTTTTGTCGAGGGCAGGTAAAGAAATTCTTCTCAAGTCTGTTATTCAAGCTATTCCTACGTATCTTATTGGTGTCTACAAAATCCCATCTGTGGTTATCCAAAAGATACATTCTGCTATGGCTCGTCTCTGGTGGGGTAGCTCTGATTCTCAAAGGAAGGTTCATTGGAAAAACTGGGACACAATGTGCACTTTAAAGTGCTTTGGTGGCATGGGTTTCAAAGATTTAAGAGTCTTTAATGATGCTCTCTTAGGCAGACAAGCTTGGAGACTTTCACGCTCCCCCAACTCTCTTTTTGGGAGAGTAATGAAAGCGAAATATTTTGCTCATTGTGATTTTCTTGATGCCCCGCTTGGGTACTCAGGTAGCTTTTCCTGGAAAAGCATATGGAGTTCAAAGGCTCTCATCAAGGAGGGTTGTTTGTGGAGTATTGGAGATGGCCGATCAGTTGACATTTGGGAAGCCACGTGGATAACTGGAGACACGGGGAGATTTATCACTAGTGCTCGAAGAGCGGATCTCCACCTAGTTCGAGATTTAATGGATGCTGATGGTAGCGGATGGAACACACCCCTTGTCGAAACTTCCTTTAATGATCATGATGTGCGTTGTACCCCTTAGTTCACTGGTAAGAAATGATGAACTCACATGGGCTCTCACAAAGAATGGGGATTATTCGGTGAAAACGGCCTATATGCTTGGGAAGGGTGGAAATCTTGATGATTTTCACTAAGCTTGGGTGAATATTTGGAGTGCGGAGGTTAGTCCCAAGGTCCGACATTTTCTATGGCGCTTATGCACCAACTCACTCCCGGTTCGTGAAATTCTGCATCACCGCCATTTGATTGATGACGCCTCATGTCCGTGGGGCTGTGGAGTGCTGGAAACCTCAGATCATGCTATCTTCGGGTGTCCTCGCTTTAGGGCCCTTTGGGAAGATTGTGGGTGTGTGTCTATGTGTGTTTAGGCCTAGTCGCTGCCAATGTGTGAGCTGCTGGTCCGCTGGCAGCATTTAGACCCAAATGTAAGGAAGAAGGGTCTCTTTCTCGCTTGGATAATATGGGGTGAACGCAACAACAAGATCTTCAACGAACGCTCCACCCCTCACCAAGTTCTAATAGAACGTGTCTCAAGACTTACTGCGGAATATGACAAGTACGCCGCTTGCATATATCGCCACTTGCAATCCAAGCCTGCGACTTCTCACTCGAAGACGTGGACGCCCCCTCCACCTGGTATCATTAAACTCAACGCAGATGCTCCGCTAGCTCATGAGGGCTGGATAGGCTTGGGAGTGATAGCCCGAAACTCGGCTGGGGAGGTATTGTTTGCGGCATCTAGGCGTGTTAAGGCTTACTGGATTCCGGAAGTTGCAGAGGCAAAAGCTATTGAACTTGCTGTGAAGTTGGGTAAACGCTATGGGCTGCGAGATATTATAATTGAATCGGAATTTCAAATGGTAATTAATCGGCTCTCCAAGAATGCTCTTTTCCTTTCAGATTTGGATCACATTCTTCATGACATCCTTATCTCTTGTATTTCTTTTGTGTCCCTTTCTTGGTCGCATGTGAAACGAGATGGAAATTATGTTGCTCATCATTTAGCTAGGCTAGTTCCTTTTGGTATTGAACAAGTATGGGAAAACCATTATCCAACGGAAGTTGCGCCCTATGTACTCGTGGACAATTTGGTTCAAAATTAATCTAGCCTGGTTTTTTCCCCTCAAAAAAAAAAAAAAAAAAAAAGGTGACCTGTTATTTAATAATGACCCCTTTAACTTGTAAAATGACTCTTTTGGGACATAAAGTGAGGTGGTTTTACCATAATATTATTGACTATTGTAATGCGGTTTTCTGCAAGACATACTATATTTGATTACTCGATATTTTTTCCAGCAATGACAAAGAGGCGAACGAAGAGAACAGTCTACGATGAGGCTTGTAAAAATAAGTAATTGCCCAATATGCCGTGTCTCTAAGCCCATGCATTTTCATCATGATCCGTAAATTTTTTTCCTTCTCATACACAATTAAGCTTACTAAGACCTGAAATTAGTTAAAAAGCATTGAGTTAACACAAAAAAAATCAATCAAACACTATAGCTAAGTACTTTAATTGTTAGCGATCATAGTTGCTGTTATATGTAAGACGTTAGCACTCAAAATAAAGCTTAAAACAATGGGTGTTCAATAAAATTTAGCTGTTGGGTTTTAGTAATGGAACATGAAAGAATTAGGTTCTACCTTCAAAAGCTGCCATTGACTCAAATAAGTTAAAGTTAGCTTTTCGAAAACATAATATTTGCGTCTAAAAGCAGCCTAAAAACACTTTTACAAAACATTATATAGTACTTTTTGCCTTTGTAACGTCATCTCCAAAATTGTTAAGCTTCTCTACGTTTTACAAGTTGAGTTACTTGAGATAGATGTGAAAGCGTCAGGGTTATTTTTTTGAAAATTGTCGAAAAACACAAGGTTATATGTATCTCCAATAATTTCAAAAAATATGTCTTAAGATAACCGTTTGCAACGCATTTTCATTAGTTGGTAGCATGACATCAGTAAATATTTGGATACTTACGGTTGCCGGGTAAATAAGTAATCCAAAGCTTGCAATGCGCAAGAGAAAATCCAACACCCCTTGAACTTTGGCATCTAATCTAAGAATGGTTGGCACTTCTTTATTGAACTCAAACAGCATCTGCGTGCCAGGTCCTTGCAACAATTGAAGGTACGCATTTGATGCCTGCACATGTAATTATTACACTGAAGTATTAGATTTTGCAATTTTTTTGTCTAAAAGAGAAAGGAGTATAAAGGGAGAAAAAAGAACTAGGTGTAGCACAAAGTCATTTTGTACACAATCATTTTTACTCCAGGTCGTAAGGTCTAAATACTACTTTCTCCGTTTTTTTATAAATGTTACATTTCCCATAAATGGAAATGTCCAATAGATCTTCATACTTTATAAATGGATCTCTTTTCCCCATAAAGATTTTAAAATACTATTAAAAAATTGGTGATTTCCCACTTTCTCCTTTAAAATACTCATACTTTTTCCTTAACAAATGTTTTTTTATTCAAAAAGTGGTGGTTCCCCACTTTCTCTCTACCTATCTTAAAAACTCCCACTCTCTATGTAGCGTCTATAAAAAAAAATGGAAGAAGTATCTCCATTATATAAGGCAACTCTTGAGGACTTTGGTGTCCACTTGAGTTGCCCAAATTACCCCAACTATAAACAAAAATTACAAGTGCAACCATTTAATAAATTTAAAAAATAAAAGTAAAATAAGGAAAAAAAAGGGGAAAAAGAATCCTAACATTTGCGTTAAAATAGACAGCCAAGTAGTTACGTTACTTCACTGTGTTCACCTTTTCCAAATTTTTTTAATGCACTAATTAATTGTAAAGGCAGTTTTTTCTACTTCTTCAGTTTCTCTTCTTCTCCTTCCTCTTATTTCAACTTCTCTCATGAATGAGGATTAAATTGAAAATATCCACAAAATCACGCATACGTGATGTCACGCACGCATCGCGTGCAAAAAATACTAGTTTATCATTTATGGTAACATGGTTATTAAGTTTTAAAAAATCAAAGTCCAAACTCGTATAACGTTCCTAGAAAAGCGCATGTGCCACGTGACACTCATTGAACACATGACTTTTGAAATGAAAAGTGAGAATTTAAACATGAATCCAACATAACATCATTGCTTAGTATTTCAACATAAAATATAATAAATGTTTTTTAATTATATCTCATTAGAAGACTTATACAAGTAGTTACATCCCTAATACTTATAATAACAATAGACTGTTGTAGACATAAACTCTTACTCAAATTCCTTGTAGAAATTTAAGTTATTGCTTTCATATATCCCCAAACTTTTAACGGCTTATTTTTCAAAATAACATACAATTACCTATCATGTCGTGAGTCGTGATGTCTATTTATCCTCACCAGACAAAATATTACGATAAGTAACTATATGGCGCAAGGGGCATCGTCCAAGACACTCACTAGTTGAGAGTTTGAACCTCCCAAAATGGTTTCTACTTTATTTTGTCAATTATAGATATCTTTTTTTGTTGTTAGTTAGAAGTACTTTTGAGTTTATTATAGGTAAAACCTCTATGATCACACATTCATATGACTTTTGGTACCTATAAACTAGCATTGATACAAAAACCTATAAAACCAAAAGAATCAAATATTGAAAACAGGTTGTGATGTGCATCGCCCTTACCAAATTTAGCCACCGTGGTAGACGATTGTATTCAAAGGTAATCCCCATCATAAAATTTGTAACCTGAGTTTGTTCGTGCCATAAAGTCATATTGTACTTGGCTCCATTGCTGTCTGAAAAATCAAATGCTATTCCCCACCCCCCAAAAAGAAAAATTAAAACGCATGCCCTACAACGTAAGCTGCATGAGATGAGTAGATGACCATAATGACTTTATACAATGCTCTCTTCTGAGTTGTGAGCACTGAGCAGAACCATATTACAAAAGGAAAAATATTATAATACTCTGTCTAAATAGTCAATTCTTCAGAAAACTTTTCAACCAAATAAAAAGAAATTTTAACAACTTTGTCTGATACTTCAAATCAAGGCTAATACATTAGCAAAAATTGATGATGTATCGAAAGAAGAAGGGATAAGAACACAAGATGAGATACAAAATGGGACAGTGGATTAACTGTAATTAAAGAGCAAAAAGGAATGTTGAACTAATAATCCTCAGTCTCTTCTCTCCGTTTCCAATCTTCTCTCTTCTCTCTTTAGAAACCCTAGTTTTCTATTTAAATGTAGAGTCCTAGGGGATACCACCATCCCTTTGGATGAATATACACCCCTTTTTCGTGTCTATATATGTTTTAAAGTAATTGATTACAATAGATCTTCACCTTTCTCTCATGGAGAATTTTTGACCCATATATTGGATTATTGGTGCCCATTTTTTGAGTTTAGGGTGCTTGTTTTTAATTTCACATGGAAATTTGATTTTTTGATGAATTTTATTTGTTGAATATCTTTTTGTGATGTCACAGCAGATTTGAGTTCTACATCTACAACCAATTGCATCAGATTTAGTTCATAGCTAAATGAATGATTCTTGGATTTTGACTAAAATTGTTCATAATAAAAATATAATGATTCTTGGATTTTGACTAAAATTGTTCATAATAAAAATATGTAAATTTAGCTCAAAAAGATATGCAAAAAAAACATTCACATCCTTCTCCGTTTAAGAATAATTTCAAATCATTTTAGATAGGCACCTCCATAGCTTCGCATTATTAATTAATTATGATATAATTTATATTCTTTTTCTTTTCATCGTCCCATATTAATTAATTAATATGACAACGTTTAATTTTCACTGGTAATTATATATCTATTAGCAAACATTATAAAGTTGATAATTTAAAATTATAAGTTGAGAAAACTATATTGATCTTGAATTCTTGATATTTTACATCCTTACGTTGGTCTAGATATATCTATAGAATATCATAGTCAAAGTAGGTTATGTGAGTTGTGCACGTGGTCAAACTACATTGATTACTATGGAAATGAAGAACTATAATAGATAAATTCTTCCTAGTTCAGATTATTATTATCTTTTATATATTGATCAAACTATATTGATTAGTACTACCTGCTGCGAATTCGTTCTCTTCCTTGTGTTGTTTGTTTCCTCCTTTGCATTTGTATAATTCCTTATTGACATCAGACGAGGTGTTCCGCCATAAGTGTAAATTTTCAAGGCACTTTACTTCTGAATACATTGAGAAAAAAATGAACAATGAACTTCAGTTTACAAGACAAAGTCTTACCACACTATCAAAATGCATGTATAAGTATTTTAGGAAAAATATTTAGGTAAGATGAACACTCATGAACTTACTATAACTTATTGTCTTGTGAGGCATCAAAAGTTATCTTTCAAAATACCAAAGATCTCACCCCAAACGCATAATATATTACTGTAACTCGGATTCATAAAAGATTTTGCCTCACAACCTTTTACTAGCAAGTAGCAAGTTGATGGGAAGTTTGAGAGAAGAAATTAAACACATTGAACTTTGAATCTCGAAGAAGTAGCCAAATAGTGCTTGTTGCATGAATATGTAGTTGTTATCATCTCATTACAACTTACAAGCATATAATAAACTAGACCAAATAAGGTTTCGTTGTCATATACTCCATTTACTTTTTTTATTTGCTACATTATTGCTTGGTTTTTATGATGTCATTTACTAACCATTAACATATGTGATTTCGTTTAAGTAAAAGTCATAAAAATTTGATATTATGAATTTACACATGAGACGAATCAAAGAAGACCACACATGACTATATCTTTAATTATAAAAAAAGTAAAATAATCGGTCAAAGTTAGTGGCATCATTCCCAAAAGCAACAATGTAGCAAATAAAAAAGCAATGGGAATATGTGCTCAATATATATTTTTCATAGAAATATGAAACAAGAAAGATGCACGTAAACAAGAGCCAGAAAAAGGTTTTCAAGTACCTTGGCCTGAGGGATAAGGGATTGAAGAATTAGCCTTGCACTTGCTTTGTAAATAATAGAGGGGTGACGGCGATCCGGGATCGAAGGCAGGATCCATCAGATAACTCGCCTGAGGAAATTTAACTGATGTTGCCTAGCACAGAATTTTAGATAAAGTTCAGCAATTAATTAGCCAACAAAGGCCAAAGGCATGATGCAATCATGCAATGCCCTATTTATTGATCATAATAACTCGGAAGTGTACATCGTCCATAAAAATGCAACGAGATTGAAACATATATTCATGCTTACCAAGACTAAACGATCCATATCAGAAGGGTTTCCTGCAGACACTGGGGGATTCATTTTCTCTGCCAAACCTGTCATTAACATTTCACAGACGATAGTCAGGTAATTTTTATTTATTAGACCACTATGGTTGTAAAGAGATTAAGTTAAAATTCTAGTACTAGTACAATCGAGTAAGTTGTATTTCGTTGGAATCTTACGTTAGTAATAACTTGAATAATATGGGAAATTACAAAGACTAACCTACTCAATGCCAACATACTCTAGAAATCTATGAATGCTCGTATTTTCGTCACACATTGAAACGAATCTATCTAACAAGATTTTACCCCATTTATTTATTTTATTGCAACATTTTGATTTTCATACTTACCAATATAAAACTTTGATCATTTATATCTTTATTATAGATTTTTAACTATTGTTACAAAAGTTCATGTACATATATCTATTAATCATAAAAACACACACATATATATAGATGAAAATATGAGAAAGCAAATCATTAGCTGGCACGTGACTTTTAATTATATTCTAAAATCTCCCTATTTTTCCGCTTCATAGTAACAACAATCTTTCCCGTCCTAGCAAATCCCATACTTATAATTTATAATTCAAAACATTGCATTTGCAACACTAGAAAAATGAAGGGAATATATTTGTGGGACTAATGATCAATGTTAATTAAGTAAGAAAAAAATCGTCTCAAATAGTCAACTGTATATAATAATGAAGAGCGTGAAAATCAAAGTGTAACAAAATAAAGTTGGACGAGTAGGTGTCAATAGATAGATAAATGGTGAACGTACTCATAACAAAGGATCGATTGGTGCCTGTGAAGAGCAAAGAGACAGGGCAATTGTGGGCGCCTCGACACGAAGGAGGCGGCAAGTCAGTGAAAGGCATGTATTTGAAGCGGACAGCTCGTGTGGTGTCGGAAGGAATATCCAGGGATGGTGGCCAAGCAAAGGGGTCCCTTATCTCCTCCGTCATCTTAGGATCATTGTTTGTGCCTCCACTACTTATCTCCTTCATATAACGTTCCAAAAATCCACATAATGCTACTATTACCAATGGGGTTATTAACAGGCAGCAGTTCTGTGACTTGTTTCGTTTCTGCATTCCAATTAAAACCACAATTAATCATAAATTTCCCTTTATATAAGTCTGTATGATTAGTCATATCATGCAATGTATGCAACTATGAAGCACGACGAAATACTTAGTAGGTAAGATCCCCGTACCATACCCGACTCGGTGCTAGTTATAAACTTCTTTAATTTCTTTTTTAGTGCAATTCTTAAAATTTTAGCTATTCATACACCTGTCTTTGACCATATTTTTCTTACAAATATACCAAAACCAAAATAATCATATGGAATGTCGTTGAATCTATTTCAATGAAAATTTTCATAATATAAATTTTTTATAATTTTTACAAATACATCATTAAAGATATTAATGGTCAAAGTTGTGCGTTGGCAAACTAGAAAGTCAAATTAGAGCAACTATATTGAAACAGAGGAAATGTATTAGCGATGCAATGAGAAGCCTTCTCTTTACCATACGTAACATTTCTTCCATTTTTAAATTCATAAAATGTCTTATACAATACTTGGACTTGATTCATAAATAAGAGTAAAATTTGGATAAATATGAGAAACAACCAAACTTGAGATATTTAATGGTGAATTTTCCTAGTTCAATATGCCATTGTACGAAGATGCTCTTAGAGAAAATATGAAAGAGTGTACCTGATATATAAGAGATTTTCTAAACAATGCATCTGCCTGAGTAGCAAAGCTTGCACGACCATTTGTTGAGACTTCCATGCCTTAAAAATTATAAACAAACAACCCAACGAAATGTGATTCACACCCTTAGGGAGATTGGAGGGGAATTAACAAGTTTGAAGAAAAATTGAAGAGAATTGTTAATTTGTTCTGCTATATTTTCTCCTAGAAAGATCTAAAGTGACCAACAATTTTTCCACGTTTTTCTACTACTATATATATGGTTTTTGTCAACCTATGTTTCTAGTGGCCACGCAAATTGTTTACGAGAGATCTACTACATATGGACATATGGTTCTTCTATATTTTCTCCTGAATTTTACCATGAGAGATCTGCAAATTTTTATGGTGGATCTACGCATATGGTTCTTCTATATTTTCTCCTATATATTCTCATATACTTTACTATATATAATAAATGGCTAAAATGTAGCTAGTCCACTTAAATAAATGTATATATACCCTCCATATATTAAACTGAAACGGTGTTTGTTCTTAATTCCTTGTTTTCATTATTTGGAATTTGGGTTTGGATGATATTTGTGGAATAAAAGATGCAATTAAGAAGCGGGATCCCGCTGCTAATGCAGCAAATCAAGGCGCTTCTAAAGAAAAATATGTGGGTGGCAGGGAGGAATAAGTACGCCTTGTTCCAACTATTCTTTCTTACTTTCTTCTTTATCTTCCTAATGTTTGCGCTGGACAAGATAGGCCACGCCATTGCTAACGTAGATCCCACATTTCGTGACGTGCCTGACCCGCCGTACAACCTCCTCTCGGAGACGATACCGCCTTGCGAAGAGTTCAGTGTACGCCGTCCGTGCTATGACTTTGTTTGGAGTGGTGGACCTTCCGACTCCAACTCAAGGATTCAACGTATTGTTGACGCGATCATGGCTAACAATCCCGGTCGACCCATTCCACCTTCCAAGGTATGTCTCCTATGAAATACATATGAGGAATTAGAAAAAAGCACCATACGAATGGTACATAAATTGTGGGATATATAAGATATGAAATCAATAAACTTATGTGTTGAGTGTAACCATCTCTAATAAAAATAAGATTTTAACATCTCATAAGTATCAATACGAATCACTCTTTCAATTGTTAATACACATGGTGTTATGACAGATGTGAGAAAGAACAAATATTGAATGCAAAATTGAAAATAAACAGACACAGATTTAACGTGGTTCACCAACGGAGTGTTGGCTACATCCACGGGCAGAGGAGAGAATAATATTATTGATGAGAGAATAACCAGAATTACAGAGATGATTAATGGGAGAAACGTCACTAATAAACTAGGTTAAAAAACCTATTTATATGCAAACCCCGAAAAATCGCCAACCCGCGTCATTAAACTGCCGCCCGATCGGGTCGGGCGGAATCCGCCCGATCGGGCGGTAATTGCCCAGCCAAAACCTGTTGCGGGCCCGATCGGGCGACCAACGCCCGAGTCGTAGTTCGCTACGACGCCCGATCGGGCGAAGCTGCCCGATGGCATCGGGCGCCCAACTTCCACATCTGCTGATGAAACGCTGCTCCGCCCGATCGGGCGAGACCGCCCGACCAAATCGGGCGAGCCGACAAACACCGTCTTCTGACCAGATTTCAAGGCACAAACTCTACACATGGAATCTGAGATAACTTTCTTCAGCACTCTAACTCTCCTCATTCGTGGACGATGGCACAAGTCCACGACCTATAAAGAAAATATTACCAGTGAGGCCAAATATTGAGACACATAGATATGTGCACATTAGTCACACGTCCTAAAAATTGGAGTTTAGAAGACACATATATTCTTGGTTGCTGTTTTTTTTCTAAATGTTTCTAAACTTCCCCACCTGTACTTTTATAAGATATGAAAGAATGCATTGAGTTGTAATTAATATTCTGGTAATATTTTAGATTGATGATAATTATACAATATACATATATCTGGCAATGGCATGCAGGTAAAATCATTCAAAACTCAAAATGAAACAAATGCGTGGTTTCTAAGTAACCCTGCACGCAGCCCAGGAGCTCTGCATTTTGTTGACAGAAGCAAATCTGTCATCAGCTATGGAATTCAGCCTAACTCTACAGTAATCTATATAATTCCATACATAGAGACCTTTCTCAAATTTCAGATTCCCCTTCAGATGGCAGCAGAACGCGAAATCGCTCGAACCCTTCTTGGAGGTACACATCACAACTCACAAGCATTCTTTTCCTTGATAAACTTCAATAGAAATAGTACTCTTTTATGAAACATATTTTGGCAATTACCCTAATTTTCTAATGATTAACTACTGTACTCTTTTTTTCTCCCTCTTTTGGCTTTAACATTATCTATTAAAACTGGACTGGTTTAGATCAGAATTTGAACTGGAGTGTTGGCATGAAGCCGTTTGCACACCCGCCCAAGAACAGCAAAGGAGCCCAACTGTTTACTTTACTTGGAAATATTTGTTTTATGCTGATCACCACCCAGGTTTTCCAGATTCAATTAAGTAACTTGATCATAGAGAAAGAACAAAAACTACGTCAGGTAAACTCTTTTCCGAATATAGATATCCGAAAAAAGTTGTCACCTTAAATTTCTAGACTTGGTAATGGGAAATTGATCAAAATCTTTTCGTCTTATTTCTATTCACTGTTTCTATAATTACTTAACAGGCCATGAATATAATGGGGCTCTATGATTCTGCTTACTGGCTTTCCTGGATCGCTTGGGAGGTTATTATGACACTCCTTGTTTCACTATTCACAATGATCGCAGGGTTGTGTTTCCGGTTTACATTCTTCACGCGCAATAACTTTATTGTTGTGTCCCTTGCATTCTACCTTAACCTACTTAGTATGGTAAGCTCTTTTGTTTTTTGCCCTAAGTTTTCAGAGCAAATTCTATGCATTAACTCTAACTTCATTCCCTCCATTTTCTAAATATGTAGACACTTTTGTTATCGGTTTGTTGCACAATAATGGCATGTTATATTTATAGAAGGTGAAAGTCATTTCTATGTCTTATCACGTGTAGAGTTGACGGTCTCTGACTTAAGTTGATTAAGCAATCCAAACCCGACTTAATAACATGGGCGAGAAACTCAACCTAACCCACATAAGAACATTGCAAAAGTTATGACAAAACATACCCTTTTTTACTTCTAATACTCACGTTTCGGCTTGTGCCTACTAATATTATTACTTTCATAGTCCATAAATAATTGTCACGTTAATGAAATGATTTGAAAACCAGTCCCTGAACTAGTATTGTGACAACTAAATATGCAAATGTATTCTATATTACTACACTAGTTTATAGTAATACTCTTAAAAGAATAAGATTAATCCTCATTTATCACTGGTATGAGAGTAAATGGCTAATCCTTTAATTTAGTAATAATAATCCATTGGTATGTGTTTCCTTTGTGTTTCAAGTCCTTTATAGCTAGTTTTGTTTATAAGTCCTCTTTTAAGGGTTTTCTCCTTGGCTCTTTCAAACCCATTGCTACTGAAGTTTTCTTCTTCATCCTCGGACTCCTTTGTTGATACTTGATACACTAGACGAGTATTGCCTTCTTGGCCTCAACTTTTATCAGCCAAGCACGCTCAGCAAACCAGGCAACAGTTTATGTCCTTGTTGCCAGCTTTGCCGTTCAGGCAAGTCGCTTCCCATTTTTATGTAGGGTTTGTGAACTAATAGTCATGAATTATAGAATTCTGACAACATACATGTTACCAAAATTCCTCCAGCTCATAGCAAAATACATGAAGGATAATTCGATAGTCAAAATTATCAAGCATGTAGTGCCAGTAATCCCGTTTGCCAAAGCCGTTGATATGCTAATGACAGCAGCTACAAGCAACAACGGGATGAGCTGGAAGGAACGGAATAAGTGTCCACAGGGTGAAGAGAGCGAACCATGTATTTTCACAATGGTACGTGTCCAAATGTCAGATTCAATGTTAGTAGTTTCATGCACCAGAAAAAGAATTAACAAAAAGATCAGGTAATTACATGAAGGTTAACTATATCATTAATCTTATGTTTCCATATGTATGGTCCAAACAGGATGGAGTATACATTAGGCTCATAGGAGCCTTCTTTTTGTGGCTTCTGGTGGCATTATATTTAGACAACATACTTCCAAGTGAGAATGGTATACCCAAGTCACCGTTGTACTTTCTGAACCCAGGGTACTGGACAGGAGGAGGAGGAATTGGAGCTTTTGGTAAAATCCCCCTTTCATATAGCTTCTATGCAAGAATTTCCTTTTTATACAGTTATATTTCCTATGTTTCTAAATACTAGCAAAAATTTGACTTCCACGCTTGTTAAAACACAATTTAAATAACTAATATTTTATAATTTCTATAAGTAAAAATAAGCCCCAATGTTATTTTTCTTTTTTTGATGCAACCCAATGTTATTTTTCTAGTTGTTCCTTTTTTACTTTTACACTTGTCGATGCACCACATTGACCAGTAATATCTTTGATTACCAATTAGTAAATTTTATAAAAAGTTCATATTATAAGAATATACATTGAGACAATTCCAACATTTTATAGATCATATTTGTTTTTGGAGTATATATTACTTGAAAAAATAATGTCTAAGTGGATTAAGTAAATAGTGCAACAGTTGAAGTGAGAAGAACCAAGTATAAACAGAGGGAGTATATAAATTGATTTTTCAAAAACATACATTGAAAACTAATCTATCAACAATTTAATAGTAACATTTATTTTATCTATCAGTAAAAAAAGCTACTTTCAAAGTTGTATATGAATCGAGCAAAGATTAAAGTGGTGCAAGGTATTTTAAATCAGAGGAAGTTTTAGTTACAGCTCATCCATGACTTTATACCTCTGTTTTCAATGTTTCAGAAAGTGGCATTTTCAACTGTACAAAATGGCTTCCAAAACCTGAGACAGTTACACCAGATGATGAAGATGTCCTTGAAGAAGAAAACAAGATTAAAAAGATGATGGACAATGGTATGATGGATCCAGATGTTGCTGTTCAGATAAGAGGTCTTATTAAGACTTTTCCAGGAAAAATGAATAAGAAATTAAAGATGTCCCCTCCTTTTCACTCTGTTAAGGTACTACTTATAGAAAGTTTTTTCGTAAATCAATAGAGGAAATGTAAGGTGATGAAAATAATAGGAAAAGAAGGGAGCTCCTTATGAGAATTTGGCTTAATAAAAAGAACAAGATTAAATCCTCCCATTCTCTTCCCTTCGCTTCTGCATTTTCATTTACACTTACTATTATGTTCCTCAATCATACTAAAAAAATTTACAACGCTAAAAGAGCTACTCTGTTTCTCATCCTTTAATTTTGCTAAAGTAGCAATGCAAAACCCAAAACGATCATGCTTGTAACAAAATTTAACTACTATTTCAGGAAAAAGAAAAGGTAAATCCCATGGATAATACTACGGAATATGGATACAATGTTTATTTTTAGCCTTTACTAAATGGCTTATAACATTATTTGTAGGGCTTATGGGTCAACTTCCCTAAGGATCAGCTCTTTTGCCTCCTAGGGCATAATGGGGCTGGAAAGACCACAACTATCAGCTGCTTGACTGGAATAGTACCAGTGAGCGGAGGAGATGGTAATATAGCTTCAGTCTTTATTGATTCAATTACCCAACTACTTGCGATTCTCTACGCCCATATTACTACTCTCATTTGACTAACAGTGTTCGACTGACAGCACTAATATACGATCAATCTGTTCGAAGTTCTGTTGGAATGTCCAACATCCGAAGAATTATAGGTGTTTGCCCTCAGGTTATTTCCATAATTTGTTCTCATCTGTATTTTGTGTTGATTATTGCAACAATCCTTTTAAACTATTGAATTTCCTACACTTTCTACAGCTAGATTCTAGAAGATAAAAGGACTGACATTTACTTCTCAACATCATTCTTGCAGTTTGATATCCTGTGGAATGTATTAAGCGGTGAAGAGCACCTGGACCTTTTTTGCAACGTAAAAGGCCTACCTCCTGATTCAATCCCAACAGTAAGTACCCAAGATGAACAATATTCTTTCGGCTTTTCCTATCTTCTTGTACAAAAAGGAAAGTAAGCACATATACAAATTGGTGATTTTGCTGAAAATAATTAGCTAGCTTAGTTTTTGGGGAAGAAATTACAATATATCCATCAGTATCCCAGATAGAGTGATTCCCATTGGCTATGATCCCCCATTTGGCTCTACAATGTGTTGTATCAATCGCTCTTTTGTTGCAATCCATTCAATTTTCTTTCTTCTTTCGTTTTTGCTAGGGGACTCCATATTTATATATATATATATATATATATATATATATATATATATATATATATATATATATATATATATATATATATATACAGAATATAAATATTGTGAGGCTGGGGGAATGTCAAATAATTCTGACTTCCCACTTTAGTTTTTTCAAAAAAGCTAAACCTAAAGCTTTGATCACAACCAGATTGTTCACAAATTACTAGAAGATGTTCAACTGGCTAAATCAGCTAAAGTCCGATCAGGTAGTTATAGTGGAGGAATGAGACGGCGCCTCAGTGTTGCAGCAGCCCTTATTGGTGACCCGAAATTGGTGATTCTAGATGAACCGGTATGAAAATTTTGAACTACTTTCAGTGCTTGCAAATGTTTCCTACTTGTTCACATGAACAAGTAACCACAATTGGCTAATATTTGAGTTTGTAGACTACTGGTATGGATCCACTTACTAGAAGACATGTCTGGGACATTATAGAAAGTTCAAAAAGAGGGCGAGCCATTGTTCTAACAACACACTCGATGGAAGAAGCTGATGTTCTAAGTGATCGTATAGGGATTATGGCAAAGGGAAGGCTACGTTGTGTAGGAACACCAATTCGATTGAAGATGCGGTTTGGGACGGGTTTTGTTGCTAATATGAACTTTGACAGCAAAGCAGGTGAAATAGGCAACAAAGCTCGAAAGGAGTTAAAGCAATTGTTTAAAACAGTGAGTTGGAGAGGAATTCTAATCTAGGATGCTTTTTTTAAACAGCAGATAAATTTGCACTTTTTGGTCTGACATTTGTTTTATAAATACTATCTTGGCAGCAATTGAATGTTGAACCCATGGAGGAGAATAAGTCATATACTAGCTACGTCATTCCCCATGAGAAAGAACCGTTATTAAAGGTATACAGCTTGCATGTCCTGATTACCTCTATAACAGAACATTCACATTTACCTTACATGTTTAGCGAATATAACTTTGAAGTTAAACTAACCAACTCATATGCCTATTCTGATCCCAATTCATGCTTTTGAGTAAATCAGAGAACTTTCGGCGAGGTCCAAGATAGACAAAGTGAATTCGAATAACAGATATCCAGCTCGGTCTTGCAACTCTAGAAGAAGTCTTTCTCAATGTTGCTAAACAAGAAGAGATGGAAAGTGCTGCTACAGAGGAGAAACTGGTAACTCTAAGTCTGACATCTGGTACCTCGATACAGGTAAGCTCATTATCCTTGCAAAATCTACGTAATGACTAAACATTCTAGGCGGAAGATTAGGCAGGCTTCGCTAATGGACTGAATCTTATTTCTGCTAACAATGTACACGCAGATACCCGTTGGAGCCAGATTTGTTGGGATTCCAGGAACAGAATCTCACGAGAATCCTCAGGGAACTATGGTGGAAGTGTACTGGGGAGAAGGTGATAACGGTGTTCCCGAAATATTGGGTCACTCACCTGAAAAGCCTATACCTCCCGAGCTAAACTTAACTCTCCCCAAGTCAACAACAACAACAGAACTTCAAGGAATTGTAATTCATCCTAGCCAGATTTCCGGTGAATCTTTCGCCTAATTAAGACTTAGACTAATATTTAATAGCTCGAAGATGAGTAGTCAATTTAATTAAACATACGTAAATCTTCCACTTTTCTTAGTATATTTGATATTAGAAACTAGGTACTACGTAGGAAGATTAGAAGATATAATCGTCTCATTCACTCTAGATACTAGACATATTTCTCAGTTGTAGATTATTTAGAGAGAAAATTGATTTCTCCCCTGCACTTTGTAACTCCATTTTAATGTGCAAAATTGAAAAGAAAATTTCTATTTTAACTCAAATACATCCATTTGTAGTACTGCATCTTATTCAAATATGTTTACTGCATCTTATTCAAATGTGTTTCTTTATATGTAGGCAGCAGAAAACAAACAAAAAATCAGTACTTTGATTTCTCCTACAATTAAGGGATAGGAATTCATAAGAAATAGAAAAATGAACCAAAGTATCATTTGACTTGAAGAATAATTTACTTCACATTCATTCATGATTAGCAATCAAACCATAATACTATTGTATCAAAATTTAATAATGAATCATAATTATATAAAAGCTAATTACAGAAGTACCTTTTTATGTCTTTTCCTTTCTCTTCCAGCTCCCTTTGGCATTGTTTGAAACATTCTGGAAGCTTCATGACGAGTGATGACTACTCCTATGGGAATTTTTATCATATACCCGGTGTACCATGAGCATGGTACACCCAAGGCTATATTTTTGCTCATTGCTCATTGCTCATTGCTCATTTGAAACTCCAAATGAGTATAATCACATAACAGGTGGAGCTCCAAATGAGTAATTGAACAAAAAATAACCTTGGGTGTACCATGCATGGTACACCCGGGTGTATGATAAATGCACTCCTACTGCTATGCCGATGAGCATAGTTTTCATCTGGTTGAAGCATTTCATCGAACAGCTTGCGGGCATAATTTTTGAATGGGACAGACAAAGTAACTTCCGCCTAATTAAAGGAGAAAAATGGGTCTAATTGGCGATAATTAGAGCGTGAATAGTTTGAACCCGCGTTATATGATGTGAACCCGCGTTACATATCACAAATGGAAATGGTAGTTTGCTTCTACAAGGTTACTTTTTTATTAGAGCCGTTGCCCGTTAGAGACGTCCTACAATGATATGGCGGGTGAACACTGAACAGCATCAACAATCCACGATACTACTTGCAAGTTGCAAGTTTGCAACCGTAAATTGTATGACAACTCATATAGGTTTCGTACCCAATTAGGGAGGATTGGAGGAATATGAGGTTAACGCCAGATTCCGATGAGTCAACTTTCGAATTTGGGTCAAGGTTGTCTTTGAGAAAACAAAAATGGTCTTGTTATGCCCGTTTTTTTAAAAGATCGTCTTTTGTAAAAACTGGTATTTAAAAGGTTGGTTCTAACAAAAAAACCCTAAATTATTTTTTAGTAGAAACATTCCATATGAAGACGGATATCTTTGACACTAACCACTCTATAGTTTTTTTCTATATAATCACCTTGTATTAACTTTTTTTTTTTGTAAATAACCACTTCATATTACTAACATGTATATTATTTGAATTTTATACCAATTAAGTTGGTAAAATTTAGATTAATAATGGTAAATTGGTACTATAAATAATTTTGTATCATAACAAATCAAATATATTGCAGTTGATGTCAGTGGCGGAGCCAGGATTTTAAAATCGAGGGGTCACAAAATAAGACAAAAGATATTCAATATTAAAAAGTTTACAACGCAAAAATTAGGAGGAGAAAGAGAGCCTAACATACATAGTAATGGGTGGATCTATGATTTTAATTAAACTATTAAGTCAACTATTAATATGTACATTCATATTTTTAATTATGTATTACTAAAAAAATATAAAAGTTTAATTTTTGCAATGCAACGAATAAAACAAGACCCAATATTTTGAAGAGTCCACATGACTTGGCTATGTTTTTTCTTTTATTTGGAAAGAATTCAGAAGAATTTTTTTTTACTTATAAATATTGCCAAGATTAGCGTTTAACAGATGGAGGAAGTAGAGTACAACAATGAACAATTACCATAAAATCTTCCATAAAACATCAATTAAAACAATAAAAGATTAAATAGACTGACTTTGGTGTTGAGTCCGTAGACATAGGCCTACACGTGTCGTCTCGGGAGTGGATACAACAGAACTTGCGCCATGTGGCGGGCGAAGAGTGGGCCGAATCGGGTGTTGCGGTGCGGAATCTGACCTTCAATACATGCTTTGCAATCTTTGATAGGTTTTCAACATGTCGCTTTCAACATAGCTTTTTTCACTTTTTCTCTTTGCCGGGACTATTACTTTGTGGAGTTAGTTTTTTTGTTTGGCGGTGAATGTTGCTTGCGTCTGGCGCATCAACTTTTGGTTTTTTTTTTTTTTTTTTTTTTTTTTTTTAACAAAAATCCTTAGAAATAATTTTTAAATTCGCGGGGTCACGTGACCCCGCGTGCCCTATACTGGCTCCGCCAGTGGTTGATGTGAAGGTAAATTTATTTAATGTAAATATATAACTATTTTGATTAATTACTAGTCATAATATTTAACAATTACTCCATTTTGAAATACATGAAATGCTTCTATCAAAAAACCCTCATATAAAAGAGAGAGCATTTCATTATTTCATAACGGAAGAAGTATATAATATTTTACATTTAAAAAAATATTTTTTAAACATTTTATTAGAATGTTGGGTCAATCGGATTGGGTCAGGTACTCAAGTTCAACCCTAACCCTAACCCAAAATATTTGTGTTTGAGTCATTTCGGTTTCGGGTGGAAAAATCCTATTCAAAGCCCGAGAAAATCAGGTCAGTCGGATTCTCAAATTGGGCCATTTTTGGATAGCAGGTCTACCTAAAGTTAAAAATCCAACATTGATTCTTGAATATCGCCCCATAAGTTTGTGCAATATGATTTATAAAGTTGTTTCCGTATTCCATCAATAAATTTTTGTTACTCTATTTTCTAGTTTATTTATGTTGGAATTATTGGATATTCATTAGAGATCAATTATTTATGCCGGTTTCCAAACCCTATTTGTGTCAGTTCCGAGTTCGCCGCTACAGCTTCAGACGCAAATTGCCCACAAGTTATCTGCATCGTTTGAAGTTCGAAGCAAATTATGTATCATTTGCGTCGGTTTGAGGCCACCATCTAATGTAAATGGTGTTGGAATAGCAAGTAATGGCTTGCGTGGGAAGACCTATTTGCATCGAACCTTCACCCGTAACCGATGCAAACGCTCTTTTCCAAAAAAGAAAAAAGTTCAGTTCTCCTGCCCATTGCGTTTACTGGAAATGGCCGTATTGTAACACCACACATCAAAATCAAATCTGCAACTTGAATAGAGTAAAACTCAAACACACCAAATCCGAGAGAATGAGAGAATGAAAGACTTGGAGAAAATCTTAAATATATATTAGCATCTGATCAAAGAACAAAACTGAAGCATTTAATATAATATGAGAGGGAGCCAATCTTTTAGGTTGATGAAAAAAATTCAAAACTCAAACTTACAAATGTTTTCATCCTCCTTCAAAAAATTCAAATAAGAATAATGAGTTAAATTCAATTATTATAAAAAAATAAAACACAAAAAAGGAACTGCTTCTTCTTCTTCTTGGTGCTGAAAATCCTAGGAGGGAAAAAGAAGGACCACCGTGAACCAACACTGGAACCCAGATGGAACCACCACCAGAACACAACAGAACCCCCAGCAGAAAGCGCAACAGCAGCATAGATGATAGTGAACCACCGTCAGTAACAACACATAGCGTCTCCAAGTTCAGTCAAATCCAACACCAAGCTGTGTGCGCTCGTAAGCTCGAGAAAGAGGACTTCGAGAAGAATCGTGGTGCTTGTGAAGCAAGGGTTGTTGAAACCCAACATACCCTAAAAAATGGAGTTGGGTTGAATTGTAACCTAAAGAAGTTGTTGATTCGGAGGAGATTGATGAATTATAGGGTTTAAGGGTTGTGGATAAAGGCAAAGACGGGCCAGAAGGGTCGCCCGAGAGGTGAACCAGAGAGTGAGAGTGATAGAGTAAAGGACGAATTGGGAGGGTGAAGGTGGCTGGAGTGAGAAAGTAAGAGAGTGAGCGAATGAAAGACTTGGAGAAAAAGGGAAACCCTTAAAAGGGAATGGAATCACATGATTTACGTCGCGTCTTGTGGCCCAACCGACGCAAATCATGGCCCAAAAAAGCTTTTGTTCCTTAAGGCATTTGCCTCGCGAGTGGCTCAGTAACCGATACAAATCGTTGTCCCCCCATTTGCGGTACTGATTTGCATCGAATGCTCGAGCCAAAATGACGCACATTACTTTTAATTTGCGTCAGATCCTTCGCCTAAAAGACGTAAATGATCTGAGAAACTACGTCAATGTTCGACGCAAATCATGGAATACAAATTAGCATTTTTCTACTAGTGATTAACTATATTCTAGTAGGATGATCTTTGTGTTAGAAAGATCAGATGAATATATAATATTTTTCTAATTTTAGTTAGATTAGATATTGTCGGATGATCCACTAGGTTAGAATAATTCAAACCTTTTATATAAAAAGGGGTTTGCAACCATATGCTCATAAAATACGAAGAGAGATTATTACAAAGACTTTTAGGTATCTAAATAGAGTTCTTGAGAGTTGAGAGAGATTGTAGTTCATAGGATTTATGAGTATCGAATTTTTTCTTATATTTGCTCAAGGATTGGTGAAAGTTTGGCGGTTTTTCCTTTAATTGTTAAAGAGAAGTTTTCCATGTTAAAAAATTGGGTTCGTCTTTACTATTATTTTGCTCTTTAAAAAAACCCTTTCCCAGACCTTGAAAAATATAACTTCTTTGTCGGATAATTTGGTGCCCTCTCCCAAACTGTAAAAGTTTGACTGCAACTTTCATTTATTCGTTGACTTTTACTTTGGGCCAGATTCCTAATGAACATAGACATTTAGCAGGTTAGTTGAAGGACCTTTAAGGGCCAGATTAAAAATGAGAGTAACAAGTGGAAGAAGGTCTCATACACATTATACCTAGATTTTGCATTAGAAAGTAGGAAAAATTGACGCTATGGGTCCCAACTATGGCCCAACATTTTAAAAAAGGTTCGAACTATCAATGATCCTGTGGAGGTCCCAACTTTGAGGGGTTGTGACTTTGATTGGGCCTGAATGACTTATGACCTGCTGAATAGGTAAACTTTTTTTTTTAATAAAATATTTAGCATCTCGTTCTCTCCCCTACCAATCTTGGACTCCCTGCACTCCCTCCACTCTTCCCTACTGGTGGTACTACACTACTATCACACATCCTCCACTGTCTCCTCTTGTGCCACCAGCCCATCCGCTTACACCCCTAAACTTGATCAAATTACTATTGTTTCAATCTTCATTAATATATACTGAAGTAGAACAAATTCAAAATAAAAATTGTAACTTGTAACTTGTAATCACACACATCAAATCAAATTCTCCATTATTACACAATATAAGAGAAGAACAACACATGTATCATCAAAAAGTAGGACAAATTTTGATTTATTGTGATGTAAGAAGAAAATAGAAGCACAAATCAATTACATAAGACCAAGAAATGGGATGAAAAGCAGCAGAAATACATCCAGTATTCGAATTAGAGTCCCAAAATTATACATCCCTAAAAATTTGCACGCCAGCTTTGTTGGTTGTCCACCCACCATTAAACCACCAAAATCCACCTACTGCGGTTTCTAAACACCCCATTTCGCCGGTAATATGTGCCCTAATCTCCTTCACTATATTCTGTCTCGACTCCACCTTTTCCGCCACTTTTTTCTCTCTCTCTCTCTCCCCTCTTCCGCCACAAACTCCCCGCGCACCACCTCCTCAACCACTTCATCCTTATCTTTGCATCGTTTCTTTGGCTTGAATTCTCCTGCATCACTATTGTGACTGCTCACTTCCGATAGATCATCATCACCTAGTCCTCTCCATCATTTTTTCACCCTTGGAAAATCATCTAAGAAGAGTTTTTCAAGCGAGGGATATCCGAAACCTTTTGTTCTCGATCTTCCGCACCATCTTAGATTTAAAGTCCATATATTATTTAGATTAGTAATTGTTTTGGATGTTGAATGAGTAAATCAAAGTTAATGTGTGTAGTTGAAGGGTTTATCTTTCTTTAGACTTTTGGTATGATAAGTCTTTTTGTCTTCTTCTACAGTTACTCTTGGTTTTGCTATATAATAGCTTACTATAATGTATGATATGTAGCATAAGAGAAATAAAAAAATTCTCTCTATTCGCCACTTCTCCAATATTCTATAGTAGTTAATTTTGTCTTTCCCCAACATTGTGGTATCAGAGCAAGGAACACCAGGTTTCGATCCACTCACCCAAAAACAAAAATTTAAAACACAAAACCCCCAAAAGCCAACTAAAAGAGGAAAGTAAGAGAGAGAAAGCTACGATTTTTTTTATAGAACAGAGTGAAGACACAGTGAGGAAAACACAAAATTGAGTGAGAACCTCAAAATTCATGGCCAGCAACGGTGTGAATTCTTCATTCCAGGCTTTGATTCCCTTTGTTCGAGGGGAAAAATATCACCTTTGGAGCATCAAAATGCAAACAATGCTCAAATCCCGGGGAGTTGTGGGAAATTGTTGAGAATGGGTATGTGGAACCGGCAGAGCCACCGGCGGAACCCGTTCAGAAATTGCTTGAAAATTGCAAAAAATATGCGAAGGCATTGTTCTTCATCCAGTCGGCATTGGATGATGACATTTTCCCCATAATTTCATCAACCAGAACAGAAAAGGCGGCGTAGGACACTATAAAGCATGAGTATTACGGTGACAAGAAGGTAATTATTGTCAAACTTCAATCCCTTAGTTCTGATTTTGATAGTCTTCATCAAAAAGAAAAGGAGGCTATGCAAAATTACTTGTCTAGGGTGCCGGGGATTGTCAATAAGATGAAGTCATATGGTGAAACCATTGATAATGAGAGAGTTGTCAGTAAGGTTTTAAGAGGTCTAAACAAGGAGTTTAGGCATGTGGTTGCTGCAATAGAGGAGTCTAAGGACCTCATTAATTACACATTTGATGAGTTAATGTGTTCTCTCATATCCCATGAAGAAAGAATTAACAAGTATGATGATAAAGTGGAGGAAAAGGCCTTTCAAATGAAGGTTGAGAATTCTTTTAAGGGGAAGGCAGAAAATTTTGGGAGTCGTGGTAGAGGTGGTAGAGGTGACTTTCGAGGGTCACGTCGAGGTCGTGACAATAGTAGAGGCGAGAGGTCATTTTGGTGGAGATGGTGGAAGAGGTAGGAGTCATTTTAATGATTCTTTGTTAACACAAAAGCCAAATACGGTGTCATTACTTTGTAAAAAATATGGTAACAAAGAAGTTGATTGTTGGGCCAAACGAGAGATGAACGACCACGAAGCAAATTTTTCCAAGAAAGTGGAAGAAGATGGAAAGTTGTTTGTGGCTCATTCACAAATGCCAGAGTTAGAAGGCAGCAATGGAGTGTGGTTTTTGGACAGTGGATGTTCAAATCATATGTCAGGAAGCAATTAGTTATTCAAGGAGCTTGACGAGTTCATGAAAGGGGACATTCGGCTAGGAGACAACAAGAAAATGCAAGTTGTCGGGAAAGGTATCATCGCCATCAACACTGTGTAAGGTGATGTCAAACTTCTTTATGATGTGCAGTTTGTCCCTAATCTAGCCCATAATCTATTGAGTATTGGCCAATTGATGAGTAATGGTTCTAAAATTCTGTTTGATGATGATATGTGTGTTGTAATTGATAAAAAATTTGGCCATAGTATAGCAAATGTCCATATGAATCGTAATAGAATGTTTCCACTTGTTGTATCGAATGTTGTGAACAAGGCATTGATTTGCTAAAAGGAATGATGAATCTGAGTTATGGCATTTGAGATATGGGCATTTGAATATGAGAGGTTTTGAGACTTTAGAGTCAGAAAGAAATGGTAGTTGGATTACCAAAAATAGGTGATCTTAACTTTTGTGAAGGGTGTGTGTATGGAAAACAAAGTAGAACCTTTTTTCCTACTGGGAAGTCATGGAGAGCTTCGGAGTGTCTTAAGCTTGTGCATGCCGATTTGTTTGGCCTATGAAAACTGAGTTGTTAGGCGAGAGTCGGTATTTTTTGTTGTTCATAGATGATTATACGATAATGAGTTGGGTCTATTTCTTGAAACTCAAATCAGAAACATTTGAGAATTTTAAGAAATTCAAGGCACTGGTTGAGAATCAAAGTGGCAGGCGTATTCTTGCACTTTGTACTGATAGAGGGGGTGAATTTGTATCTGAAGAATTTAACTCCTTCTGTGATGAGCATGGCATTCGCAGAGATCTCACAGCACCATACACACCTGAGCAGAATGGGGTGGCAGAGCGAAAAAGTCGCATGGTGGTAGAAATGGCTAGAAGTATGCTTAAGGCGAAAGGGCTTCCAAATGAGTTTTGGGGAGAAGCAGTTGCAACTAGGGGTGTGCACTTTAGGACCGAGACCGGAATTCGGACCGGACTGGACCGGACCGGACCATGAAAATTTGGGATTCCGTGTTTCCGGTCCGGTTCGGTCCAAATCCGGAATTTTCCTGTCCGGACCGGCGGACCGTAATTCCTGTTTTTTTTTTTTTTAAAAAAAAAATTTAAAGGTTAAAAAAAAGTTTAAAACTTAAAAACTTAGAAAGTTAAAACCTCATATATATTGCCTTTAAGATTATTGCTTTTAGAATTATTACATTTTAATATATTGAATTTATAAATATATTTAAACCTAAGAAAAAGTTTTTTTTTTAATAAAAAAATATAAATTCCGGTCCAACATGTCCAAAACCTTTCTTACTATAATGTATGATATGTAGCATAAGAGAAATAAAAAAATCCTCTCTCTTCACCACTTCTCCAATATTCTATAATAGTTAATTTTATCTTTCCCCAACAATTATTTTGGGAAGCAACTCCATATAATCCAAGAGAGATAAATTGCAGTAGCTTTCTCCTTCTTTTATTACTGTAGTCTGTAAGTACGTTTTCTGCTATTTGGATTTTATGTGTAATGTTTTGTTTAGTTTTTAATAGAGATTGAAGTTGCAGTTATGGAGCAGAGGAGAAAAGATGAGTTGGGACAGTTATGGATGAGCAGTATATAGCAAAATCATGAGGAAGATTTGATGTCACGTGTAACACCCCCAAAATTCTCTCTTTTTGAAGAATATATTTTAATATAAAACACTTGAGAAACTTGGGAGTATTACCGCCACGTGATAACGTTAAAGGCTAAAACTACTAACTACTAATTTAATAATGCAGCGGAAACTAAATAATAATAACTTCTCTTTATTGATAATATAAAACTTTATTATTCAACTATGACAATAATGGAATCTATAATAAAATAAAATAGTAACTCCTAGCTTAAGTATTATTCCTCACTAGCTCTCCCATGTGAAGTATGCATCAAATCAACCTGTAAATTCTACTCACCAAAAGAGTCATCACAGGGACAAAGCCATAAAACAGACAAACAAAACGCGTGTCAGTAAAAATACTGAGTACATGTATATGCGGAAATTTAAATACTTTATTAAACATTCAAAATATTTCTATAAACCTTCCTTGGATACTTGTAATACTCGTATAATATAAAGTATACAACTTTAATAAAAGTCCTTTCCTTGCCTAGGTACCTTTCCTAAAGTGTGCACACCCCCCAAGTTTAGTATTCCTTACTGAGTCTATTACGAGGGGAACTACCTTATCCACATGACTTATACAAAAAGTACATGGGTAAATAATATAATGGCTACCGTTCTTACTAATAAATAACAAGCCGTTGCCTCTTTATAATTGTGATCATAAAAGATCATATATCTAATAAAATTCTTTTGGAAATAATCCTCCTTTAAAAAAAATAAACTAGCATAAAACTTGGTTATATAAAGCCATAGTTAAATAACCTCCTTGTAAAACAATCGTGAGAAGTGTTAATGAATACAATAATAATAATAGTGATACTTTATTAAGATAATTTAGAACATGACGTCCATACTTGAAATATCAAAATGTGAAGTGAAGTACTACTATTCTAATTTTTTTTTTTGCGGCGGTAGATCGATGCATATAAACAAAACTATAAGTAAGGAGATAACAAGATTAATTGAACTTGCTTCCCAACTCTCTAATAAAATAATAACGTATAACCTTGATTATACTAAAACTCATACTGTTAATAATGAACTCATAAGACATGTATTTTTAATTCAAAATAACACCCTAAAAACATGATACTACACATGTAGGACAATATTTAAAGATCTACATATACACGCACCTTGAAAATTAATAACTACTAGGGAGAAGAGAGAGAAGGTAGGCTAAGAGGGAGAGAGAGTTTAAACTTGAGAAAAGTGATGCATTCCTCAAATTTGGTGTGAAGAATATGATGGGTGGAGGCCCCTATTTATACTAGTTGGATAGGTAGAGTCGTATTAGAGTTAGGAAACTAAAAGATGGGTTTTAGAAAAGAATTAATTTTAGCTAGGATACACTATTTCTTTATGATCATATAGCTAGAATAGTGGAATATTCCATAAAATAAATAGTCTAGATGCTAATTAACCAAAAGTTAAAAGAAGAAAAACAAAGTAATCAATTTGGATACAAATTCACTGGCGTGAGTTTGCACCGAAAAGATTTTTTGATATTTTTTTTTATATTTTTTTTTTTTTTGTACTCCCTCCGTCCCAGAATACTCTTTACACTTTCCTTTTTCATCTGTCCCATAATACTCTTTACACTTCTATTTTTGGATATGACCCACTATTATTTTAACATTTCTACCTTTTAAGCATTGGCCCACACTCTCTCTCCTCCAAATAAAATAATACCACTCCTACTACCCACCAACTCTAACCATGGCCCACACACTCTCTCCTTAAAATAAAATAATACAACTTTTACTAACTACTAACTCCTATCACATCTACTTTTCAATAAAATAACAATTGATAACCAAACAACAACTTATCATCTAAAACTACGTGCATTGATAAGTGTCGAGAGTGATTCAGGACGGAGGGAGTAAATCTTTTGTAAATCCTTTTTGAATTTTCCTTTTCAAAATATTTTTGATTTTTCTAAACTAATTACTTGGATTACAATATGTAAACTTTTAGGCCCAATATTTAATTTGGGCTAGAGTCTATTTGAAAAACCCATAATCTATTATAAAAGCCTATTTAAAATCTTTATAATTAATAAAAAGCCTTTTAAAAATTATAACTAATATCTTACTAAAAATACGGAGTATTACAGACTATTCCCCTTAAAAGAAGTTTCGTCTTTGAAACTTAAAGCAAGCAATGCAAGAGACAAAGCAAGTAAAACATATATACCACCAACTTCCTATAAAAGTAAGTTGACTCTCATAATACTCATAAAATAAGTCAAAATTAGGTGAAAAAAATAGGGTTCTAAGTCAAAGGCGGGAAACTCTATTGCATTCTGCCCCCCTTAAAAAGAGTTACGCCCCCGTAACTCTACTACTAACCTCTGCAAACAACTCTGGATATTTCTTTCGCATCTCAACTTCTGCTTCCCATGTTGCTTCTTCAGACTTCTGATTAGTCCAAAGCACCTTAACGATTTTAACATTTTATTCCGGGTACTTCTAACCTTACCGTCTAAAATCTTAATCGGCCTTTCTTCATAAGACAAGTTCTCATCAATTTGGACTGTTTCAGGTTGCAATACATGTGATTTATCTGGGATATACCGTCTCAACTGAGATATATGGAACACAATATGAACACGGCTTAATTCAGTGGGTAGGGCTAGTCTATAGGCCACCTTTCCAACTCTATCCAAGATCTCATATGGGCCTATAAACTTAGGGCTAAGCTTCCCTTTCTTTCCAAACCTCATCACACCCTTCATTGGTGAAACTTTCAAAAGCACTTTTTCTCCCACTTCATATTCTTCTTCCCTACGCTTCAGATCAGCGTAGCTTTTCTGACGATCTTGGGCTGCCTTAATCTTTCCTTGGATCATCTTGACTTGTTGAACGGTTTCTTCAATCAATTGAGGCCCAAGTATAACTGTTTCACTTATATCGTTCCAACATAGTGGGCTTCTACATTTCCTACCATACAAAGCCTCGAATGGTGCCATGCCTATACTTGAATGATAACTGTTGTTATAGGAGAACTCTATCAGATCTAGATGATCTTCCCATGAACCCTGATATTCCATGACACAAGCTCTTAACATATCTTCTAAGGTTTGGATGGTCCTTTCAGTCTGACCATCAGTGGCTGGGTGAAAAGCAGTACTCATTAATAGTCTTAACACATGCTTGATGTAAGCCTTGGCTAATTGATCCATAGACCATGTTGCCTTCATAGGTATGAACAATGTAGACTTGGTCAATCTATCAACAATTACCCATATCGTATCATTCCCAGATTTACCCTTAGGTAGAGCAACAACAAAATCCATCGAAATGGAATCCCACTTCCATCCTGGCACATCTAAGGGTTGGACTTTCCCTTGGGGTCTTTTATGTTCAGTCTTCACCTTCTGACACGTTAAACACCTGGAAACAAATTCAGCTATGTCCAACTTCATACGAGCCCACCAGAAATTCTTCTTTAAGTCCTTATACAACTAATCACCCCCTGGGTGCATCGAATATTGAGAATTATGACCTTCTTCCATGATTTTCAATTTCAAATCTTCGCAAGCTTCAGGTATACACCACCTGCCTTCCATTCTTAAACTTCCATCTTCATGGATTTCGAAATCTCCAGCATGACCCTCCCTCACCTTTTCTTTTATCTTTTCCATCTTCTCATCTTTTAATTGAGCTTCTTTAATTTGTTCAAACATAGAGGGTTGAATGGTCAATGCACTAAACATTTTCTCTACTTCTCCATATTGCATTACTTCAAGATTCATCTTCTGAAAGTCCAAACACAGTTGATATGCCACCACCATAGTACTTAAGGTATGACTTGTCTTCCTACTCAAGGCATCTGCCACTACATTGGCTTTCCCTTCATGGTATTGGATATCCAAATCGTAGTCTTTTATGAATTCTAACCATCTTCTTTGCCTCATATTCAAGTCCTTTTGGGTGAAAATGTATTTCAAACTTTTGTGATCTGTATATATCTTACATGTCACCCCATACATATAATGACGCCAGATCTTTAAAGCAAAGACTATTGCGGCCAACTCTAGGTCATGAGTAGGGTAGTTGACTTCATATGGCTTCAGTTGCCTTGACGCATAAGCAATGACTCTCCTATTTTGCATTAGGACGCACCCTAGACCATGTTTAGATGCATCACTATATACTTCATAAGTATCGCTCCCATCAGGTAAGGATAACACAGGGGCTGTGGTTAGTCTTTCTTTTAGGATGGTGAAGGCCTTTTCACATTCTGGGCTCCAAATAAACTTGGAATCTTTCTTCATAAGGTTAGTCATGGGTCGGGCTATTTTGGAGAAATCCTTAACAAAACGTCTGTAGTAACCTGCCAGGCCTAGGAAACCTCTTACATCAGTCACATTCTTTGGAGTAGGCCATTCATTAACGGCTTCAATCTTCGCTGGATCAACGGCAACACCTTCCTTGGAAATGACGTGGCCCAGAAATGCCACTTTTTCCAACCAAAACTCACACTTCGAAAACTTTGCATACAATTGCTTCTGTTAGAGTGTTGACAAAATTATTCGGAGATGTTCCTCATGCTCTTCTCTATTCTTAGAGTAAACCAATATATCATCTATAAATACCACCACAAATTGGTCTAAGTATGGCTTTAAAATTCGGTGCATGAGATCCATAAATACTGCTGGCGCGTTAGTCAATCCAAAAGGCATCACCGTAAACTCATAATGACCATAACGCGTCCTAAAAGCGGTCTTAGCAATGTCCTTATCAGCAATTCTTAACTGATGATACCCTGACCTTAAGTCAATCTTTGAGAAAATTCCGGCCCCCTTCAGTTGGTCAAACAAATCATCGATCCTTGGAAGAGGATACTTATTCTTGATGGTCACTTGGTTTAACTCACGGTAGTCGATACACAACCTTAGACTACCATCCTTCTTCTTCACAAACAAGACAGGCGCACCCCATGGGGATACACTGGGCCTTACGTAACCCTTTTCTAATAACTCTTCCAAATGGGTCTTCAGCTCATTCATCTCTGCTGGAGCCATATGATATAGGGCTTTGGATATTGGGCCAGTTCCAGGCATTAAGTCTATAGTGAACTCCACTTCTCTTATTGGAGGCATTCCAGGGATTTCTTCAGGAAAGACATCCTGAAATT
The DNA here is from genome assembly GCA_947646795.1 of Beta lomatogona. NCBI lineage: Eukaryota > Viridiplantae > Streptophyta > Magnoliopsida > Caryophyllales > Amaranthaceae > Beta > Beta lomatogona. The sequence goes on along the minus strand of CANSNZ010000244.1, from coordinate 926,265 downwards.
CATTAACTACAGGAATATTCTTCATCTTCTCATCTTCTACCTCCAACTTTTGTATACTACACAAGTACAATGGATACCCCTTTCTTATACAGTTCTTGAGTTGCATAGTGGAAATCATTCTTGGACTGGGCTTCTGATTGATTTTTCTGTAGAGTACTTTTACTCCTTTTGGACCTTTCAAGGTCACCTTTTGGGCTCTGCAATCTATTTGGGCTTTGAATTTCCCTAACCAATCCATTCCCAGAACAACATCTAGGTCATCTAATTCAAATTCAATTAAGTCTGAAGGAAAATTTGCCCCTACTATAGTCACTAAAACATCTCTATATAATTTAGAAACATCAATGACTTCTCCAGAAGGTATAACTATATCCATGTTTATAGGTTCGGGTTTTCCCAACTTAAGTTTTTCCACTAAGGTTTTGGAAATAAAAGAGTGAGAAGCTCCTGAATCAAATAAAATCTTAACTGGAATAGAAGAGATGAAGAAAGTACCAGTCACTATGCCTGCAGTCGTTTCAGCCTCACGATTGCTCATGACAAACACTCGACCTTGATTGTTCGCCTTAGCCTGATTGTCTCCTCCATTCCCATTCTTAGGAGGAACACGATTATTAGTCACTGACTGTTGCTGGGGTCCTTTGCTCCCATTACCTCCCTGATTCTGGGTCGGGTTAGGATTTGCTAATGTTGAGTCTTTCTGGAAGCACTTATATTCTCTATGGCCTAACTTGCTGCAGATCTTACAAGTAACCAGATTTCCTTCACAGTCCTTTCCTGGGTGGTTTCTTGGGCATCTTTTACAGTAGTAGACTCTCTTAGACTTTCCATTTTCAGACTGACTACGATTGTTGTTATTTCCATTGTTTTTGTCATCTTTTCCTTGCTTGAATCCCCCATTAGTCTTTTGTCGCTTGTCTCCACTTTGGAACCCATTACTAGACCCCTTCCTTTTATCTCCAGGATTTCCTTCTATCTCTCTTCCCTTGATCCCGAATAGATGGGCAGCTCCCCCATACACTTCATCAAGGCTATCAAAGTTAGCACCTCCCTATTTCCCTTGAATGGACAAGGTCAACCCTTGCTCAAATCGTTGAGCCTTCAAAACTTCAGTTGGAACCACTTCAGGTGCAAACCTCATTAACTCTATGAGCTTAGAATAGTAGTCATTGACAGTCATGGTCCCCATCCTAAGGTTTGTAAACTCTAGGCACTTCTTTCTCCTTAAGTGAGGCGGGTAAAACTTGGTTCTCAAGGCTTCCTTAAGTTGTTCCCATCCAAAATCTCCTTGAGTCATTAAAGACTCCTTCCTTTGAGACCACCATAAATCAGCATCCTCCTTTGGTAGTATGTAGCATTGTTGATCTTTAACTCATCAATGCACTGGACAGCAGTAAACAACTTATCAAACTCCTTGATCCAGTTCTCAAGACTGGCTGGGTCCTCTTTTCCATCATAGACAGGTGGATTCCTAGAGGCTACTTTCTTAAACACATCACCAGCTAGGACAGGTTCTTGTTGACGGTTCAGTTGAGTGGTCATAGCCTTAGCCAAATTCTTGGTCAGAGAAGTCAACTCCTTAAGAGTTGCTCGAGTCTTAGATCTACTTCCGGGTCTACTTGCCATTTCTTCCTGGGTAAGAAACAAATAGGTACTACTTATTAAGTCATCCTACTAAATTTGTAAATCATACAATAATCATGATTCATAATATGATTGACATCAAGCACATAACATGAAAAAGGAAATTAAAATTAAAATTTATTAAACTTCCTTAAAAAGAAATGCTAACATATTTAAAGAGTAGTAGTCTAATTCCAGAACTACTAATTATTTAAAATACTAACAACTACTAAAATATCTAAACATTATCCTAAAAATTTATAAATAATAAAAATCTGATGAATCGAAGTCTGAGTCATTTTGATCTTCTACTTCAACATTAGCATGGTGTCTCAACCATTCATCTTCAGAGATAGCGTGATATCCCGGAGATGATGAACTACCCTCTGATCTTGGCAGGTTGCTCTGAATATTGGAGGGTTCAGGACTAGTAGTAGATTCATGATAGGATATGCATTAATCATGTCTTGGGCTTCCTGTTGCTCTTTCCACAATTCAGCATATCGGAGGTCAAATATGAAATAAGGTACGGTAGCTAGCTAGATTCCTTCTTGGTAATGATCCCTCATGTTGGGCATTCCATCCGATAATTGCAATACATTATAATACTTATTGAATAACCAATGATAGGCTTCAAGGTATGGTAAGTGTTCTAAAAGCAGAGCAATTGTTGGTCCATGGCTGTAAAATTGTTGGTATCCTTGCTCTATTAGAAAGTTTGCATATTTCAGAATAGCACGCACTTAATCAGTCACAGTTTCTGCATCTCTTTTGACTAGAATGGGTACGAAAAATGGACTATGACTTGCCATACTGAATCTGTGGTAAAAATTATAAATAGTAAGTACCACGTATATTGTCATCAAGACAATTAAATCTCCTTCCTTATGAAAATTTAATAACATTTTCACATTTAGCTAGACAAAATGTCATACAATTATTCATAATAATAATACGAGTGTAAATAAGGAACTGCAAAAAAAATGCGAAACTCTAACTACTATTTAGGTACTCGAAAAAAATCAAAGTCTATCATCTTATTCAACTTATGCACATAGAATGCTAAAACTTTTCTTGCCAGAATATTTTTTCAACCTTTTGTTTTTCCAAATATGTTTTATAATGAGTACTTGATTCATGACAAAGAATAGTCGGGCCAATGAATTTCCCAGGAAAGAGTTGGTTACACGCAACGTTGGTGAGAGCCCAAGCCTTTCCTTGCCAGAAACATTGCCAACCCAACTTATCGAAATCAATCGTTTTTCCTCAAATAATAAAATGGATTTTTATGCATATTTAATATAAATATGAAAAGAATGCGAAAGTCTCTAACCTATATGCCCATCCTTAAGTCTACCCATTAATTTTAGATTCCAGTTTCATATCCCTAGGCTTTTAAACTGATACCACTTTGTAACACCCCCAAAATTCTCTCTTTTTGAAGAATATATTTTAATATAAAACACTTGAGAAACTTGGGAGTATTACCGCCACGTGATAATGTTAAAGGCTAAAACTACTAACTACTAATTTAATAATGCAGCGGAAACTAATTAATAATAACTTCTCTTTATTGATAATAAAAAACTTTATTATTCAACTATGACAATAATGGAATCTATAATCTATACCCATTAAAAAGCAAGGAGTTCAAGGTACTGTGCTTAAGAACAGTGAGGGGACGGTTATACCCTCCCTTGTTCACATAACCACCTTCCTGCCATCCCTTTGCCACACGTGCTTTTTGACGGCAACTTCTCCCTCTGTCATCCATTCCAACTTCCATCGCTGCTTCTTTTCTTTCTCTTTCCTCCTAGTTTCCCTCTGAAGTCCGAACCCTCCAATTCATCTTCTCTCGCCTTTGCATTCTCTCTCCTCCGGACTTAGCAAAAGGTAAGTGAGAACTCCTCCACTGTTCTTAACAATTAGGGCGAAATAATTGTTGAAATAATATTTGGGTTTAGTGTTGTTAAATGTTCTCAATTTGATGGTTTTAGGGCTTAGCGTTTGTATTCGCTCGTAGATCTGTGTGTTAGGTTTTAAATCTTCACCCTTTTTTTTTTGGTTAATTGTTGTTAAATTTTCTCAATTTGCTGGTTTTCAGCCTTTGGTTTTGTATTAGATTCTCGTTGATTTTACCCTCTTTGGTTTTTATGTAGTTGTAGTACACATCAACAGAATCAAAATGGTATAAAAGCAAAAAATAAAATAAAATAAAATTTAAAAACAAATCACTAAGCATCATTTGAGACTACTCAAATATCTTTAATCAACAAGAGAGGTTAGGGTGTGATAACCCTTTGCAAATGAATATGATCAACAACTCAAAAATTGATTTAATAATATAATCAGGGTAACAAACAGCTAAGAAATAACGAAAAAGAAAAAGAACGAAATTTTGTTGATGTTTAGTATAGGGAAGTTTTGGCACAAGCAAATTTATGTAAGTTGTTCCTTCTTTGGTGCTTATGAAGTGCTAGATGTTCACTTTCCAGGTTATACATCACCTTGTGCTCTTTGCTGACCTCTTTATCTAATATTCTCATTGTTGATATTACAAACAAGCAGCTTCAATCTTCATGATGGAAGGAACAATTCTATTGAAATCTAAACTGTGATTTTTTTTTGCACTATGCTAAGATAAACTACTTTCATCAACTAACAAATTTACATGTATATTCTTTTCTAAAATTTCGCACTTTCTTTGCTCACTCTACAGGTCTTCCGTCTTCTCCACCTTCGCTTTCTTCAAATCTTGTTGCTATAGATGACCATCCCTATCCTGCTAACTATAAGGGAAATTGTGGGAGTTCATTAAAGCCACAGGGGGTTGATATACCAAGAAGACAAAAGAATGGTTCTAATGGAAGTATGGAACAATGCTAACTATAGTAATAATAGCTGTGTTAACAGATTTCTTGACATGTGCTGGTACTGCATGGGTTTGATAGCGTGACATAGAAGTTCTACTCTTCAGTCTAAAGAAGCTTTAACAACTGCATTGTCTTTCTTTAGAAAGCCATCAGGTACCAAAATTATCATGATATCATAATCATATTGTTTTGAGTTTAAATACAACTCGAGGATCATTCTCACCAATGGATAATATACGGCTTTTACAGGAACAAATTTTCTCGTGTGGTTTTGTTGTAATAGACTTTGACCTTCTGCCTTTCCTTTCTAGGATTGGTTCTCGTTTTCTCTGCCTCTGTCTGTTTACAATTGTTGAAATCGTGGCACTTGCATCTCTGGGCCTTCTGGACTATGTTCTTCTTCTGTTGACATGGCCTCTATTATATTCTAGAAAAAGAAGATCATTATGTCAAATTAGATATCATGGGTCATTATATTCCATGTAATGAGGTTTTTTGTCTGATTAAAAAACATTTTCTTTCTTATAGTACTAACTACAATAGGTTCTTATGGAAAGTTGAGTAATGTTTTCTCTGACTTCTTATAGATGTATGCTATATTAGATTACTTTGGTAGAAAACTGCATTGAATTTTTCAATGACAGATAATACATCTTATGGGTCTGATGGTACAGGAACTACTAGGTCTTTCGTGGTAGGGAGCAAATCTCTTTCTAGATCATTGTCTTTTGGTTCTGGGATGCAAATCTATTAGAGGTAGGTTTGATTGTACCCACTTAAAGTGTGATGTAATTAGAAACCTTCAAATCTGACCAAAGATATTTATGTAATGGAAATGATTCATTCTGAGTTCTTAACATGCCGTTAGTGGTTCAGAAATCAAACTTCAAATTTGTCCTTTTTTCCATGCAACTTAAAACTAGTGTTAGGGTGACTAATGGTGATCCTCTTGATCCATTGTTGACCTAGGCGAGCTTTTCATGTTCATGGACAACAATGCTAACGGTTAGTTTCTTCGTACAAATAGCAATGTAATTTTGGCTTTCATAAGCCTCACCCTATAAACTAATGGATGTTCTAACAAGCTTAAGATTAAACTTCAACTGCATTTTCGTATGAATGTGAACCATATTTCGGCTCTCTCATGCTGTCATTTTTTCTGGTTCATCACCTATTACTTTTGTAAGGTCTATCTATTAGTGTTATCTGAAGTATCGGTTGTACATGAGTTATCCCTCCTTGTTATCTGCATGATTTACATCTACATCACAATTGTACCACACATTATTGATAGCTCATCTTAGAAAGTTCAAATTTACATACATTGACAATATCAAATTGAGGCATTCAGTTGTTCGCATAAAGAGTAACGACGGTATTCTGCTGATACTTGGGTCTTTTGGGTCTACTTGGCACTGACTATACACATGAAGTTCTATGATCTGTTTATGTGACTGGCATTCTTCTTTTATTATTAGCATCATCTTACGTGTATGCTACTTGTTGTTGTTGGTGATATCTATTCTCATCTCGATTTTTTGAACATTTTCAGGAGATGTATCTGAAGTTTGGCTCAATTTCTGAGAAGTCAGTCAGGTTCTTCACTAAGGTTCATCATATTTCAGCATTCTTCTTTTATAATTAGCATCATCTTACATGTGTGCTACTTTTGTTTTTTCTCCCCCCCCCTTATTGCATGGAGGAATGATAAACCAATAACGGTTATTAGGCAACCTGCCCAATAACACACAAAAATACGAACACTTAATATGTCACCATGTTTCACTAAGGTTGTGTTTGTGTCATGTCATAATATGTCAGTTTTCATTTTAATTATGTTGTTAGGAGTGATATATATCGCTATTTCTACTTTTGGGTAATTCACTTTACGTAAATTGAAAAATGTCTTTTTTTATGTATTTTTTTTCTCCGTTTTCTTTGAACCTACTTTACCTGCTCTCTCCTTTCCTCTCACTTCTCCTAAAAATTAAAAGAATACAGGAAAAAAAGTAAAGGAAACAGGGAAGAACGCACCCTAATGCCCAGATTTACAAGCTAAAGTAAAATGAAAGTAAAAATGCAACGATCCTTTTATTCTTACAATTACTTTCTTTTTGTTACTAAGCTGTAAAACTAGGCCTTATGTTAAAGGATATACAATTTTCTCATTTTAGTTTGAAAGACATATATTAGCGAATTTACGAGGTAACGAGCCAAACACAACTGAGTTTGTGTTTGGCCCTTTGAGTATCCGAACTATAATGTTAAGCTCAACAAATGAACCAGGTTTGACTTGAGCTTTAACTGAACTGAATGGTTATGTTCTTATCCATCCCGGAATCTCAGTCCAGGAAAATGAATCATTGCATGGCCAATTCAGAGTGGCCTGGCCCTTGACCAACATCTTTATCTCTGGGGATTCCTTCTATACTTTTGAACCAGATAAGAAAATAGGGTTAACACAATTTTTAAGTATTGAATCCAGAGAATGCCTATCGTTATACTAAGCAATTGTGTTCTTTAAATTGTCACTTGACTTTCTCAAAGTTCTTACTCATTGCTTCATTTGAGGGCTGGGAATACCCATAATTTTTGGGGGTTAAATAAAGTTTTTATTGAGTAAAAGAGAGGATGGAAGGGCTTCCTCTCTAAGAAGGATGGAGAAAAGCATTTCTCTGAATTATATCAATTTGTGTGGTGAAGAACCATCTGCTTGTAACTTCATGGTTTTGTTGACTGATAAGTCTATCAAGTTTAGAGGAGGAAAGGGAAGGGCTTGGCTATTGGTTCATCATTTTTCATGTTCATCCATAGAATTGAAAAGATCTGTGGTTTTGTAAAGTGACCTAAAGACACTTGTTAAAATGATCTAGATATGTTTTCTTGTTGGGAAATTCTCATTGGTAACCTTGTAGTATTGGGAATTATATTTGGTAACCAATCTCATTGGAAATTCCCATTGGTAACCTTGTAGTTAGTAAATTATTACCAGACGTGACATTAATGAGGTAATTGGTTAACTTTTTCGTTAAATGTCATCCCCACCCATGCCGACCCTGCTCCCTCACCCCCCCCACCCCCACCCCTGCCGGCCCTCGCTCCACCCCCACCCCTGCAACCCCCACAACAACCCCCCACACGGCCCCCTGCGGTTCCCCACCGCATTCCTGCGGGCCGCCCCCCACACCACTCTCACCATGGAAATGAAACGAGATCCACCCATGCGTTGGTTACGGGTTGGTGGTGGGTACCGATTATGCGAGACTTTGAAGCCTGTTAAGGGTAGGAGAGGGCGATGGGCAGCAGAGGAAAGAGGGTATGCGAAGGGGGGAAGGGTAGGAGGAAGGGGGAGGGCGGCGGCGAGGGGCGAAGGAGGGAGGCGAAGGGTGGTGTGGGGGGCTGGCGGCTGCGGGAATGCGGTGGGGGAAGCTGCAGAGGGGCATGTGGGGGGTTGTTGTGGGGGGTTGCGGGGGTGGGGGGTGGAGTGAGGGCTGGCGGAGGGTGGGGGGTGGGGGGTGGAGTGAGGGTGGCATGGGTGGGGATGACATTTAACGGAAAAGTTAACCAATAACCACATTAATGTCACGTCCGGTAATAATTTACTAACTACAAGGTTACCAATGAGAATTTCCAATGAGATTGGTTACCAAATATAATTCCTAATACTACAAGGTTACCAATGAGAATTTCCCTTTCTTGTTTGGTAACAATCTTTTTCTTTTGCCTTGCCCGGCATGCATTTTACGGAGAAATACTAACGATACGAAGGTCATGTATGAAAATTTTGGCGTGGACTTCCTTGCTAATTTTGTGTCAAAAGGTTATCTTCTTTGCGCACTTGCTCCCAAAATTTGGCTTAGCAATATCGTCAAAAGCTACAGGTTTGAACCTCTCGTTTCTTGCTCCTTTCTAGATATTACGACTTTTATGCAGTAAGCCTTGGGCTCCTAAATTTCAAAGATAGTTGAATATGAAATTGATCAGTCAAGGACTTCTTCCACACTGCGGTCTTATTTTTACATGGCAATGACGCCAAAGCTACGAAATTGTTCTATCGGTCCCTCAAAGAGAATCTAAGCCGGCGACGGAATGGAAGCCTCGTTTTCAAATCGCATTCTTGAAGATGTGACTTATGATGTTCCATATTTTATTTTGTCCTTAATTATTGCTCTTACTTTGTCCGGATAGGTCGGTTAATTTGTTTTATCGATTATGTATGTTCATTTATTGTTTGTGTTATTTTCTTTGGAAAAGTACCCATCTGTAGCTCTTGATGTTATTTGATGTTGCAAGCTTTTTTTCCCTTTATGTGAATATGTCGATTTTACTTTTTCCACGAAACAATAAGGTATAGAAGCATCTATTCATTTTCCTTGAGCAAATTAGCACTTTTTTAGTTTCCAAATTAGTTTGTTCTATATTGATTGATATATCGATGGTAAAAATAAAATAAAAATCTTATATTATACTATATTACATCCTACAACCATTAATAAGAGAGAAGTTTCTTACTGTAGCTTAGGAACAGTAAGCTGACGATTTTGCCCCTTCAAATCCCTGAAATTGCCTACTAGCCCTTCCTTCTTTCTTCCACGTTTCCCTCCCTTCTTCTGCCTGTGCAACAGTGCAAGGGCTCCTCTCTCCAGCTTTTCCTCTTTATCTCGTCTCTCTCTTGTTTCTTAGACTCTCTCTCTCTTCTTTTTTGCCATTACTACGGGGCCCTCTCTCCTTTTCGATTCCCTTCTAATTCTTCACTGACTCTCTCTCGCAATTTCGATTCTTCTCCCAGTATTTTCTTTTTCCGACATTTTATGCTTTTTATTTTTGTTTGGGAGATTCTTGATGGTTTAATTAATTTCAGATAGTACTAAACTGTCAAAGGAAAGGGATATTACTACTCGAGATTCTGCGGTTTTTGATGAAGTGATGATATTAACCCTAATTTTTCTGGATTTGCACATGTTGAGTTTCCTCTTGCTATGTATATTTGTATTTCTGAATTTCAGTAAAAATTTGAATTTCGTATGGCTGTTTTCTTTCGAGTGAAATTGATTAGAAGTTCGCAAACCAAACCCAGCTTCGCTCCAATCTCTCTCTTTCTTCAGGTATTCTTCTTTCATTTTTAGGTTGAGTAATTTTCAGCAAAAAAATTAGTGATTATATATATATATTAACTATGAAATGATCTGAGATTTACTTTTCCCCTCGAAATGATCTAAGAGTTGGGTTTTATTTGAATAAAGAAAAATGATGAGAGCTTAAGCTCAAAACAAGCACTGACATTCTATCATGCGTTTAGTTTGCATTGTCGTTTGTTTATGTCTTTTTGTCTTCTTCATTCAATTTTCCATCTTCACTGGTTAGAATTTCTTTGTTTATTTATGTCTAATTTAGTTTTTTCTAAGCTGCCCTTATTTTTTTAAAGTGGGTTTTTGTTTTGATTTTGGTGCAGGTAGTGGAAAGCTAGATCTTTCAACTAAATTGGAAGAGAAAGCAAGCAGTTGTTATTCTAGGGCTTTCGACCTCACTCTAAACTCTAAATTGATATTTCCTCTATTCAAACTTCTACTCCCATAAATCACTTACACTCTTTAGAGTTCTTTCTCTTTTTTTGCAATAACGGGGTTCAATTTACAGCCGTTTGGTATGAAGTTGATGCTAAAAGAAGGGTACAACCATCTTTCTGGCCTCGAAGAAGCCGTCATTAAAAATATCGATGCTTGCAATGAGCTTGCTGACATGACCCGAACTTCTCTTGGTCCTAATGGTATCTTTCTCTCTCTCTCTGATTTCTGGGTTTTGTTCTTTGACATCTCTTTTCAACTGGGTTGTTCATTTTTGGACCCTCATTTTGTATTTGTTGATACTGTTTTTTGTTGAATTAGTTTAAAGCAAGGTATTTTCTGCTTTTGTTAGTGCGCTTTTTCTTGCTTTTTTTTTTTTGTTTTTTGTTTATGGGTTTTAGTCATCGAGTTGTGTTAGTGTGAGCTTTTTTAGGTTTTAAGGTTTTAGGAATGGGTTTAGTTTTAATGGATTGAAATGAACTTACTACTTGGAATGAATGAAATTGAAAATCAAAAATAGGAAAAAGGGGTAATGAGAACTTGGTTATAGGGTTAGTTGATTAGAGGCTCTCTATTATTTCAATGATTAGGCTGCATATCAGCATATCGAACACGAGACGGGAATGCTTTAGGGGCATTGGGGTTATTGCAAAACTGAGGCTGTATATCTGGTAGAGCGGAGCTTCGTTAGAGGCATCGGGGTTATGTTGTTACTGTTACAATGTGGGAAGGTTTTGATTATTAATTTGCTCTGACCATATTTGAATTAAATTTAATTGATAGAAATATCCATAGAGCTAACACTAAAAAAAACATACTCCCTCCGTCCCATAATACTCTTGACACTTATCAATGCACGTAGTTTTAGATGATAAGTTGTTGTTTGGTTATCAATTGTTATTTTATTGAAAAGTAGATGTAATAGGAGTTAGTAGTTAGTTTAAGTAGTATTATTTTATTTTAAGGAGAGAGAAAGTGTAGGCCATGGTTAGAGTTGGTGGGTAGTAGGAGTGGTATTATTTTATTTGGAGGAGAGAGAGTGTGGGCCAATGCTTAAAAGGTAGAAGGATTAAAATAATAGTGGGTCATATCCAAAAATAGAAGTGTAAAGAGTATTCTGGGACAGATGAAAAAGGAAAGTGTAAAGAGTATTCTGGGACGGAGGGAGTATTAAAAAAAGGAAAAAGGGGTAATTGAGAACTTGGTTATAGGGTTAGTTGATTATAGGCTATCTATTATTGCAATGATTAGGCTGCATATCAGCATATCGAACACGAGTCGGGGATGCTTTAGAGGCATTGGGGTTATTGGCTGTATATGTGGTAGGACGGAGCTTCATTAGAGGCATCAAGGTTAGGTTGTTACTGTTACAACGTTGGAAGGTTTTGATTATTAGTTTGCTCTGACTATATTCCTGACTATATCTGGATTGAAATTTAATAGATAGATATATCCATAGAGCTAACACTAAAAAAACATATTAAAAGCACTAATATATACCAACCCGGCCATATACATGAACCAAGTCAAGGAGAAATGCATTCATATAATCTGAGCCCAGATTCATATTAGACTTCCCATATGACTAACATCATTAAGCTTACCAATATTCTATTCTAGGGTACTAACAAGTTTAGAGGAATGGGCAAAAACCTTTAAGGGAACAAGCCAACGTTCCAAAAACATTAGAATTGACTCTACAAATCTCTTGCTTGAAAATTATGAGCATTATATTAAAGACACCGATGTGAGACAAATAATTCCAGATGTGAGAAGGCACATATCAGCACAATAAAGGACAAAATTTAAATGATCAGTGAATAGAAACTTGCAAATTTGAGTTGTTTCATTTGGTTATTCGTTTAGGTGCAACATATGGCTTGCATCTTTTTTCCCTTCTTTATTAGTGAATAGAAACTTGCAAATTGTACTTTCATTTACGTTTTAAAAAGTCAGAGGTTGATGTATTTGGTATTACAAGGGAATGATTCTTGAGATTTTGAAGAACTGAAAGGAATATTCAAGTTATAGTGGTTACTGATGGTGAGCGTATCCTTGGACTAGGAGACCTTGGCTGTCAGGTATTTGAGCATGTTTTTTTTTTTCTAATTTTTCTAAATGTGAGATATTCAAAGAACAGGAAAGTGGAAAACAAAGGAAATTATCGTCTTACTTGACCTTTCTTTCTTTGGTTTGATTCAATATTAAGATGATGGATTTGATTGAGATGTTTAGGGAATGAGTATGCCTGTTGGAAAACTGTCTTTGTACATGGCACTTGGTGGAGTTCGGCCTTCAGCAGTAAGCATTTGAATTCTATTAAGCTTTTCTTTAGTAATGTTTTTATGGATTTTAAATTCTTAAATATTTAGGTTGCATTAACCATATGTTCATCTTTAAATGAGTGCTTTTGAGAGAGCATAGAAAAGTAGTAAGAGATGATCTTAAATTTACGAAATTGTATACGAGACTAAGAGGGGAACAAAGAACGGGAGGGGGAGATAAGTTGAAGGTGAATTGGGTTATTCGTTATTTCAGGCCTATAACACTAATTGAAATTTTGGGTAAGATTATTTTAAGCTGTAACATATAAATTAGTTGATAGTTGATTATGGTTGATGCTATGATAAATATAAACATAGAAGCGTGCAACTTACTACATTTGGATTTGGATTAGAAAATAGTAGAGGTTAGAGAAGAAGAATGAAGTCACGGAAGAGGAGATAGAGTGACAAAAAGAGGGGTAAAGACTGAGAGAGAGAGCTTAGAGAGAGAATTTTGTTCAATTTTACTACCTCCGTCCCAGAAAGATCTTAACACTTGTTGGGACACGTAGTTTAAGGTGATAAGTTGTAGTGTAGTTATCAAATGTTATTTTATATAGGATTTTTTGTCCATAACTGCCTTTATTTGGGACTTTTTTTGTGAAAAACTGCCTTATGAATTTTTTTTTGCACAAAACTGCCACTAAAGTGACTTTCGGTTGTTGACTGCTGCCACTAAGGCGTTGACTTGTGATTTCCGGCAACTTAAAATCACGTGCTTGGTACGTGTTTCTTTTTTTACGTTTTTTGGAGCCCCGGACTCAAGTTCTTCACTCTCCCTCTCTTCTCTCACACTCTCTCTTATCTCTCTCCTCCAATTTTTCGAATTGAAGCCCTAAATCTTCCCCCCAACAACATCGAATTCAATTCTCCTCAATCATGTCATAATATTTTGTGTTAAGCGCATGAGAACATTCACCAAATTCAACTAATTTTTGACATTTGAGTCTGACAAAGGGAAGAAATCAGGTCTACTCGATCTCCACAAATATGAAGACTTGCAGATCCACAAAATATGCAAAATTGCATTTGTTTCATGAGTTGAAGAATTTCCCTAGCTAGGTAATAATTATTTGGATGCCTCACCCTTAGAATCCAATTGAGGAACAGTCTGACTTTTTTTGTTGACCTTTATGATTTTTCTTCTATGACTACGAGTAGATGGCAAGTACTAGACTTTCGTTTCAAATTGGAAATACCCCACCCTCGTTAATGTTGGTTGGTAGTTTTTCCGTTTCGATTTTTGCTCAACCCCAGTCATGTTCTTGAAATATGTTGCAGGAAACTTTTTGCACGAATAGTGGCTCGATTTCCTCCCTCTGGACCTCGATATTTAAATATGGAAATAACCTCCATTCTTTCGGAAATTCTGGAGCAGCGAGAGAGAGAGAAGAAAAGGGCTCAGGGCTTCAAAAACGTAAAAAATGAGAACACGTGATTTTATGTCGCCGGAAATCACAAGTCAACGCCTGAAATTTTTTTTTGGCAGCAGTCAACAACCGGAAGACACTTTAGTGGCAGTTTTGTGCAAAAAAAAATTCATAAGGCAGTTTTTCACAAAAAAGTCCCAAATAAAGGCAGTTATGGACAAAAAATGCTTTTATATAAAAAGTATATGTGATGGGAGTTGGTGGGGTATTTTTTATTAGAGGAGAGAAAAAGTTGGGTAACTTTTTATCTATAAAAGTTAGAGTGTATGCCAAATATGTGTAAAAGAAATAATATATTAATAGTGGGATCATGCCAAAAATGAAAGTGTTTAAACCAATTTGGGACAAACACAAAAGGAAAATGTTCAGACTATTCTGGGATGGAGGGAGTATAATTTGTTTCACTTATATCAATTACGCTTTCTTGTCCCCCCTTGTTGATTAAGCAAGTCTTTATTAGATCAACTCAACCATAGTAAACAAGTGAGCGAGTTAGAATGGGAGGGGGGGAGCAAGTATAAAAGACTTTCTAAAATTTACAAAATTAGAAAAGTTTAGTGAGAGGAGTGAGAAAAGAGAGCTTTTAGGAGAGCATAGAAAGTAGTAGGAGATGATCGAAATTTACGAAATTGTATACGAAATTAAGGGGGGAAGAGAGGGGTCGGGGGGAGAGAAGGTAAAGGTGAGAGAGGCGGGGAAAGGAAATTGGGTTATTCGCCATTTTAGGCCTATAACACTAATCGAAATTTTGAGTAATATTATTTTAAGTTGTAACATATAAATTAGTCGATTATTATCGATGCTATATAGAAGCGTAACTTACTGCATTTTTATGTCCTATAAAAAAACTTGTTTAGCAGAGGCCAATGTAGATTAGGACCATGACAATAAAATGTATGAAAAGTTGGAAGAAAGTGCTTAAATATTGTCATAATTGATAATTGAAAATTACATTGCAAGGACTGCATTTATATATGAGAGTTAGCATCGGAACTCGACTTTTGTACTGAAAAGACCTAGCTGTTGCTTATGGTTCGTATGGTGCTTTCTTTTATGTCAAACTATATCCAACCACTATCTCTTATCATCATAATTAGATATCTTACCTACCATCACTAAACATATTTGAGGGTGCTCTTTTCTATTATGTTCTAGCTTTTACAAGCATGTTGTATTATTTACTTGATGCTATTTGGTTTATAATTTGTTTCTTCCTTGTTGTCATCCAATAATTAGTTTTGTTATCATCATTGCACCTTTAGAAAGTAGACAATTCATGTCGATTGGGCCCGCATATCCTCACTATGGAGCTCGAGAGACATTTGGACCCTTTTATATTGGATGAGTCATATTTTACCATTTTGTTTTGCGTAATGATGGGTATGTTAGTGAGGGAACACAATTAACTAAAGAAAGGAAGAGATAAAAACATAGGAAAATTTGTCAGAAACCACATATTATAACCACTTTTTTTGACAAATCACCTTTTCAATTTTTTTGGTTAATTAGCCACCTTTTTGGCTTTCTTTTTTGTTGAAAGCCACCTTTTGCCAAAAATGGGCATTGACTGCTGAACTCTGGCGTTGACCTTCGTTCTTCCTTTTTTTTTCCCCCAAACCCACCCTCTTCCTTCATCTCTCTCTGTTGTTGACCATCTTGATCAATCAAAGTGATTCTAAATTAACCTGTTTTTAATTATATTATCTATATTAGCATCCGGGGACAACTATTGTCACGGACAGTGTGGCTCTCCGATGGTCTCACTACATGTATTGAATTTGAAAAGAAACTTGGTGAGTTGAAGACCAATAGTCAATCAATTTGATGGTCCATATTGTATTTGAATTACTTTTTTATACTGATATAAGATATCTAAGAACTTGTTACTAACTGTGTATGAATGGCAGGATAGCATCACAGATTCAAAAGGGGGTACAAAAATGTAATTGATGAAGCTATTCATCTGGTAACATTTTTTGTTTGTTATTAGATTGAATTTTTTAGAGGCTATTTAGTACATAGAATTTGTTATATCCTTTCATCCTTCCTTTTTCTGGAGTTGTAGTAACTAGGTTGGGCGATATTCATTAACTAACCTTATGTAGCTTTCTTGCTGCCTGCCATAAGGTTTGCATATTTATTTTAGTTACATAATGGAGTCTAGGAAACTATCTGGGAAATATAGTGGAGGAATCAAAAGGAGGCTTAGTGTGGCTGTTTCCTTGATTGGTGATCCTAGCTCCTAAGGTTAGTCTGGTCCAGGCATCCAGCTAGCATCCCTTCCCCTTTCTCTTTAGTCATGCTTCTATTGGTTGTACTGATCATTAGTGTATGACTTAGATATTCTTATTAATGTTGTTCGTTATTAAAGGTTGTTTACATGGATGACTCGGGCATTTGACTAGACCCTGCTTCAAGAATAATCTGTGGAATGTTGTGAAACAAACGAAACAAGACACCTATTACTCTTATAAGTGTTCTCTCTTTTTCGCGATACAAAGTCCTTAAAGCATGTCCTTAGGGCATGTACAATAAAATGGGGTGGTACAGATGAGGAAGGAGAGAGAAAAGGAACAGCCCTTAGCCCCTCACCATTGTACATGCTCTTAGCTCCATAACTGCCTAGGTATGAACTCTCCTCTTCTTTCCTGATAGTGCAGACTTGTTTCATATCCTCTAAACAATCTAACATCTTTCTTTTCACCCTTAAAGGTTGATTAAGATTGCATATGTAGTAGTCTCCACAATATTCAAGCCACTTAGATTTTCAGTTTTCTCCACTTCCTCAACCTTGTTTTATAGGATTACCACTTCCCTAATTTCAAAATATGACTTGTAGTGCACTCTCATATATCTTGACAATAGTGCATACTTTCACTTTAGCTGCTGAAATTCAAAGAAAAGAATTAACATGTTTCTTTTCAATGTGAAAACTTGTAGGATATCACATACTCGATGCCAATCATTCAGCTGATTTGCATGAACATAGCCTTTCTATATGCGTGCTCGAGTTCTGACCATTTCAATATCTTAGATCATGGCGCTATCAACAACATCATCAATGACAGTTCTCATGTATGTTTGTCTTATTTTCTTTTATCACCCTAAACAGGACCATCTTAAAAGATTTGCAAGTGACCCTGTGATAGTAAGGTCAGAGTCACTAAGCAAACTCTAAAATGTTTTTTTTTGTTCTGGAGTAGGCTTTCCTAGATGCTTGGAGATTAGTATGCAACTCAGAAGTAGATAATATTACGTTGTTTGTTCCGAGATGGAGAACATTCTTAGTGAATCTGATTGTTTTCACCGGGCCTTGCAAGCCTAATATTATCAACTTTGAGGTTTATGTTATTTCATACTTGTTGTATCTTCAATTAGAATTAAGCAAATATCGTAGATCTTATGGTTTCCCTTTGAACTTTTGGTTTATTAAATAGGAGAGATTGTTGCACCTCCTTCACCTTCTGCATGGGAAAAAATGATCCAAGCCAGTGGCTTGCCTTTAAAGAAGTACGTGGTCTCCAAGTTTGTGGCAGTGGCGTGGTTAATGGACAAGGCTTTGGTTGATTGGTGGAATCAATCATGTAAATATCATCCTAGCATGGTAATTGATCAATTGTAAACACAAGAAAAGTATACCAAAATTTGGAATAATTGTATAGTTATGTTACTTAGACTCCTCTTCATTTTCTCTTAACTAGTTGTGTCGGATTTTAGACACTTTGACACTTTCATTTTGGCCAAAATTATGAAAATCTTTTCTAAAATAGCCAAGTCATATACATGGACATGGTGTGTCAAACTTGAGCATCAAGTTCAACTAACATAAGTCAATACTTCAGACACCTATAGTAAATTGTTCTCATTCTTTGTTTTTCTTCAAAGTTATGCACTAACGTGGTCCCGACTGTGCGTATTTGCCTCAAAATTCAGGCATATGCCCGTAAAATGTCATGAAGATAAGACAAAGAGGAGAGATTAAGAGATGGTCATAACTTATACTATATTTAAGTGTAATTAAGAAAGAGATAAAAAACATTAATAAATCATTTCCTTTAACTTGCCAAGTTAGAAATTTTGGTTGGAAAGGAGGAGGGAGAAAGAAGGGCGAGAATTTTCAAATCTCAAAGCCATATAATTCAAGCGTGATACATAGAGAGAGTGAGAGCATGCAGGGGTGAAGATGAGAAATTGAGGTAAAAAGGAGGGAGAGATTGAGAGCCTAAAGAGACTATTTTAGAGTGTAATTAAGAATGAAACAAGAAAACACTTCTAAGAGATTTGAAAAAAATCAAACGAGAGAGAAGGAAAGAAAGAGATAACTGACATTTGTATTATGCTCATGCCTTTAAGAGTGCATCTAGCTCAATGGATACAGGTGCAGCTTCCGCCGAGAATATAATGTGTTCAATCTTGTCAAGGTGTTTGGCTGAAGCATCTTCAAGGCCGCCTGATGTAAAAAAGCACCACTTGCAGCATGATTAGGGATGATCTACGCTAAGATTTCTAGTCTGATGCATATATTTGGAGGATTAAGCTAGACTCTGTACTTTTGGACTGAATTAATGAAAATCCAGTTCGGTTCATTTCAGTTCAGACAAATTCAGTTTAGGAAAATTCAGTTCAGTTCAGTTAGTTTCCTCTCACAGTTTTCATTCACTTCAGTTCAGTTCACTTCAGACAAATTGAGTTCAATTTAGTCTAAAATAACAGAGCCTCAGACGCAATGTGCATATGTAGCATTAACATTGTATTAATATGTATACATTGTGTCAAAAGCGTCCTTGACAATAGATAACAATGTTGGCTAACTCGGAAAAATGTTAGTACTTATTAATATTAAAATTGAAAATTCGAGTCCTTCACAATAGCTTATGCTACATCAAATTGATTGAATTAATCTAAAAAATCTATGTTCCAGATAATTAGGCAACCGATTCGCTAATCAGATTTTTCTACCTTGGGGTCGGCCAGTATTGATAACTCATTAATCGCGCGCCGAGCCGCCGACCAACAACGAAGGAAGAGGAAGAACGAATCACAAATATGTACTTTATGATACTAAAAAAAATATATACTTTATAAGCTCTTAAATCACAAATATAAATACAAAAAAGAAATTAAGAATTATATATATATATATATATATATATATATATATATATATATATATATATATATATATATATATATATATATAGAAAATGAGGAAGATTTATCCATAAGTATATTATCATAAATAAACTACTATTGATGTGGAGGCATTTGTGGCTGTTATTTATTCTTTATGATACCCTTTTTTTGAAGAAAGCTATTGTAAAGTTTTAAATAGGAATATATGTTATGCAATTTACTTAGCTTATGTTCTTAATTACTGTACCAAGTTTAGAGGCCTTCATTTTCCCTTACTCTATTATGCTAATGTTTAACATTTAGTTCTCCGCATTTATTGTTACTCGATTATGCGAATGTTATAACATAAATAGAAGTATACTTGCAAGAAATAATTAAGTTTGTTCTCGTAAATACAAAATTTTAATTACATTATCAAGATTTTTACGCCATTAGAATGACGCTAATTAGATTTTGCCCCCTTGAGGGACTGCACTTATCACCAAAGATGCTACGAAGTCTAGAAATTAAGCTACTACATCACCCACCCAAAAAACCCTTTTGCTTATTGTTTTACTGTAAAGTCCAATGGTACATGTTAACAATATGACCCTTATAGTTAATCACCGCCTAATATGAACTAATCTCTTTTTTCTAATAGGCATGAATGAGTTCTTATAACAGATATAACAATGACTCAAGAACATTCTACAGGATGCGAAAAGCCCTCCACATTTCTTGCAACCCAAAAATTGCTTGCACTAACAAGGGTTATATGCATATATGCTATGCTATCTAATTACTTTCTCTTCCTAACTACCAAGTTCGCATGGTTTGGTTTTGCTTAAATCAATAATGTTAATACTTGCATTTAGTTATTCACCACCATTTTCGCTACCTTGGGAGACCGTGCGCAATAGCGCATGGGCCAACAACTAGTAAAATAAAATAGTAACTCCTAGCTTAAGTATTATTCCTCACTAGCTCCCCCATGTGAAGTATGCATCAAATCAACCGGTAAATTCTGCTCACCAAAAGAGTCATCATAGGGACAAAGCCATAAAACAAACAAACAAAACGTGTGTCAGTAAAAATACTGAGTACATGTATATGCGGAAATTTAAATACTTTATTAAACATTCAAAATATTTCTATAAACCTTCATTGGATACTTGTAATACTCGTATAATATAAAGTATATAACTTTAATAAAAGTCCTTTCCTTGCCTAGGTACCTTTCCTAAAGTGTGCACACCCCCCAAGTTTAGTATTCCTTACTGAGTTTATTACGAGGGGAACTACCTTGTCCACATGACTTATACAAAAAGTACATGTGTAAATAATATAATGGCTACCGTTCTTGCTAATAAATAACAAGTCGTTGCCTCTTTATAATTGTGATCATAAAAGATCATATATCTAATAAAATTCTTTTGGAAATAATCCTCCTTTTAAAAAAAATAAACTAGTATAAAACTTGGTTATATAAAGCCATAGTTAAATAACCTCCTTGTAAAACAATCATGAGAAGTGTAAATGAATACAATAATAATAATAGTGATACTTTATTAAGATAATTTAGAACATAACGTCCATACTTAAAATATCAAAATGTGAAGTGAAGTACTACTATTCTAAAATTTGTTTTTGGCACCAGTAGATCGATGCACATAAACACAACTATAAGTAAGGAGATAACAAGATTAATTAAACTTGCTTCCCAACTCTCTAATAAAATAATAACGTATAACCATGATTATACTAAAACTCATACTGTTAATAATGAACTCATAAGACATGTATTTTTAATTCAAAATAACACCCTAAAAACATGATACTACGCATGCAAGGCAATAATTAAAGATCTACATATAAACGCACCTTGAAAATTAATAACTACTAGGGAGAAGAGAGAGAAGGTAGGCTAAGAGGGAGAGAGAGTTTAAACTTGAGAAAAGAGATGTATTCCTCAAATTTGGTGTGAAGAATATGATGGGTGGAGGCCCCTATTTATACTAGTTGGATAGGTAGACTCGTATTAGTATTAGGAAACTAAAAGATGGGTTTTTGAGGAAAGATAATTAATTTTAGCTAGGATACACTATTTCTTTATGATCATAGCTAGAATAGAGGAATATTCCATAAGATAAATAGTCTAGATGCTAATTAACCAAAAGATAAAAAAAGAAAAACAAGGTAATCAATTTGGATACAAACTCATTGGCGTGAGTTTGCACCGAAAAGATTTTTTGATATTTTTTTTGTTTTGAAAATCTTTTGTAAATCCTTTTTGAATTTCCTTTTCAAAATATTTTTAATTTTTCTAAACTAATTACTTGGATTATAATATGTAAACTTTAAGGCCCAATATTCAATTTGGGCTAGAGTTTATTTGAAAAACCCATAATCTATTATAAAAGCCTATTTAAAATCTTTATAATTAATAAAAAGCCTTTTTAGTATATAAAACCTTTTAAAAATTATAACTAATAACTTATTAAAAATACGGAGTATTACATCACATGTCTGTTTAATGAGTCACATGAGTAGATACCTACTATAGCAAGTTAGGCAACCTACAAGACCCAATAAAAGTCACACCCCCCCCCCAAAAAAAGTTGGGACCTGCACAGGTTAAATGATAGTTCAAATTTTTTAAAAATGTTGGGCTATAGTTGGGACCCATTGCGTCAATTTTTCCTAAAATGTATTAATTGCTAACTAATTTATTATGGAGTTTGTACTTTGTACTGATTTCGTGGCTCCAATGGATCAAAAAAAAAATTATTATGGAGTTTTGTGGAAAAATATGTTTCATGAAGTCGTTTTACAAAAAAAGAATCTAATATCTTTTTTGTCTGGACTCTTTTTTTTATAATGTATCTCTTCCAAAAACTTTTGTATGTGGCCAGCCACACTATTATTTGATAGTGTGGCCACTTCACATATAAGATGATCAATCATTTATTAGGGGTTACAATGATGATCAAATGGGGTTACCGTAATATATGGGGGTTACTCTAATAGAAAAATGAGGTTACTTTTATTAACAACTAAAATTATTCTTTTGATAGCCAAAACAAAATAACAAGGTTACTTAAAAGAACAAATGAGGTGACTTTTTTTAATTGGTTGATTTTACGTATATATTGAATTGAGGTTATTTTTGTGGGTATAATAAGGTTATCTTGGGACTATATAAGGCAACATGTACCAAACAAGGCTTGGCCTAGTGGTAAAGGTTTTACCTTATGATTTCAAGGTCATGGGATCAAACCCCACTATGGGCTCTTTGGGCGTGAAGTTTCCCTTACCATCCCCCTCCCTCCAAGGAGTCTGACCTGCAAACCTGACTAGTTATACATGTGCGAGGTACCAGTTCAGTAGAGTCATTCATCTTACAACTTAAAAAAATATATAAGGCTACATATATGAATAAATAGATGTTACTTTAATACACAAATATAGTGACACCATATATTGTTGTGTGACTGGCGGCACACAAAACTTGCTATATCTCTTCGCATAATGACTCAATAAAAGTAGTTTTTGCAAAAAATATGTGTATTAAATTGAAAATTGGGCTATGATTTTAAGACAACCTAATATATATATAAATACTCAAATATTTATAATTGTGGGGCCTAGAGAATAAAATTTTGGATAGAAAACATGTATGTTTGATTCAACTAGCATGAGTACCATCCAATAGATCATCTCTATTTTCTGTAATAACTTGTCCTAAATACCTTTTTTTTTTTTTTTACAAGATTTCCTAAATACTTGGAACCTAAAAAAATGGAGAATCCCACCCTCACCTTAAACTAGAACGGTTTTATCATGCCAAGTAAAAAACATCCAATTATAGTCAAATACCCTTTACCACTGCTTTTGATAAACCTCAATAATTAGCAGAATTATAGGAACACTTTTCCCATTATTGAGGGAAGAAAATCATTATCGTACCCTTCTATTGTTAAAAAAAAAAAACAAAGAAAGCTAAACTTACCCTACCCGTCAATGGAGGCTGGGAATACTGCACAAGGTGCCTCAGCCTCCAGACGGAAGGGAAAGTATACGCAAATATTGTTCGTTGTGCTTCTTGTTATCATCTTACTTGGCCTACTCATTGGTGCGATAACAATATTAGTTGCCTTCAAATATGCCGAAGCGCCTCAGTTTGTTGTCAAGAATATCCAAGTCTCTGCATTTAGAGTCGTAAAATTAGAACCACCAGTTTTATCAACGAATATTGACGTTGTCTTTGATTCCGATAACGATAATAGTTTAGTTGGTGTAGAATTTTGGAATGTAATAATGGAAACTGCATGGTTTGAAGTTGGAGCAAAATTAAAAGGAACGCATGAAGTGCAACATTTTGCACAAGGGTCTAAAAGTACATCTAATTTGATGATGAGTGCAGAAGGGGAGGTCCAAATATCAAAATCTAGCTTAAGAAAGGAGGATATTAAGCTTGATTTTATATTAAGAGGGGAACTTAATTTTTACTCTGGTTTTTTGTTGTCTGTAAGGCGGCATTTTACGGTTTTGTGTAATGGAATTTCTATTGTTTCGTCTAATGCCACTACTTGCGATACAAATTTGTTTAGTAGCAAACGCTGGTAACTGGCAAGGTTTCTTGTTCATGCATTTTTGGTTGTGCCCTTTTTATGATATGTGCAAGAGAAGCCTTTTATTTTGTTTCCTTCTTTTTTTTTTTTTTTCTTATGGAAAAGAACCTCTACTTTTGTTTGTCAAATTAACATTCACTGTTTATCTTCTTTTGTTTATTTGGTGATCACAACTTGTAAATTTCCATTTTAATGAATTCTCTTTACAATTTGTTTGTCTCTGCACTCATAGTCTTGTTGTCAAAGATTCTAAATTTTAAAATGTATTTGAAAGAGTTAATTAGAATCTTTACATTGTCACGTGAAATTAGGTTTTTTTTTTTCCAATTTTTATTCTCAAGATTTAAATTAATAAGTACTGAAAAATACTAATGATCAAAGATGTAATTAAGTTTAACAATATAATACTATGGCTACCCAGAGGATTATCTAAGGTGTTATGGTCGTGGAGACGTACAAAACAACAAACGTGGTGATGCTCAAGGGGGTCAAGACAAAGAGGCAAGCAGGCAACGCCAACACCTTCCACCAACAAAGCCATTAGTCGTCGTCAACAAAACGACACCCCTAAAACCGAGTTATGCCATGGATTTAACTCCTCTTCCAAGTCTCTCAACTGATCAATTGCCACAAATTACGGCCTATCTTGATGCCCCTCTAGCATTAATGGATTTAATTTGTGAATAAGTCAAGTGTCTGCTTCTAGACGATGGTGCTTCTCATCACATGATGACAAGAACATTATAAAACGCCCCTACATTAGTGAGTCCTACTAGAGCAGGATAGCATAAGTACCATGACATGATTGGTACTCCAGAATGTCTTATATGTCCCTAACATCAAATGCAATTTGATTTAGTGATTCCTTTCTAGCATGGTTGTGGTTAGGGTGAAGCTACTTTAATTTTTGCGCGCAATTTAACGTGGCAAGAGAGCATTATATTGTCACCATGGCTAAACCTATACTTTCTTTGGTTTTTATTGTTGCAACATTTTGACTTGTACATAATTCATGTATTAGCTTTGAATGAACTTTTCTGACTATTATATACAATAAAATTAAATATTTAGGATATTATTAGATTTGTCTTAAAGTACATTTATAAAATATCAAATTTCTATAATTTACAATAATAAATAATTAAAGATATTAATGGTGATCAAAGTTACATATTAACAAACATGTAAGTTCCCTTAAAAAAACATGTAAGTTAAAATGTTGCATCTTTTAAAACATAGAGAAAGTATATAGGAAAGCAATCAAAGGAAAAAGAGTGGGAAAAGTAAAAAGTGAAACTTTTTTTTACCATAATGTCACTAATTTTTTAAAGACAATATGATTACCTGAACTTCATTCAAAACTTAAAAGGGTATATAGAGGAGGAGAAAACTAGATTGCCATAGAAAATTCTTGAGTGAGAGGAGCTCTTCCTTCTCTCTAACATTCTATAACCATCCCCACGGCCCAAAAATAGTAAAATGGTAAAATCTTGATATTATAAAAATAGTAAACCAAATGTAACGACAGAAAACATCATACAGCTTTAACATTTACTCCGGCCGTCCTACAATATGTTCCCATTTCTCATTTTTTTTTATGGGAATTAAGGAAGTGGATTTGGTTTCATAATGTGCATCTAACAATAAAGGTTTTAGAAAATTCTAATTCTGGAACAAAATAATTAAATGAACGGATTTCTCACCAGGTACCCCTAAGATTTTACGAAATTCCTGAGGTAACCCTGCCGTTTTTAAAAATTTACCAGGTTCCCCTAAAGTTGACATATAATGTATCAGACACCCTCAATATAATAACTTACTAATGTTGATTCTGTCAACTTTTTTTTTTGACACATAATGTTGATTCCGTTAACTTAAATGACCTGAAATCACTTAAACCTGAACCTAGTTCTCATATTAACCCACATTATTCCAAAAATGTCATACCATAATTATATAAATCGGCTTTTTATTTACGGTCAAAATAGTTTCAATAGTGGCGTACGTAGCTATTAGGCAATTTTGTCTGCTTTTAAAAGACTTTGTTAGGAA
The DNA here is from genome assembly GCA_947646795.1 of Beta lomatogona. Taxonomy (NCBI): domain Eukaryota; kingdom Viridiplantae; phylum Streptophyta; class Magnoliopsida; order Caryophyllales; family Amaranthaceae; genus Beta; species Beta lomatogona. Next base: position 900,656 of record CANSNZ010000244.1, on the reverse strand, counting down.
TAATGTGAAATATTAGGTGAATTAGGTTAGTAGCCAACTAATTTTGGGTCATTTAAGTTAATGTAATCAACAATAATAAGTTATTGAGGGTGTCTGGTACATTTTATGTAAACTTAAGGGGTACCTGATGAATTTTTGAAACCGCATGGGTACCTCATGAATTTTGTAAAATCTCAGGGGTATCTGGTGAAAAATCCGTTTATATATTTAAAAATTTTGTACCCATACGTAATTTCACGTAAATTAATCTTAATTCTTAGATGCATTATTTGTTATGAAGTATTTTATTACTACGTTTGGGTAGAGAATTGTAGCAAAAAAATCTGGCCTTCCCGAAACCTCAAGATGACTTTTTTTGTTAAAAAGTTTTATCCCAAGGCTCAGCCCTGCCAATCCATGATAACCAATATGCACATGGAACTGTATACTAATCATATTGATGAAGATAAGTTTATAGGCAACATTAATGAATTAGATATTTTTTTTAAGTAAAGAAGTAGATATAGTTGAAAGTCCTCCAATAATTATACTTCATTTGTTTCAAAATACTTGACATGATTTGACTTTTGCACTAATTACATACTCTTTTTTTACCGTGCTTTGTGATTTTTCCACTTTTGTTTATTTTATTATTTGATCCTATCGAAAATTTCCATTCTTATCAACAAATATCACCAAGGAAGAAGCAAGAATCAAAAATTACCAAGAACAAAGTTGAAAGTCATGCAATATTTGGAACTATTCAAAATAGCAATCTACCTTTACATTTATTTTCACACAAAGTTCCACTACATAATACTCCTATGATATGAAAATACCTATCGAGTAATCGAGTTCCTAATCAAATCTACTAGCTAAAAGATAAACGAACTAAAAGATAATCGAGTTCCACTACAAGGAAAAATCTATGCTTCTTCTGGAAACCTCAGATCCCTAATCACTACATACTATTATGAATATCCACGCAGTAACGGTAAAAAAAAGACCCATTTGAGTAGATTCACCACATTTTTAACGTAACGACACCAATTTTTTAACCAAATTAGGCCTTTAAAAATTCCTCCTTCATTCCGAGCTCCAAGAATTCACCACACCAGCGGTAATAAAGTTCAACTCTTTTATCACGAAAACCATCTTTAAACTGTAACACTTGACCTAGTGATAACACCAAAACTGAAGGCTTTGTTTCTTCCTCTTCCTCTTCCTCTCTCACCTTCAACTGTAACCCTTTTAACATTTGACACTCATGGATATAAACATTAACAGCCCTTACTCCAAATCCAACGTCAATCCTATCCTTCATTCTTCCCTTTGGAAAAGAATTCAAGAACGCGTCGAATTCTTCGAAACAAAGCTCATTTCCCTCTTGCCTTTTCTCATCAAGCAAATCCACCCCAAGAAAGTTCCATTCACCTTGCAATGGAGTTCCCTTTGGTATCCATGGAATCGATTCTTGCTTCATCCGAAGATGTAGATGCTTACGTTTAACCTCCATAATATTCTTGTCCTCTTTCCAACGATAGTATACATCGATGTCTATGTCGGGTTGATGTCCAAAGTTAATTGCATGATATGGAGTAAACTTCAGCATCATTTTAGAGGAATACTTGTCCATAGAAAGTAAACCAACGGTTTTAAAAGCAGGAGCATCAAGATCAGATTCTCCGATCTTTAACTTGGCTATTACTATGTAGCCGCTTAACATGCTGAAACCCAAGTTTTTGTCGTTTGAAAATGAAGAAAATTGCTTAAGAAGTGCAGGAGTTGTTGCGATTTCTAAGAAGTCTCTTGTTAGATGGGTTTCGTAGCTTAGAAATGCAGTACCCAGGTGTTTCCATTCTCCCTTTTCCATGACGGAGTACGTTTGGGGAGTGAGAGAGAGAAAAATGAGCAGAATTGTAATGAATAGCGCGAGAATGAGAGATAATATATAGAGATCAGATGTTGCGGAAAATGGTGAGTCAACAACTAACAACCCGAATACACGGGATTCTGTTGTAGTATTGTTGATCGCCTTTTTTTGGTTATCTTTTGTAAGTTGTAACTACTTTTATATTCGTTGTTATACAACAGCATAAAACATAGTGGTTTTTTTGGTTATGTGACGGCTGATGAGGAAGGGATAACCAAATAAGTAGATCGCAAATTCACTATAGGAAGTAGGGTCATTAGTTAATACTCCCCTTTAATAGATTTTCAATTTCTGCAATGTGCATTTGTCAATTGTCTATTTTACATGACATATAGTAACACTTACTATTTATTAAGCAATATTATTTATAACCAACTCATTATGTCTATTCTTTTTTATCAGAATTCATTAAAAGATTAAAATTAAAAATCACTCACAACCTTTATTAGTTTTTTACATTAGCGAATTAATATATCTAAATTCATCAGAATATTAATCTTTCATATTTTAAGTGTAACCATAACTATAACGGAAGTATATAATATAATAACAGGTTTTGAAATTAACGCTCCCATCGCGTGCATATAAGGCTAGTTTGGTACTATGGCGGCTTAAATCGAATTATTTGCACTTTCTAGATAAGAGAGTACGAGTTAGTATCGAATTATTTTTTTTATACTTTATTTTACTAAAGTAAGAAAGAAGGTATTCGGGGTCCATAAAAATGTAATATAAAAGGAAAAGAGGTAAACTAATAAAAACTAGATGGAATATCTAATAACAAAAAAATATAATATTTTAGCATTTTCTATATAAAAAAAAAAGAAGGAGGGTGTACGACTAGAAACCCAGGACATATGTTGGATTTTCGGAATAAGATATCAAAAGAAATTCGTAACTAACGGAATAGCTAAAACACTGCTGCTCATTCAAATATGAGCATAAGGGATAAAAAAACCCTTTAAATAGGCATTACATATTAACTTAGCTTAAAACATAACAAAAGAAAAACAAATAGATTATGAGATAATGTGATCATAGCCCAATCCACATTACACAATAACCCCACTACTGGATAACCGAAAATGTAAAAGGAAAACAAACTAAATTCTATTAATAACAGAATTATTTAACTGCCCACTAACAAGTTCACCTCACTTACTAAAAGCATGATCCTCTTATCCACTAACAACATCACCTCAGAATTATTAACTTTTTTGATACTACTATGCAGCTTTATTAGTTATTACTCGAATTTTTTTTAGGGAAAGACCTATTAAAATAATTATTTTGTTGGAAAAGATCTAATAAATTTTTTTTTGTTCAAAAAGACATCTTATAATACTTCCTTTTGTTACATAAGACCACGTCAATATTTTCTAAACAAAAAGTCAATTTTTTAGCATTGACTTTTCTTCTACTCCTCTTCTCATTAAATGAGACCAACAAATTTTTTTCTATCATAATCTGGTAATCCCTTAACCCTACCAGTAGAAGGATAATAGAAATTTTTGGTTGTTTTTGGTTATAACGTTTCTCAGTTATCCATCCTATTAATCAATTAAATAATTTATAATATTCTAAAACACCCTTATTTTTGGAGTTGTATAATTTTTTTCAGTACACGGCTAACTGTTATATAAAATATCTTTTAGTAATCTGATACTATGACAATTTAGATTGAACTGTTCGTAATTTTACCGAAAAAAAAGCATGACTAAATATCAAAAGAACTTTTTTACCACAGTAAGAAAGAAACTATTTGAGGCCATATATTAAAATTTTTGTTATATTATTTCTTTTCTTGGCGTACATTTTTATTCAAAAAAGAAAGCATTGGAAGTCTACAATCATTATTTTCTTATATTGCTATCCACTTCAACTTTTATTTTCTTACATCACAATTTCCCTGATCAATTATCTAAACCTACACAAGTAAGAAGTAACTACAACTTACAAGAATGTAACGACATTACACCAAAATAAAAAAAAGGACGAAATAACTAGAAACGCAACTCCTAATTAACATGGGAACAAAATGACGGAAAACAAATTTACTTGAATCTTTCCCCATCTTTCTGACGCAATCTTTCGACAATTTTTATTCCAAAAAGAACCAATGAATGAATCAATCAACGGTACATGTTCTGATGCCGAGCTCTATGAGGCCACCTCTCCATCGATAAAAAGCTTGAACATGTTTGCCACAATAATCTTGATTGAAGTCTAAAAACTGACCAAGATCTATGATGAGTTTCTGGTTATGTTCATCAACAATATTAAGCTGTTCATCAACAATATTAAGCTTTACTTGCAAACCAGTAAGATTCTGAGCTGGAACAGTTGAGTAAACAGTAGCAGCCCTAATTCCTAACCCAATACTAAGTCGATTCTTCAATCTTCCCTCTGGACAAGCTTTCAAGAACTCAGAGGCCTTCACCGCGAAATCAAGCTGATTCCTGAACTTGTGACACTTATCAAGGAAAATCTCTCCAAGACAACTCCATGTCCACAAGTAATTAAGTGGAATAAACGGCGGCATTAGCGGTGTTGGTTCTTGACGCATTCTAAGATGAAGAATCTTGATAGTATTAGTCGCCCCTCGAGGGAGTTTTTCAGTTTTGTTTGATGTCATTTCGTCCCATCGATAGAAAACCTCGATGTCGACACCGATTGTGTGACCGAGATCAAAGGCGTTGTAGGGTCTAATGTAGAAGAAAACGAAGAGAGGTAGTGTATCTTCGATTCGGTACCCCTTTAAGAGTAACTTAGGCAAACTTCTCCTAGCGTTGACAGATTGCAAGTATCTTAAATTGGGGTTTTGTTCTTTTTCAAAGACGTAAATGTAGTCACAGGTGATAGTGTAGGGAATGTCGGAGAATGAAAATGTGCAGTCATCTCTGTAGTCGAAAACTACGGTGATTGGTTTTCTGTAAAAAATGTCGAACATTGTTTCTGGGGTTGCTGTACTTAGAAGCTTGTGGAATACTTTGGGTGGTAACTCGATTTTAAGGTATCCTACCGAACACTCGGAGTATCTTCTCAACAATCCTCTACCCAGATAATCATACTCGCTTTTCATGATGAATGATGATGAAGAGGATAAGAGAGAGAGAGAGAGAGAGAGAGAGAGAGAAAGTAAGGCGAAATTATTGGAATAATGCAGATTTGTGAATTGTGAGAGTGTGATTAAGGGGAAATAAGGTCTTTTTATAGAGGTGGTTGTTTGGTAAAGAAGTTACTAACGCTAGCAGCTAAATGTTATGGAAAATGGTGAGGGAATTTTATAATTTATAACTCTCCCAAATGAGTGGGAATTGGGATTTTTTTTACAGCTATATTAGCCTATGGTGGGTTAGTTTGTTAGACGGTTAGACATCCTTTTTTTCTAAACCTAGGCCACCTCTCCGTCTTTGAAAGGCCACGTGCAAAAGCCTCCAAAATCTTGAATTCTTTCAAGTCCTCCTGTTGTGATGTGTTAAGTCATAAAATAGTACATATATGTGACTCAATACGAGATAAAATAATTTAACATATATTCGAATAAAGGTGAGTCGAGTAAGGATTTTGTAAAATTCGACTCATTGTACATCCTTCCTATACATTGTTTTTATTGCACGCGTTACATTCGGAAAAAAGTAAAGCTCAATGATGATAATTAACCTCAGATAACATATAACAAAAATTGTTTAGAAGTTTCTCTCAAGAAATATTTGACATATTCAATATTTAGCAGACAAATAGAATAATAATATCATTTCAAAGTAATTATTATAAATTAAAAGTGTTGGCTGTGTACCCTAATAAATATATTTTGATAATTTTTAAAGAAGCTGTTGTATACTCCCTCCGTTCCATAATGTTATTCATATGTACTATTTCCTATACAAACCAAGAAATAATACTTCCTCCATTCTAAAATAAGTGAAACACTTCTCTCACAAAACTCACATAAAAGAGAGAAGAATTTCACTTATTTAAGAACGATGGAAAATGAAATATTGGCAGTAGGGTTCGGGGATTACTTTTTGAGGAAGAGAGAGTGTGCAAAACTTAAAGGAAAATTGGATTTTATACCTAATATTTTGGGGTGTCTTCTCATAATGGTCCTAGGTGACTTGTGCCCTGAACTTCAGGTAATTTTTTTCCCTCCTCCTACTCGGTTATCTCTCCTCCTCCTCCTTCTTCTTGCCTTGACCACCACCACTTGGCTACTGAACGACTACCCCTCCACTTAAAGCACCAACCCCACCCAAAACCACCAGCCCACCACCACCACCACCAGCCGAAACAACCTCACCCATGCAACCCCGGACCAAATTCAACCACCCTATCTAAAACCACCAATGCATCGAAACAACCCCACCCCACCAGGAAGAACTTCCTTGAGGGGAAGAGGCGGCACGGGGGAGGGGAAGAGCAGCATCGACAGAAGAGAGGAAAGGCGGTAGTGGAATGGGTCGTGGTGGCTGGTGGGAGGATAGGGGGTTTGATATTCCTTACGGAGTAGCGACTGCTGCCAAGCTCTTCAACCTGATTTCCTCCTAGTGGGTCGTGGAAAGTTTTCCTCGGCGAAGGAAAGGGGAAGGGGACGACATGGGGGAGGGGAAGAGCGGCAATGACAGAGCAAACAAAGGGCGGCGATGGAGGGGGGTTTGGTATTCTCTACGAACCAAGCTCTTCGAACCGATTTCCTCCTGGGGGCCGTGGAAAGGTGTCATCGACGAAGGAAAAGGGACGGGGAGTAGGGGACAACGCATGGAAGGGGAAGAGTGACAGCAGTAGAGCAGAAGAAGGGTGGCGGTGGAATGGGTCGTGGTGGCCGGTGGGGAGGAGGGAGAGGAGGGGGTTTTGGCATTTTCTATGGAGCCATAGCTTCCGCCAAGCTTTTCGACTCGATTTCCTCCTGGTAAGTCCTAGAAATATATCGTCAGCAAAGGAAAGGGGAAAGGGACTGTGTAGGGGAGGGGAAGAGCGGCGACGATAGAGCTGACGAAGACGGTGGCGAAATGCTTTGTGGTCGCCAGTAGGGATCGAGGAGAGAAAGGTGGGTTTTGTTGAAGTAAAAAAAAATGGACGGACATATTAGAGTGTGACATGTATCACACTTCACCTGTTATGCCGGTCACGAACACGTCAAGATTATTATGAGAAGACACCCCCAAAAGGACGGATTCTTATTAAATAACCAAAAGGTGGGACTGTCCTAGGAAGACTGGCCAAAGGTTGGATTATTAGATTCCAATTTTTTCCAAAAGAGAGAGCTTCATATTATGGACAACTTGTGGGCCATATGCAGATATTAAATTATTATGAACTTACCACATGAAATAAAGTAGAATTAGAAAAAAAAATTATGGAACACCATTAAATGGATACTAGGAAGAACTTTATGGAACAGGGGAAGTAGTTTTTTAGTTCACAATAATTTTTTTCGTTTGTATAACAAAATACACAAAATTGGAGAAGTTGTAATTACTTTTGTTAGTTGAGGGTGAAATTGTAAAAGAGGATAAACATCAAGTCCTCCTCTCTTCACTTATGTAATAGAGATGATATGAATTTGACTAATAATTGTTTTTTTGTTGACCTATATATTGAGCCAAATCACGAAATTGGTAAATACGAAAATTATCATAATATTTTGTTGCTGTTATGTATGTCATTATTTTACCAAGTGTGCCAACAAATTAATAGGATTGTACAGTAATACTGCTTGCAATTAACTTTCTTTTCCCTATATTTTTCTTCAAATATTCATCTCTTACAAACAAATGGGATATACGATGTTTCCTTTCTTACGTGGCTAATAAAGTCATGTTTGATAGAAAATCTTTCGGTAATTTGGTATTATAGCAGTTTGGAGCTACTCATTATAGCTGTTTGGAGTAACTCATATGCACTTTCTAATTAACAAAAATATATAGTACGACTAAATATCAAATTGTTTGTTACGAACTTACCATCATACAAAACAGAAGAATGAAGGTGGGGCCACAAAAGTGCAATAGTAAAGTAGTTTGTCTTTGTGTAACATGTTACACAATAACTTATTGTGTAACAAAATTTAGATGAGGTTGGTTTGGGTGCACACAACTCAACAAGTAGCAGCTGCCACTGTCCAGATTTCAGCCCAGCAAGGGACGAAGATGTAGGTTATCCAGAGTCGTTGTCGCTTGCTTCAGAAGATGAGGGTCGTCTAGCAGCGGCAACCTTGTTGGTTCTGATATGCGATGATTCGCCAACATCGCGACCATGACCCGTTGTAGACAATAATCACGTCTCCCCATTTAAGGGTCCAATGATGAAACATACCGCTGTTTTAGTTGGCGCAATTCGACGGAAGAGCAGTCCGAAAAGCTAACCCAAAATAAACTTAAAGCGTATTTCGAAATCTTATTCTAAAGCCCAATTAATTATTCATGATAATTAATTGTATATTAAGCCCATAAAAATATTTTGAGTCCATTTAAAATATTTTAAAAGCTCAATTGTTTATTTATTATTTTTAATAAGTATTTTCATAAATTGAAATCAGATTTTTTAATCCGTAATATTAAATTTCCGTATTTCAAGAGATAAAATAAATTTGTCAAAAACACGTTTAATGAAAAAGGATGGCAAATGCGCTGGACGCAGGCGGTGCGCCAGGTGCGCCCAACGCATTGGCCATGGTGTGTCAGGCGTGCCAATCTGCGCCTGACACGTGGATCTATGTGTCATACAGAGTCCTGCGCCTAGCGCACTACTCTGTGCGACAAGCAGGTTTATCTCTTATCTTTTTTAAAAGACGCGTACCACGTGTACGTTGTCGATTGGTCTTGCCGCGTCAGGCGCATGACACGTGTGGTTGTGCGTCACACGACCTCCTGCCCTATACACAGCTAGCGCGTGAAGCACAACTTCGCTTTTCCTATAAATACTCCTTGTTTCCGAATCAAAGGGGGGTTTTCAATATTATCTTCTCATACAATTTAATTTCCGAATACATTCGTGCTCTAATTCGCACTTCCACATACTTTTCAAACACATCAAACATATTAAACACATCAATCACATTTACATTCTTGTTTATATGCATCGTGCTTTTGGCTTCAAGATTGCTCCTCTTGAAGGTTTTTATGCTCTTAGAATTAAGCCACATAGATATACTCCTGAGGACCCTTGAAATAATTCCTTTATCTATATTTCCTTGAAGTCACTTACGATTTCCCGTCATGATGTAGATATTTAATAAATAAACGTTATTATTGTACATTCTAACCTTTTCCCTTTATTTTGTATATATTATAATATTCATGCTATTTATGATTGTTCTATGCATGATTTTTATCACCCACATATTATTATTGCTAAACAAGACCTAAGGAACTGTTCTAACTATATCCGATAATATGGACGACCTGCTAGGTACCTTGTAATATTGATTGCTTAATAACTTATCGCTTAAAAATACTCCCTCCGTCCCAGAAAGATCTGAACACTTATTGGGACACGTAGTTTAAGGTGATAAGTTGAAGTGTGGTTATCAAATGTTATTTTATTTTAAAAGTAGATGTGATAGGAGTTGGGGGTATTTTTTATTAGAGGAAAGAAAGTTGAGTAACTTTTTATTGATAAAAGGTAAAGTGTAGGCCAAAGATGTATAAAAGAAATAATATATTAATAGTGGGATCATGCTAAAAATGGAAGTGTTCAAACTAATTTGGGACAAACATAAAAGGAAAGTGTTCAGACTATTCTGGGAGGGAGGGAGTAGTCTTTTATGTGTTTCATGAACCAACCTAGACTAATAGTTTTTTAGGGTGCATAAAAATATTATCTGGTTATTCTTTTGCATAAACTTTGCTATGAATTGTATCAAGTAGAAGCCAGCAATGGGCGACATCGTTCCTGACCGTGTTCGTACCCTCACCCCCAACTCAATTTTTGGTTCATTGACCATCTATGGTGTCAGGACAGGAAAATCCACATTGGATAAGTCCCTACAGTTTCCTAAATATCCAATTAGGTTTATAAGTTTTCATCTAAAGACTTGTTGGGGACTTCGAAAACGTATTTTAATAAAACCTTAACAATGGGGTAGTCAAATACGCGCTCACACCGAGTAGGCGAAATAAAATCACACCTACACCAGCGCTGGTTCATCCACGACCACCACCGCGCCCATCATCGCTTCCTCCGCGCCTTCTTGCATGACCACCATGGGGACGATCGCCCCACCATTCGATATAAATATCCATGTATTTGATCAAAATAGGTAGATTCGCCAATAGTATCTCAGTTACAGTGTTTAAAAAGTATGAATCTTCCTCCTTTTTCAACGTGTCGGAATGAATTCGAAAAGCGACGACCCCATGAATGTCCTTCATGGTGGGCGAACAAGGAATGCAAAATTGCTCCTCTTGAACTGTTTAATGGTACCCCTTATCCACTAATGGTTACAGGTCTTGGACCAAAATTTGATAATGGACATGACCAAATAGCGAGGAGTCGAGTCCAATAAGAAATTAATGCAGTTGATTTGTTGACATATTTAGGAGAATTATCAAAGGAGCATTTGCCTCATCCACAACCTGACAAGGGTTCGTATTGTGCTATTCATCCCATAGTTATTTCAAGCGACCAAAATACTTTACAATAGGCTCGAAAGAATCCTGCTTATAGTCGCCTATGGCATAGTTGTTTAATTCGTGGTCCATTCACGACACAAAGTCAATCTTATAAAGTCGCACCAATATAACGGAACAATTTCATAATAAGATAGGGGTGAGTGCAAAGAGAGTTTGATAGTGTTCATTAAGCACGACACAGTCGTGGAGTGGTCATCATTCCCATGCTCAAAATGCATCGCAGTTTTAGTTTTATCAATTTTTCCTTCAAGAAAGCCAAATTTGCACCTAGCCTTCAATGATAATCGAATTGAGTGTGTCCATTCATATAGTTTTCACTATTTAGAACAACTTTGATTGATGACATTACATGATTATCATTATGCAAGGTAGAAAGGTGAAGAAAAATCTATCTTATTCAAGGTTTTGTCTCCTGCGGTTGTGCATGAAAAAGGCTTGGTTTTTTGGTTTTTCCAGATTCAGGAAAAAAAATCAAGGAATTTAATTAATTTAATTAGGCTCTTGATACCATGTTGTAGGCGTGTTTTTATTTCGCCTACGTTGTGTGAGCGTGTATTAGATTTGACTACCCCACTGTTAAGGTTTTATTGAAAATTGTTTTGAAAGAAGTCGCCAACAATTCTTTTTAGGAAGAATCATAAACCTAATTGGATATGGGAAAATGGTAAGCACAAATTATCCAATGTAGATTTCCCCTTCCTGACTCCATAGATGGTCAAAATGAACCAAAGATTGAGTTCAGGGGTGAGGGTACAAATATAGTCATAATGAACCACATTCGCCCAAAGTTGGCCTCTACTAAATATCGATTCATTGCGGATTTTATGCCAAAGAATAATCAAATAATGTTTTAAGCATCCTCAAAATATTTAGTCTAGGTAGGTTCAAGAAACACATGAAAGACTAATTTTTAGTGACTAGTTATTATGCAATCAGTATTACAGGGAACCTAGCAAGTTGTCCAAATTAATCTGATTAATGTTAGAAATGCTCTTTAGGTCTTTATTAACAAAAATAACATGTGGGTGATAAAAGCAATAAATAGGACAATCATATAATATGCATAGAATGATCAGGCATGCATATAATATACAAAGGAAAGAATAATATGAACATAAAATAAAGTATAGAAAAGAGGTTAGAATATACAGTAGGGCGATTTTACATTAAAGATCTACATCAGGAAAGAAAACTGTTAGTAACTTCAATATAAAAATAATTTATTTAAGGACCCTCAGGATTATATCGTGGCTTGGGTCTGCGAGATTGACAACCTTCAGGACGAGCAATCGTGAAGCTTGAAAATCTAAATGTCTGAAAGTATGTAGAATCGATGTATTTGTGTTTGAAAGTATGAGTTTTTGTAGGGAAGTTTTGTAGTTTGTAGAGAGATTCGTAAAGTATTCGTCGAGTGTTATGTGAAAAATCCCTTATTTAATCTGTACGGAAATCAGGCCTATTTATAGAGAAAACGACACTACGCCAGGCGCAGCTGACGTGGCAAGCGCATGATGCAGCATGACCAGTAAAAAGCTTACACGTGGTACGCGCTTTTGAAAAAGATAAGAAAGAAATTCTACGTCTCAAGCAGAGAACTGTGCTTGATGCAGGACTGGACATGAAACAAAAGTCTACGTGGCAGTTCTGATGCGCTCAGCACAGTCTGTGCGCTAGGCGCAGCTTACGTGGAAGCCCACGTGTCAGGACTAGGGATGCAACTGGGGCGGGGCGGAGAGGATTTTGTTCTTTCCATCCCCATCCCCACCTATAAATATAATCCCCATCCCCATCCCCATGGTGGGTACAAAGGCTATCCCCATCCCCACCCCGACGAGTATGAACATAAAACCATCCCCGCCCCACCACCCGCGTGGGTATCCATATCCGCCTAATCCCCATTTTCCTCGTCCCACCACCCTCCAAACCCCCACCTCAGACCCACCTTGAAAGGAAAGAAACATGTACAATATTTATGACATTGATAAATATGAAAGGCCTAAAAATACATAAATAATGAAACAACCCAAAAATAATGTAAAGGCCCATTGGTTTTTTGATATTTTTGACTTTTAACTCAAACTTATTTAAAGATGGGGCAGGTGGGGCGGGTATTGGCAGGGCGGGATGGATATTGGTGGGGCGGGGTGGGGCGGGGATGGGGCAGGTATAACTTAAAATCCATCCCCGTCCCCATCCCCAAGGCAGGTATGGTTTTTATCCCCATCCCAGCCCCACCACTGGGGCGGGGATGGGGCGGATCTCCTGTTTGACCCGCCCCACCTGCATCCCTAGTCAGGACACGTGCGCTCGGCGCAGCAACTGCGCTCAGCGCAACGCTTGTTTTTTTGACATGTTTTGATAGTTTTTTTTTGATAAAAACGCATTCTAAAAGATTTTATTTTCTTTTAACTACAGATATCTGATTTTACGGGATAAAATCTGATTTTAATATATAAAAAATATCTTTTGAAAATATTTATTTATTAAAATATATCAATTAATTATCAATTAATTAGGCTTTTCAAAGAATTGGGCTCAAATACAATTAATTATCATAAATAATAAATTGGGCTTTAAAATAGGACTTTAACACTTTTCGAAATGGTTTTGAATGGCTTTTCAGACTACTCTGCCCTTGGGTCGGACCAATTAAGACCACAATATGTTTCATCATCGGATCCTTTAATGAGGAGACACGATTATGTGTGTATACATGTCAAAATATTCTTTCAGGTTATTTTATTATTAATCCTTAACATCGATATATAATACAAGTGTCATAATCCTAACAAGATTACTAAATATAATACTACCTCCTTGTATTTATACATGTAACATATTTCTTTTGGGATGTTTTATAATACTTGCAACATTTCTCGTATTGGTAAATTCTTATAAAAAAGAAAGCTTTATTTTATTATTTAAGCACGTGGGTCATGTTTCATTCTATCTCCTCCTCAATGAATTTAGTTAGGCTAGATCTGATACCATATTGATATTATAAGAACTTAAAAAAAAAGAGGAGATAATATTAGTGCAAGAAAGATAAAACAAGCCGATGGAGATGTGATTTAACAAACTGCGTATTTCTCTATAAAGAGAATTAAGCATGCCTATTGTATAGGCTACAATAAACTCACCCTAGACTTCCTAAAACATAGTAACTAACTCAAAGAATGTGGACAGACAAAGTGGGGATACTGAGTACTACACATCAGATAAAATTACTAACTCAAGTGAGACACATGTTAATTTAACTAAATAATAACTAACTTAAGATAAGAAGTTGACCTATCAACAAACTAACCACTGACTCCTATTTTGAAGCAATATTTTAACAGGAACATTTTCTTGAAGTATCAAATAAATGTTGAGGATACGGGTAATATTTCAGCAAGAACATTTTCTTGAAATCTCAAAAGAAAGTACCAAGGCCCGTGATTTAGTTGAACATCATGTGGTACTTGATTCACGGGTTCTTCATATAGCATTATATCAAAAACCCATCTATTATCCCTAAAAATCTAGTAGTAGAGTACGTCGACGTCACCCCGCATGAATGATGATGTTCAACAACGTACATTGTATGGTTGGATGATTATGGTGGCGTAAACCTCGTGCCATAGGGGTGGGCAGGGGTGTGGGCAGGGGATAGGGTTGTGTGTGCAGGGGGTGGGTTCCCAAAAAACTAGTTGTTTATAATGTATGACTTCATCCTTTTTATATGCATATTTTTTAAAATTTGGTTTCATTTTTCAGTTCCTATGGACAATCCACCGCCATAACAGGAAGCTGATGTGAATAAGAGAACTAAACTCTCTTACGAGAGAAAGATGAAAACATTTAATAATGTTTACCGTGGTCAACGAATCTCTCGAGAACCAATTTGCAACAACCCGCTGCAATCGATGGGTTCACCCTATGGTGTTCGGTGGGATATGAAGTATGGGACTTACGAACTTTATAGAATTCAGCCTGTTGGGGGGACAAGGTGCTGGGAGGGGACGAGGTGCTGCAGGTGTGGGAAATGAAAACAATAACGATGATGTGATAGTTCAAAACAATGTCGAAGGTGTGGGAAGTCAAGACATCAATGAAGTTGATGGACAACATGTGGATTTATCTGATGGGGACAGAGATGGGGAATCAGGAGGTAATACTATTTAGAAAATCTAGCTACCTGTATAATGAATAATTGAAAATATAGAATGCCCAAACATTTTTTAAAGAAGGCTTGCAATTTTGTTAGCATGGATTTAATATAAAGGCATGTTAGGTTAAAGGGATTTGAAAGGGAACTAACAAGGTAGTTGGATGCCCCACAGATGATGGCACAGCAGTCCAACATATACCTTTTCCTCAGCCCAAGGAAAACATACCTGATCCACAACCAGAGCTTAAGGTTAATACACCTTCTCCTCGGCCCATTGAAGACATACATGTTCAACATTCAGAGGTTGTTCAACATCCAGAAATTGAGGTTAATATACGTTCTCCTCTACCCAGGGTTGGCATACCTGTTCAACAGAAGAGGTGAGGATAATATATTTTCTCCTCAGCCCAGGGAAGACATACAGGTAACTATTATGACTGTCTAATGTCACTATTGTATAGTATAGAAGTAATGAGAAATACTGAAATCTATTTCAGCAACCCCAACAAGCAAACGAACCTCCCATGTGGGATGAACGTACGATGATTGCACCCGCTACTACCAGAGCTTGGCTCAATGATACGGTTGATATACGTATACGCAGGCCAACCATACCGGTTTATAACTCATGCATACTTTGTATTATTGTTCGGCTACATGTCCTAGACTAGTGGAGCAAGAATCAACTATTATCAAGCTAATTAGAATGCACATTTTCTTGTTACAGGGAAGATTACAACAAATTCACAAAAGATTGCTCGAAGATATCACCCAACCATAATGGTTTGTAACTCATTTATACTTTGCATTATTGTTCAGCTACTTTTCCCAGACTAGTGGAGCAAGACTCAACTGTTATCAAGCTATTTAGAATGCACATGTTTCTGTTATAGGAAAAATTATCTGAGAAGTTGGACAATCTTTTAAAAAAGCCAGCAACATACAAGAAACAGCAACCTAGTGGGGAAGCTGATGTTGCTAAACATGCTAGTCTGCAATTGCCCCTTCCATCCTTTCCTTGCCCATACCATAGAAGAAGGTGTGACAAAACTGTGGATCTCAGTACTTTGCATTTGCACTTGGTACGTGACCATCTATTGGTCGGAAGAAAAATTAGTAGTACGCATGCATCAGAGTGTGATATGATGCTCTCAAATTTGACTGTTGTACCAACAATATTCCAAGGGATGGGACATACGTTCTATCTTCACTTTGAGGAATTGGACTCTGGCTATCTCGGGTGTGTATATCTGAAATAACAAAGCCCCTAACTTTACAGAATAATTACCATCCGAGGTCAAACCCCAAATTAATTTATTAGATTCAACTTTCTGCGGAAGAAATTCCTTTGTAGATAGACAAATCTCACTTCCTAATTTTCATCAACTCATGGTTACTCATGGTTTTCCTCTCTCTCTAATTTTCTCCCTCTTACTTTTTGTTATTTTATACTTTTCTCTCTTTTTAAGACCAAGTTTTTGGCCGCCATTAAATATGCTATAAGGAATAAGGAGTAGGAATATAAGTACAAACAGGTTTATTTTCGAAGAATGATTAGCCTAACACTATGTATGGATTTTTTATCCCCACACAGGGGTTTTTCAGTAATAGTGAGCAGATATAATTTTTTCTTTATTTAACAAAAAGTTGTCCACTATTATAAAAATGCCCCGATGTGTGGATTGAAAATCCATACACTGTGTAAGGCTCATCATTTCTCATATTTTTCAACCATGTAGCTCTACTATATTAGGATTCAGGTCTTTTTCTTTTGAGTTTATTATCAGTTTAATTTTATATCACAATTTTGTTCAACTTAAAAGAGCAAGACCTTAGTATTTTTAGTTTTGCTTACTTGAGTCGTATACCCGTATATGGTTGTGCACATAAACATAACATGCAGCTTGAGTTTCACAATGCAAAAGGAATGTGTTAAGAATTAGGATGGTGTTGTAAAATGGAGAAAGCAATGAAGAAGATGAACAAAAGACGCAAGGATTTACGTGGTTCGGTCAATGTGACCTAGTGTAACACCCCAGAATTACAAAGCGGAAAAAGAAAGAAATAATAATAGTAATATAGGACGATGGCGGAAACATCGTCTTCTGGGAATGCCACTTCTAATACAAAGGTATTTAAATAACTATGTTAAGAGACCAACTTAAATAAATAATATCAATAAATAACTAATTTAGAGTATTCCAAATGAGAAAAGTCTAACTAGACAACTTTGCAGGTATAAAATTTGATAACTCAAATAATATATATTTTATTTTGGAAGACCAAAAGAGTTGCATAGTAAAGAAGCACAGTAACAACAATCATTTTACAAAATGTGAAAGAACCAAAGACGAGAAAGTTTAAGGTAAAAACGTTTGCACAATAAACTATATGTAGTTTTGCAATAGAAGTAGGAATAAATATTTACGTAAAATTATAAAAGAATAAATCCGACCATACATAAATATTTTAGAAAAGAAACGAAGAATAAAAAGTTCGTAAATAGATAGCCAAATCAATTTAAATAGAGGTAATCATACGGGCTTATACTCCACCTAAAGAGACAAGAACACTTTAATAAAGAGTATCTAGCTGCTTTTAAAGTAGCACTTACGAACACAAGTCATGACATATGTTATAAGAGCGTACGCCTCCTAAACATATATATGAAAATTAAAGTTCACAAAAGAAATTGAAAACTATAAAATAAATTTCACAATGACGAAACACTAATAATAAATAGGCGATAAAGTAATAAATTATTAACAACAATTATAAAATTTGCCAAGTCGACACAAATGTGCATGGAACCACCCATTACAACCTAGTATCAACAAAATAATATTTGAAAGCCAACTTATCAAATCGACATTAGAGTTTACTGGAATCACCCAATATAAACTTAATATCAACTGAAAAAAAGAAATTAAATCAAAACAGATAAAAATGTGTCAACTTATCAAATTGACATACAAGCCAAATAAATCACCCATTATGACTCAATATCAACTCAAACAAGCTAAGTTTAAAATTTAGACTTATCAAATTGACATACAAGTCAAAGGAATCACTTATTAGGACTTAATATCAACTCAAACAAGTTTAAAATTTAGACTAAGTATATAAATTTCCTTTCCAAAGAATATAAAACAAAATAGTTAAAGTCAGATAATTAAATACTCCAAAGTAAAGAAAACAACCAAAATTTTGCTATGAAATGAGAAAGCACTAAATATTTAAACAAGAAACAACAAATGGTAAACGAGATCCTTTCACGCATTTGAGTTTGAAAAAAAAAATAATGCTAATAAGAAAAGTAAGTAAAGTAAAAGTTGTTGAGTGCTAACCTTTAAAACAAAATAGTTTGCGTCTACATTTCAATCTAACACCAAGACAACTCATTAAAGTACTTTTATTTTCAAAGACTACAAAACTTATTACCATAATTAAAAGCTAAACAAGGATTAGCATGAAAAATGAAAATATTAGAAGAAAAATATTTATAAATATAGATGGTCAAACACGGTAAGAGAAATTTGAAAAATATCTTGAAAGACAATTTCAAATTAATCCCCTTTCTTTTTCCAAACCATTATAAAACCATTAAAATTAAACGTTTTTCAAAAGAGTATATCAAAATATTAACAATAGGAAAATTTGAAAGTCATAAAATAACTCTAATATAGGTATGAAATTTATTAAGTTCAAAGATCTAAAATATAATTTGGAATATAAACTCAAACTAGAAAGTTTTGTAAATCATAAAACAGATACGTAGTACACACATAAAAACAACACTTAATTGAAAAAGAACAGAAAATATATATTGTCTCACATAATAACATATACTATCAAGCAACTAGCAAATAAAATAATGCAATGCAACACACATGAATTAGAGTTTATTTTTAAATTGCAAAACACAAAACAAATTAAACACACAACTAAACCGATGAGGCTATAAATTACTTCGCTTTCGCTGCGCACTCTGATAAAAGAGAAAATGAATTACATGTAAGAGGCCCTGCAAATAAGATTAGCAAACTTGGTAGACTAATTCCACCAATAATACAAGTAATTATACATATAACATATGCTCCATAAGCATGAGAGCACACCACATTCCCATAAGGCTTCCCTTTACTTACTCTACCCATCACACACTCATTATAGTGAAACAACTAAACTTAATTCTAAACAAATTTTATATCCTATGGCTAACTAATAATTCTAAAGAATCATTAGCAACTCTTTTTCAGAGTTTAGAAGCGTTTTGCTCTGATACCAACTGTAATACCCAGAAATTCAAAGCGGAAATAAAGAAATAATAATATTATTAATAGGACGATGGCGGAAACATCGTCTTCTGCGAATGTCACTACTACAAGAAATGCGTTTAAATAACTAAGTGATTAACCAACATAAGTAAATAGTATAAATAAATTAAATTAATTAGAGTAATATCCAAAAAATAAAACTAACTCTTCAACTAACTAAAAGTCTAGGCCTAAAACATCTAACATTTTAATGCTCACATCTCAACCCGAGCCCAAAACCAAAGAAGATTCCCATCAACATCACCTGCAAAATATATCAACAAACATCCACAATCAGTGGGGAGTAACTAGCAGTTTTCCCAGAACAAAAGAATTCAAAGTACAATTCAGACATAGATTAATAAGAAAGGAAACATAAGGTCAAGACAACTATGACATGCATCCAAAATCATAAAGCTCTCAAGTAATACAAAAGAGAAAATGAATTAATCATCTCAAGGGTACTACTTCAATAATAATAAAAACATAGATAAATCAGTTATTGAGTCAGAAACCGAACGCTAGTGAATCGCAATTCACTTCCTAAGGTTTGTCAGATCGCAATCTCCAGGTCAGTCTATGGGCTTACGTTCCCCACTGCCTGTGTCTAAGAATGGTCAAACTCCCGATGCAGGGTAGAACATGCAGAGCTCCCTGACCTCTCGGACGACAACAATTAACCCAGGTGTACCCCTAATTCGCAAACCAGGTGGTTGGCATGTTCTTCACCGGGGACTACATCTATCCCACCGGATGTTCTTATCTCAAAATAAAATCATAAATATCATCAAAGTATCATTCATCTCAAAAATATTCGTCAAAAGGGATGCCACCCGGCTTTATACCCATAATTCATCAAAAGTAATTCTTCAAAAATCCTCAAAGTAGTAACTTACAAACTTACAACAAATATCTCCAACCACAATACTTTGAACATAACTAAGCATCAACAATGATAATGAAATAGTTTTTACAGCATTAACAGTATCAATCAGAAATGCATCATATCAAATAAGATCACCAACCAGAAGTAGAACATACGTACAAGATCATATGAAAAATTAGACTACACAAAACTGTGCGCTCGGCGCATGAGCTTGCGCTCAGCACCACACTGTGCGACTGGCGCACTAACCAAACTATGTCTGACGCATCAGAATGCGTCTGACGCCACCACCAATTAACTCCAAGGCTTATTAAATCAATGAAATGTACACGACTAATCATTTTTACATAAACCAAACGTAAACATAATGATACTCAATAATAACCACAGTAACCTACAAATCATCAACTTCCAAGAACATAATAGGTCTCAATTTATTTCTGATTATTAAACCCTTAAATAATTTAAAAGAATATCTTCAAACTCATAACAAAAACACAATAAAAATTATTAAACTAATAAAAACAATCAGTAAATTATCACAAAAATTATCATATGACTATTATAACTCTACTGACATGGTTCAAATTTTATTTCTAATTTTCAGACTCTAAAAGTAATTTTAAATGTTAATTTACAGAATACTCAGTAAAGCCAATAAATTAATTAAAAATAGAAATAAATGCCCAAAAATTTCCCAAAATTCACATAACATGAATAAACTCACGGTGATACATATTATGAAAAGAAATAGATTTTTCGGCATCTAGAAATAATATTCACGATTTAAATGCTAAAAAACACGATAATGCAAAAACAGACAAATCAATTAAATAAATCTGTAAACAGTAGGAAAAAATTATTCCAAGGCATGAAATACATACTACACACATAACATGCTTCAACGAAAAATAAGTTTAGCAATTATAACATTTGTTCATTAATTATTTTGCAAATAAGCCATAAACGCATAAATTACCAAATAAATCGAATAAATATTAAAACCCAGACGAAAATTATTTTTTCTGCATAAAATATTCATAAAGCATACATCAAGTATATCCACGTCAAATTTCATCAATAATTTCATTCAAAAAGTATTTTAAACAATTCCTAGCATAATAATCTAATACCGAAAAATACTCTAATCTCTATCGTTCTAAGATAACTACTAGTGGAACGTCGGGAGGAGAGCTGAGTCTAAAGGGATTTGAAAAATATGCGTGCAATCAAATTGCTCCATGAACGATAATTGTAGCAACAAGTCACTAGGCGTTTTCTTCTTGAACGTTGAAAAATCTCATTTCAAGCTTCTGTTCCGACCATGATTCCCGGCGATTGAAAGATCGTATTCACAATCGCTCCGGTCAAAGCGAATATCAAGATGTTATAAACGTGCTTTCCAAATTTGAGAATGATCCAACAGTTAGATCTCCGGATATGGTTAATTTCGTGAAGGTGTGACAGGGAAAACCGGAATGAAACTTTCTCCTCTTTTTCTCTTCCCATTCTCTCTTTCTTTTCTTGAAAATGGCGTGGTTTAAATGAGAATGATGCTGAATTTCTCTTAATAAAAATCAGAAGTTATTGGCAAGGAAAAACGAAGGGTTTAGGGGAATGTTTTTGAGGGATTAAATGAGCGGTTACAAGATATTCAAAGGTTAACTTAATGAGCACCAAAACTCTTCATCCTCCACATCATAATTGCTGATTTTCGGCCAGCATGACACGTCGCATGCGATGCAACATTTCATCAACCAAGTCGGTCCAACAACGTTACAAAAACGCTACGCGACAAAACTGCATCCTAAACGCCTAAATAAATAACGAAACTAATATAAACTTTAAAATAAATAACTAACAACTTAAAATAAATAAATATAGATATATCACAACATATAAATATATATACACATTTTCAAAACACGTTCCAAAATAATTTAAATAATAAATTATTTATTTTACGAAAAAAATGTCATTTTAATATAAAGAAACACCAAAAAAATAAAAGGGTGAAAATTACAGGGTGTTACACCTAGTCCACAGGTGAGGGATTCGGGAGCTTTTCTATAATCTTCAATGGAAAAACTTAGAGGATTACATGAAGTCTTACAAAAAGCTTAAAAGTTTTAACCACCCAATAGGGTTCTTTTCATATGACATATAGAACCCTAATGACCTCAAGAAAACCCTAAATTAATATGAGCAATAGCCGTCAATTAATTTAGGAAATATCTCAAAAACGGAAAAATTGCCAAAAATCACGAAAACTGAAATTACTGTTCATGCCCGCACGTACACTATTCAAGCCCGCCCGGGGCAACACACCAAAAGCGAGGCAGTCAGTGTGGAATATGCGCCACCCGCCCGGGCCACTAAATAGCCCGCCCGGGAGATCCCAAATCTTCCTTTCGTCGATTTTAAAGGCAATACTTACAATTCTCCACCTTGACTTGAAATCCACGAAACCAAATACTATGAAGTAATGCTCACCCGAAAATAACTAATGTAAATCCTCCACCTTAAACAAAATACCACATGCCTACTACCTTTAGACAATCAAAATGGAAACTTCTTTAACTTGTGATCCGGTGCGTCGCCGAACACGAAACTCCGAAACTTGAACCATCAACATGGTCTAGATTGAGGGAATAATGCCACAACGCTCAAGCATGCAATACCCGAATTGGCCCAACTCTCTTCAAACACTTCTTCATCTCAAAAAAAAAAACTACAAACAATTCTAGAAATTAAAAAGTTACATCAAAATTTCTAAATTGCAATTGTACTTTAACAAATCATAAAAGTACCAAATTGAGATAAGAAATAGCATAACTAGAAACAATCTTCTAATGCAATATCCAAGCTTGTAATTTATTACAAAAAACAATTTAACTTAGACTCCAAAAATAAAATAATCAACACGGTTTCTCGCTTTATCAATAATCTCAAAGGCATTCGTCATAAAGAGATCGTAGGAACCGCAACCCAAAATTTTGTAACTTTAAAGTGCATCATCATCATCAAAATCAGTGTCAACGAAGTTTACAGTGGCGGACTTCACATCATCTGATTTACCACCATTTTTATTCTTCAACTTCCAACACTCAGATTTGATATGCCCCTTTACACGACAATAGTTGCAAAATTTTCCTTTGTTATTCTTACTACCACTAACCAATAAAGCATCAGATTGAGATGGACCACTAGATTTAGCAATTAACTTATTATCAGTTAAATCTCTTTGAGTTAAGGCATCCCTAACATCATCCAAACTCAAATCATCCCTACCATATAATAGAGTCTCACTAAAATGCTTATAAGAAGGCGGTAAAGAACATAACAACCTAATAGCCATATCCTCATTATAGATCTTAACATCAATATTTTACAAATCCATAATTATAGAAAAGAACTCGTCTAAATGAGACTCAAGCGGTTTACCTTCTTCTAAGCGAAGATCTTGAAGTCTACTTTTGAGTAGTAGACGGTTGGTGACACTTTTAGTCATATAAAGTGACTCCAACTTTAACCATAAACCTGCTGCAGTAGTCTCCATATCAACTTCTCTCAAAACTTCATTAGAGAGACATAGTTGAATTGTAGATAGAGCCTTCAAATCCATATCCTCCCACTTCTCCACGGAAATAGCCGCGAGCTTTTTGGACACACCGTCAAGAGCCTTGTGACAACCATCTTGAACTAAGATGGCTTTCATCTTCAATTTCCATAGGCCAAAATTCACTTGCCTATCAAACTTCTCAATATCGAATTTCATTGTCGACATGATAAAAAAAAACTTTCTATGAACACCCTAAAACCTAGCTCTTGATACCAATTGTTAAGAATTAGGATGGTGTTGTGTTTGATTTAATGCAGAACAATGTCAACAATAAAATATAATGGAGAAAGCAATGAAGAAGATGAATAAAAAACACAAGGATTTACGTGGTTTGGTCAATGTGACCTAGTCCACAGGTGGGGGATTCGGGAGCTTTTCTATAATCTTCAATGGAGAAACTTAGAGGATTACAAGGAGTCTTAGAAAAGGCTTAAAAGTTTTAACCACACAATAGGGTCCTTTTATATGACATATAGGCCCTGTTCTTTTGGACTTATTTTCAGCAAAAATAAGTAAAAATAAGTTCAGTTCAGCAAAAATAAGTTCAGTTCAGCAAAAGTAAGTAAAAATAAGTTCAGTTCAGCAAAAATAAGTTCAGTTCAGCAAAAATAAGTTCAGTATTACTATTAATGTTACAATTATTATTTTTGTTTTCAATATTACTATTAATATTGTTATTATTATTAATATTATAATTATAATAACGATGAATTTGTAATTTTTTTTATTTTTATTTTATTTTTTTATTTTTTTATTTTATATTATTTTTTTATTTTAATTTTTATATTATTTATTATTTAGTACTAATTATTATTTATTATTTATTATTTATTATTATGTTTATTTTTATTTTCTAATATTTTTATTTATTATTTATTATTTATTATTTTTTATTGATTATTTAGTATTTTTTTATTTTTTATTTTTTATTTATTATTAATATTATTTATTATTATTATTATTTATTATAATAATAATTATTATTTATTATTTATTATTTATTATATATTATATATTAATTACTATTTATTTATTATTTATTTATTATTTAATATTTATTATTTATTATTTAATATTTTTTTTATTATTATTTATTATTTATTATTTATTTATTATTTATTATTATTTATTTATTATTTATTATTTATTATTATTTATTATTATTTATTTATTATTTATTATTATAATTATTTATTATTTATTATTTATTATTTATTGTTTATTATTTATTATTTATTATTTATTATTTATTATTTATTATTTATTATTTATTATTTATTATTTATTTATTATTTATTATTTATTATTTATTATTTATTATTTATTATTTATTTATTATTTATTATTTATTATTTATTATTTATTTATTATTTATTATTTATTTATTATTTATTATTTATTAATTATTATTTATTTATTATTTATTATTTATTATTTATTATTTACTATTTATTTATTATTTATTATTTATTATTTATTATTTATTATTTATTATTATTAATATTATTAATTTTATTTTTATTATTTTTATTATTTATTATTATTATTATTTATTATTTATTATTATTATTTATTATTTATTATTTATTATTATTATTTATTATTTATTATTATTAATTATTATTATTTATTAACTATTATTATTATTATTTATTATTATTATTATTATTATTTATTATTTATTATTTATTACAATATTTATTATTATTATTATTATTATTTATTATTATTATTATATAGCAAAAATAAGTTCAGTTCAGTTCAGCCAAAATAAGTTCAAAAGAACAGGGCCATAGAACTCTAATGACCTCAAGAAAACCCTAAATTAATATGAACAATAGCCGTCAATTAATTTAGGAAATATCTCAAAAACGGAAAAATTGCCAAAAATCACGAAAACTGAAATGACTGTTCATGCCCGCCCGGGCACTATTCAACCCCGCCCGGGAAACACACCAAAAGCGAGGCGATCAGTGTGGAATATGCGCCACCTGCGCGGGCCACTAAATAGCCCGCCCGGGAGATCCGAAATCTTCTTTTCTTCGATTTCAAAGGTAATACTTACAGAATGTTACCTAACTTATCAGTGAAGTTAAGTATGAACACACAAATAGTAGAGAAAGATGGGTTAATATTACTTAAGGTTGAAGATTACACAAGAAAGGAATATGAATGAAATCCATAAACTAATCCTAAGCAAAAGCAGCTACTGTACTTCAAGTGGAATGGACAATCCTTCCATTTCAATTCAAGCATACACCCCATTTAAGCAAAATTATCAGTTAATTGTTCACCCCCCCAAATTTAATCATAGAGTTTATTAGGCAAAATTTCATTGTTGAGAAAATTTCCGACAGCAAACAGACTATAAAAAAAAGCTTTAAAATCCCAGAAAAACAGAGGAGAGAGAAAAAAGAGAAGGGTTTGATTGGAAATCTAGATTGGTTGGTCCCGCGCATTATCCTAGACTTAACTTGAAATTAACATTCTTACTTGAAACTAATTTTGCTTTGCTTCAAAAACCCTTTCATTTTCCTTGCCAAAATAAAATAAAATAAAAATAAAATAAAAAACCCTTTAATTTTTACTCCTATAAATGAGAAAGATCAAAGCTTTATGCATCCCACGTCGATTACAGAACTGCAAAACCAAATTTCATCTGGTATAATTATGTTTCTTAATTTAATTTTACATTATCCATTACTAATTAGTAACATTTAGAAATATTGGACATTAATGCATTTCCATAATTTCTATGTTTATTTATTTATTTATTAAATTTTGAATTTTGGTAGGAATCGGGAAAGAATATGGAGAACCCACAAAGGAGCAACAGCAATAGCACTGTCGTTGATGAGGTAATGTGGACTGTGGTTGCATTTGAACTTAATTATATTATTCTTTAGTTTTTGTCTTTTTTGTTTTTTAGTTGTTGTTTTCTATATTTGCTACTTACTAATTTTAGTAATTCTGTTAAACACCAATACAAATTTTGAGTAATTATGCTGCAAATATTAGCCCATTTAAGTTGTAAGTTTTTTGCATTGTAAGATGCATTATTAGTGATCATGGTAGTGATCAGAGTATTTACTACTGTAGTAATTTAGCATTCTAAATTACTGATGTGAGTAATATTAATTGGATAAGAGAAAGAGGAAAAAGTGGCACAATCAAGCCAATATTTCAGTTTGTCTGATTCCTGGCTCATGTAAAGTAGTTTCCGCCTTAATTCAGTTATTTAATTTGAATTGCTAAGTTTGCTGCTATATTTCAGTTAGTTAATTTGCTAGCTTAATTAGTTATTGTGTTCAAGAAGTACTATTTTGGTGAAAAAGATTTTGTATATTTAGGAATGTCATTGTGAGTCAAATTCTTTCTATATTACTCTCAACAGCATTTTTCTTTCTAAGTTTCAAGCCGAATTAACACTGTATCATTACCATTTCTTCTGCATTTTGTACCTTTATGTTTCTGCTGATTTCTTTTTTCACTCTGATATTTGGAAATGTGACGTAATGTTCTGTTTAAGCAATCCCTTATTCTAAAAAATCATTGTTTGATCAAAGGCTGAAATTCTAAGTTGTCTCATAGACTTTCCTGCATTATAAATTGCAGACAGGAATAGGGTATATCGGCAGTACAGGCAGTGACCTTGTTGGACATATCATATTGAGTCATGATTTTGCCCAAGGCCTGCATTCATGGCACCCCAATCATTGTGAAGCGTCGATTGTGTCTCCCGAATCAGGAAACTTGAAAGGAGTGTCAGAGAATTATGCTCTAGTAACAAATAGAAAACAATGCTGGCAAGGATTAGAGCAAGATATAACAAGTAGAGTTTTGCCAGGTACAACTTATCGAGTTTCAGCTTTTGTTGGGGTGTCTGGACGTCATGAGTATTCTAATGTTCAAGCCACACTAAAATTGGAGAGTAAAGGATCCGACACCAAGTATCTATTCATTGGAAAGTAAGTGTCCACCCATCCATACACCCCGGATGAGTTGCACGCTTTTGTTTTGTGGTTCCTAGTGTAAACATAATTTTAATCACTTGAGCTGAGAAGATGCTGATATGTTTCTCGGTGACTGACACAGGATTCCAGTGTCAAAGGAGAAATGGGAGACTTTGGAAGGAACTTTTAACCTCTCGGAAATGCCTGATTGTGTTGTGTTCTACCTGGAGGGGCCTCAACCCGGTGTAGACCTGCTCATCAAATCTGTGGTCATCTCTTGTTCCAGTCCAACAGTATGTGAAGTAATTTAGGCATTTACAATTACTAGTTTTTGTCATTACTTAAAAATCTGTTTTTGATGGACATGGATTTTGTTAGAAATAATAGCAATTTGGGAAGTTAAAATAGTATGTGAATTCACCTTTCAATCATATGTTGGTCTTTCAACCAATAGGACATTAGCATGACTGATATACTGATATATAGTTGGTTGAAATTAAAGCTATTGTCTATATGATATTGATAAAGATGAAGAATATAGAGGCAAAATGATCGTCTATTCTAGGTATAATCTAAAAGGGGTAAAGCAACCTGATTTTTTAGTGGTTTTAATTATATGATCTAGTATGTGTAAGTTACTACTCGATATAAGTTAGGTATCCTAGGAAAAGAATAATGATTATGCCAAGCAATTCTGTATAGTGACCCCCTTAGGAGTATGAACCATGGTGCTTACTGAACTGTGATAGAAGTGGTTGAGATGTTGAAGATGTTAATTTTGAGTGCCTTGCTCCTGTGTCCCAATTATTTTCTTTTTTTTTTACGCTCGCTTTCGTTTTGTTGTGGCAAACTTCAACATCAAACTCACAGAGATAGGAGTAATTGATGTAATGTTTAATAATGGACAAGAAAAGTTGCTTCTGACAGGCATTGGTGTATTTTTGTGACAGAAGATGAATGGACATATGGATGATACAAGGACTGACCTTCCTGAAAACATCATACTGAATCACAACTTCTCACAAGGCCTGCATCTGTGGCACCCCAATAGCTGTGATGCATCTGTAGTGTCGTCTGAGTCAACAAAATTGGGCAGTGGCTATGCAAAACTTACGAAGAGGACGCAGTGCTGGCAAGGATTGGAACGAGATATAACGAGCCTTGTCTCTCCCTGTTCTACATATAAAATTTCTGCACAGGTTGGAGTATCAGGAACTAATGAATCCTCTAATATTCAAGCCACTCTGAAATTAGAGTATAAAGGATCTGACACCAAGTATCTAGCCATTGAACGGTAATTGGCTCTTCTATAACTCAAATCTGCAATGACTTTTTAGAACGCTGATGTATTTACTTGTTTGGCACAGGATTCCGGCCTCAAATGAGAAATGGGAAACCTTGAAAGGAACATTTGTGCTCACAAAAATTCCTGATCGTGCTGTGTTCTATCTCAAAGGACCTGATTCTGGCATAGACCTGCTAGTAAAATCAGTAACAATATTCTGTTCCAGTCCCACGGTATCTGAGGCAATCATTTTATTCTTAAACCCTATAAAAGTATAATCTGCATATTAAAATCAGTTAAATGGAATTTTTACGCTTTTATCTAATTTTGATTGTTAATGGGTTCAGAGGCAAGAGGGATGATGAATTGATGATGATATCTCTTCTTCACTAGTGTGAATCGTTATGTCAGATTAATATACCTTACTTTACTCAAGTTTTAGCTATTTGTCATGCATTTTCCTTTATTATTTCCACAAAATATGAGGTTTAGTGGTAAACTCAAAGGAAAAAATCAGTAGTTTTGTTTCAGTAATTAAGTCAATCTAGCACTCGTAGAAACTTCAAGGGAAGGGTTACTCAAACTTTTAAATTTCTTTAATTATTTGACAGAAAGCGAGCAAATGTGGAGACGATGGAGGTGATAATATAATTTTAAATCCCGCCTTTGAAGATGGACTTAATAACTGGTCTGGAAGGGGATGCAAAATTGTGTTGCACGACTCGATGGCAGATGGAAAGATAAAACCACAGTCTGGCAAGCTATTTGCTGCAGCAACAGAACGAACCCAATTCTGGAATGGAATTCAACAGGACATCACGCCTAGAGTTAAAAGAAAGTTAGCTTACGAGGTTACTGCTGTTGTACGAATATACGGTAATAGAGTTTCCAGTGCTGTTGTCCGAGCTACTCTGTGGGTTCAAACACCAGATAAGCGTGAGCAGTACATTGGCATCTCAAAGTAAGTTCTTTTGTTTGTACACTTTGAAACTATATCTTTTGTAATGGTGGATGATACTGTCAGTTGTTTTCATCTTCCTTAACTATTTAAGTATTAAGCTTTGGTGTTACCGAGTGATACTTAAGCTCAGAATATTAGTTGATATTGCAAAACCTCGATGTACAGATCTATTGCAGGTTCTACTTTTGTAATTTTACACAGTCCTGGTTTTGCGCCTTAGATTGTTAATTACATACATCGTATATAGGCACAGTAATACTCTTTGAAGAAACACTAATTATAGTTGATAGATTAAAATACCTTGTATTATTTTAGAAAGAAAACAAAATAATGTTTTTGTCACATAGTGCTTCTCAAGTTATATTATAAATACTTGCACCATTATCAGGCATCCAAACTTGGTATATATTCTTACACACAATTAAAGGGATTTTCTGTTTCATCCTGAAGTGTGCAGGCAACAGACAACGATTGGGCACAGATCCAGGGAAAATTTCTTATTAATGGCATTCCATCAAGTGTAGTCATCTATTTGGAAGGACCACCTCCTGGTACAGACATCCTCCTCAACAGTTTGGTAGTAAAACATGCAGCCAAAACTCCTCCATCGCTGCCACCATCGATTCAGGTTAGCCCTGCATATACTACCCTGATATCTTTTGATTATAGGTTGGGAGTTTAAGGTATTGGATCTTAAAGCAGCTTGGTAGAAGTACCTTAATATAAGGGAAAATTCTATGGCACTCCTTAAATTTAACATAAAAAAGACCCTTACTTTAGTAGTTAAGCTTTTGGATGACATTTTCAAGTATTATTTTACAGCATGCTTCTTTTGGAATCAATATAGTTCACAACAGTGAACTTAGTGATGGCATCAATGGCTGGTTTTCACTTGGCAATTGCACATTAAGCGTGGCAAATGGTTCACCACATATCCTTCCTTCCATGGCTGCAGGTTCACTAGGACCTCACGAGCCACTTAGTGGTCGTTATATCCTTGTGACAAACCGCACACAAAACTGGATGGGTCCTGCTCAGATGATTACTGACAAGGTGGAGCTCTTTCTTACATATCAGGTTTCTGCTTGGGTTAAAGTTGGATCTGCTGCTTCAGGACCACAGAATGTGAACGTTGCGTTGAGTGTGGATGGGCAATGGGTCAATGGGGGTCAAATTGAGATCAGTGACCACAGATGGCATGAACTTGGTGGTTCCTTTAGGATCGAAAAGCAACCATCAAAGGTCATGGTTTATGTTCAGGGCCCTGCTCCAGGAGTTGACTTAATGCTTGGAAGTCTTCAGATTTTTGCTGTCGATCGACAAGCTAGGTTTAAAAGTTTGAGAAGGGAAACTGATAAGGTACCTCCACATGAGTATATTTTTTAAATTTTACTATGCAACCTCATTTTTTCCTAAATGCCTCAAATGGTGGTTCCTTTCATGACTTATTTTGAAGGGGTCCATTCACAGCTTTTCCCTAGCTTGAAATGGATATATGATTAATTAATTATTTCTGAAAGTCATTCTATATCTTCTGCGTTGAGAAATTTTATTAGATATAATAATCAGTTTATCTGTAATAATTGCCTTGTATGGCCAGGATAAACTAAGTGAACGCAAAAATAACAGGATTGAGTTGCTATGATAATTAACACTAGGGGCAAAAAGGAAACTGGCTGCCTATTTTTGAAGACTTGCATTCTAGATTTTTCACGAATAAATTATTTGTTTACGGTTATATTTTGTATATATTAGATAGCATAGTGCTTGTCCTTTTAAGGATCATTGAATGGCTCTCCATTTTATTAGTTGCTTGTGTTTAGAAATTATGAAACAGCTAGGTCTGCATTGTTGTTATTCTTACTGATAATAATTTCATATCATGATATGTCAAATCTATAAGGTTAAAGAGAAGTAAGCTAAACTATTATAAGAAATTCCTTCAAGCCATTTATTTATTCTTCCAACTCCACACATCATCCGAAAACAAGCATCAAAGTAAATTGTCTTTTACTCATCTTAATAAATTTTCTGAATTGGCTACCTTGGTTTGGTTGCATGTTTGACATTCATGAGTTTCATTCTGATCTGTTCTGTTTTATTTTTCAGATTCGTAAACGGGATGTAGTCTTGAAAGTCACAGGAGACAGCACATTTGGAAGCTTTGTGAAAGTCAGGCAAATAAAGAACAGCTTCCCTTTCGGTTCCTGTATTAACAGGACAAACATAGACAACGAAGACTTTGTGGCCTTCTTTCTGGAAAATTTTAACTGGGCAGTTTTTGGAAATGAACTCAAGTGGTATTGGACGGAATCACAACAAGGTAAATTCAACTACAAGGATGCCGATGAAATGTTGGATTTATGCCAAAAGAATAACATTCAAGCTCGAGGGCATTGCATCTTCTGGGAAGTAGAGAATACAGTTCAATCATGGATTAAAAACCTCAGTAAAAATCACCTAATGACAGCTGTCCAAAACCGCCTCACGGGCCTCCTCACTCGCTACAAAGGGAAGTTCAGGCATTATGATGTCAATAATGAGATGCTGCATGGATCATTCTACCAAGATCATTTAGGTAAAGATATTCGCGCTAACATGTTCAAGACAGCAAACAAGCTAGACCCATCTGCCCTTCTATTTGTTAATGACTACCATGTTGAAGATGGGGATGATCCAAGATCAAGCCCTGAGAAATACATTGAGCAAGTCCTAAGCTTACAAGAGCAAGGTGCACCTGTAGGAGGTGTGGGAATTCAAGGACATATCGATAGTCCTGTAGGATCAATTGTCTGTTCAGCCCTTGATAAGTTGGGAATTCTCGGCCTTCCATTATGGTTCACTGAGCTCGATGTTTCCTCGATTAATGAGTATGTAAGAGCGGATGATTTAGAGGTCATTCTTCGGGAGGCCTATGCTCATCCAGCAGTCGAAGGAATTATGTTATGGGGGTTCTGGGAATTGTTTATGAGCAGGGAGAACTCACACCTTGTGAATGCTGAAGGTGATATTAATGAAGCCGGTAAGAGGTATCTCAAGCTTAAGCATGAATGGTTGACTTGCGCTCATGGCCATATTGATGAGCAAGGACAGTTTTGCTTCAGGGGTTTCCATGGGACTTATGAAGTGGAAATTTATGGTTTTGATAAGACAGTTACCAAGACATTTGAGGTTGACAAGGGTGACTCTCCTCTTGTGTTATCTGTGGATTTGTGATACTATTAATATACGATATTTGCTGGGCATGTGCTTGTGTGGAAATGTGGAAGAACATCAAGAGGAAGTATTATTGGTTTCAGCTCATTTGTGTCATTGTTTCCCCCACTTCTGTGTATATATGTTGTTCTATTATCTTTCTTTCTGTTCTTTTTCCATGAAACTATTAAAGTATGCAAAGCTTTAAAAGATATGGAGTACATTATACACTAATTAAGTATTACTTGGTCTGGTGGTTTAAATTTGTATTGTATAAGTCATAACCTTGAGATTGTTGTTGTCAAGTACGCTTGGTTGACAACCTGCTGATTAAATTGAAATGGACTGAAAATTCAACTGAATTAATTGAATTGAAAGTTCCAACAAATGAAAGACAAAAGGAAAAAGTTAAATTGAATCTCAATTAAACTCAAAATGCAAAACTACAACTATGCTACAACTAAACCAAAAATAACTGAAACTGAAATTAACTACACACAACTGAAAAGATAAACAATGAAATCAACTGAATTGAGCTCAATAAAACACCACTTAAAAGAAAAGAGAAAGAACAATACACACAATTTATATAACACTGATTGAAAAATAGAAATTATTTAAAATTTGAACATGATTTTATAATAGAGATTCTCTGGAAATATATATGGCAACTAGTTAATATAAATTTCAATGCATTTTTTACACTAGTTTTCAAAAATCTTTTTCTCTCCTTTATTTCCTTATTATCTCTTCCATAAGACAATATATATATATATATGTATATGTATATGTATATGTATATGTATATGTATATGTATATGTATATGTATATGTATATGTATATATATATATAGGGTTGGGTTCTAGTGAGAACCCTCTTATGGTGAGAAACGTGAGAACCACTACTAACTCTAGTAGTGCTCCCAACACTTAACCCTAAGTGTTGCTACACTCTATAAATTAAGAACTACAGAAAGAAATATTCCTCACAAGCATGCTTCTTATTCAAGCAAATAGAGGATCGTTACAATCGTTGTTTAGAAACCTTAACTTACTAGAATTATGTGCCGTACACTGTGCTCTGGGAAGTTCGTTTTCAGCTCTCAAAATATTAATCTCGCCAAATCTGAAAACGTGGTTTGCTATAATGATTTCTATCCCTTATATAATTAAATCAACTGAATAAGAATTCTTCTCCAAATGTATTATCTTTTTGAACAATTTTTATTCCTAAATTAAAGGGATAGAATTCTTTTCTTTTTCAATAACAATTTTATCTTTTATAACAACTGATTTCCTTCTTTTCTTGTAAGATAAGGATTCCTTCATATCTTATATCAACTCTAAATCATATCTTGAATCAGTTTTTATCAAACAAACTGTATCACAATTAAAAATCAGTTTTTTTTTCTCATTTTATTAAACTTCTTTTTTTTTTTTTTTGGAAAATCTTTAAAACCGTTTATGATGTTTTTCGAAAATAAAAATCTTTTATCTTTTTAAAACTGATTTTCGAAATTAAAAATCCTTTTCTTTTCAAAACTTATTTTCGAAAATAAAAATATTTTTTCTTTCTAACACTGATTTTCGAAATCCTTATTTTAACAAAACTCTCCCTTCTTTTTCTTTAATCCATATGAACATGAAATTAATATAATCACCCATTTTCTTAACTCTAAGAAAATAGATAATAATCCTAATTTCATATTTCTAATTTTAGCACAAAGTTCTAATATGCTAATTACATTGCATACACATGAATTTAATATAACTAGACCTAAGCTTCCTTGACTTCAAATCATCCAATCTTGATAGCTCGAGCACTGTTACAAATATTCATGTTATAGCATAGAGTGTTTATCATCATCAACATATTCATAGGTCAAAACACAACAATCACAAAATGAGTAGAAAAAATTAAATGAGCAAAAACGTAAGATGAGCAAAAATTAATGCATAATGAGAAAAACGTAAAATAAGCATAAAAAAGTTAAATGAGAAAAAACGTCAAATGAGCAAAACGTGAAATAAGGAAAAACATTTTAAAATGAAAATAAAAATGTTAAATGAGCAAAAACATAAAATGAGCAAAAACATTGTGAAATGAGTAAAATCTTCGTAAAATAAGGAAAATTGAGCGGGTTCTCATGGTTCCCACCATAAGGGTGGTTCTCATATATATATATATATATATATATATATATATATATATATATATATATATATATATATATACACTAGTCTTATATGTAAAAAAGTCTTATATGCGTGCGAAAGCATTTCTTAAAATATTTGCGTAATTTTTTTTAATAATCTGAAATAATATGTAAAAATATTATGAAAGAGATAAGAGAAAGAATCGATGGTTTATTTACAGTGTTTTTTAAAATAACAACTTAAAAAAAATCTAATGTTTTTTTTGCGGTGCTTTTTAAAAAACAAATTAAAAACCATTTTATGTGCTGCACGCCATGCATGCGAAATTATAAGTAAAAATTAATTGCGTAATTATATGAATGCACTTGAAATGATATATACGAAAAATTGTTCACAATTTTATCAACACGATACTCTTTATTTGATACTTTATATATATAATTAACACATTATAATAAAAATACGTTTAGATATGTACCATCCGCAGTCCGCTTATGATAATTATATATTTTTAAACTTTGTTTACCTAAGTTATTTAGTATCTAAACTTTGTTTATGAACATATACATGCCTATCTAATTCTAACTATAGCTGTTAAGGATTAATAACATTGCTTTTCATTTATGTAAGAGCAATGAATACCCTTTGTTGAGATAATTCCTCACTAAAGTACTAATCTAACACCTCATTAGTCATTATCTCCATTACCTCTTGATTCTTTCTCTTTCTCTCGTTCCAAGCACAGAAGCACTCTCATGATCTCACCAGACATCACTCCATTCACTCATCACTTATTACTCATCAGAAAAATTATCTTCAACAGTTCGATTTGGCAGCTGAGATGTAGCAGACTTTAGGGAACTCAACATTGCAGATTCCGATCGTAGCCTTGTAGTCGAGTGTGAAATTTCTTCATTTTTTTTTTGCATGATAATTTTCTTTTTGGCTTCTATTCCCTGAATATTTTGAATTATGATTCCTTCAAAAAAATTTGTTACTTCACTCCCTCAAAAATTGTATTTGATTCTAATTTTATCCCTAAAATATCAAATGTTGATTTTCTATATGTCCTCATCACTTCATTAGATACCATAGTCAACAGTTACAAAACAAAACTTTTTAAAATCCTGAAATTACTTCAAGCAAATCTCATCCGAAAGATGGTGATAAATTTCTAAAATCTTCACTGATAAATAATCAAGGATACATTAAAGCTTTCATCATATATTTGCATAGCGTCAAATTTTAACCATCACACAATAAACTATGACTTTTTTTCCCACATTTGAAGGTTTATCCTAAATTGAGTTGATTGCATTTCGGGTGATTATAAAACAATCAAATTGCAGGAGTTAATTTCGAACGTGGATCAATTACGAAGTAATAGTAAAATACCTTCTTGATTGTGTTGCTTGTTAAACTTGCGATTTCCTTTCCGCTTCTCTTGGTAATTACGCAATTGAACTTGAGTTTTATGATATTTAATTACCTGATATTGGCCTCCGATTCTTTTGCAGGTAGTGATTGGGGATTTTGCATATTATTGAAGGGAGAAAGAAAGAAGTGAGAAGGAGAAGAAGAATGTCGGGAAATTATGTAACTGTTGTGCAGTTGTTCAGTGAAAGGTAGAATTTCTTTTTGAAGTCCAGTTATTCTTGACCAAAATCTCCTTTTCTTAGTTTCGTTTTTCAAATTCAAATACTGGCAGATTTTGTAAATTTTTTTTATGGTTAGGGGTATGTTGGGTAATTTAGGTGGACACGAAATTAGGGATGGCAAAGAGTTGAGACAACTCGTGAGCTACTCGAGATCGACTCGGTCAAAGCTCGCCTCGAGTGAGCTCGAATCGAACTCGAGCTCGACTCGAGATGTTGGTGAGTCGAGTTGAGCAACTCGATACTCGACTCGAAAAATCGTGAGAAGCTCGAATACCCAATTATCAATAGCAAAATACCTAAATTCAACATTTTCGTTGCTTTTAACATGAGACACTTACAAGCTACTCGAAATATACTCGGTCAAAGCTTGACTCAATAAAAGCTCGGTCAAAACTCGACTCGAGTGAGCTCGACTCAACTCAAACTCGACTCGCATCATTGCCACCCCTACACGAAATGCCTCAGGAGTTGCCTTATATATATATATATATATATATATATATATATATATATATATATATATATATATAGAGAGAGAGAGAGAGAGAGAGATAGGATCCACTGAAAACTAACGTTAAGCTGAAAACTGAAAACTGTTATTTTTGCTCATTTTGGTGATTTTTGCTCATTTTATGATTTTTGTTCATTTTATGTTTTTGCTCATTTTAAGAAACTTTTGCTCATTTTAGCAAATTTTCGCTCTTTTTACGAAGTTTTTGCTCATTTTACAAACTTCTGCTCATTTTATGTTTTTGCTCATTTTCAGAAACATTTGCTCATTTTACAAATTTTTGCTCATTTTACAAAATTTTTCTCATTTTATATTTTTGCTCATTTTAAGAAACTTTTTTGCTCATATATAGTTCATATGAGAACCATCCTTACGGTGAGAACCGTGATAACCCACTCATTTTATGAAGATTTTACTCATTTCACAATGTTTCTTCTCATTTTATGTTTTGCTTATTTTATGTTTTTGCTCATTTAACATTATTTTTTCTCATTTTAGTTTTGATCATTTTACGTTTTTACTCATTTAAATTTTTTATGCTTATTTTACGTTTTTCTCATTTTGCATTTTTGCTCATCATACGTTTTTACTCGTTTAATGTTTTCTACTTATTTTGTGATTTTGCTCATTTTTTTTGGCTCATTTTATGAAATTTTTGCTTATTTTTAGTGGTTCTCACGGTTCTCTCCATAAGAGGTTCTCACTAGAACCCAATGAAGGATTTTGTCCTCGATCAAGTGTAACAAACTATATATATATATGGACAAATTATGGAGATAACATATTCAATAATATTAGGTGACCGCAACGTTTTGCTAGAAGCTAATTGCGGTTTGTTGGGCTAGTATATTTAGGCCAACTACTAATATGTATTGGGTCCTATGAGGTCACACAATGTGACAACCCTTGAATATTACCCAAATCCATTTGTGAAATAGGTTGGGCGGTTTTTTGATGGATGGAAGAGTTGTAACTCATGAGTTTATTAGGCTCATAATGTATGACATTATGAGGTAAAATAAAGTCTCATGAAACATCTCTTTGTAACCACCTTATATAATGATATGGGGGTTACAAAGGAGATGTAACATTACATCATTTTAGTAAAGAAAATCTGATTTTCTTTGCTCTCCTCTCTCTCTTCATTCGGCCATCATACACCTCAAAAGCAAGAGGGTTCTCCTCTCTTCTGTACTAGCATACGTGGTGATCTAAGGGTTGTTCGTAGACCAACACTAGAGGAACGACATTTGACGTTCCAAAGGATCTCCACTAGAAGGCTCGGGGTGGAAGTTGAATTCACGCATCAAGAGGTATATTCTATACTCTTTATAGATTCATGTTAATTTATACAAAGATCTTGGTGTTAGATGTTTGAGTATGTGATACTCATTTTTCGCATTAAGCATCTATATTACTACAGTGGTATCAGTTAGCCTATTGTATATATTAATATGATCATGTTGATGCATGTTTTCCTTCATTTTAATTCATTTAGGGGAGGGTATTAGCATGAGGATATTGTTTGCATGATTAAAATAATAGGATTTTAATCTAGTGGGAGTATAAAAGTTGTTTATACATTTTTCGAAACATGTATATATATATATATAATTGTTATATTATTTCATGTTTTAATTAAGTTGTTAATTAGAATATGATATATATATGTATGATTCATGAATTGTATGCTTTGAGTTTTTATGCTTAATTTGATTATGTATAATTTCATGGCATGAATTCTTGAATTAGAGGCCGAGTATGATTTATTTATGCATAAAAATTTTTACTGTATAAAGAAAATCATGTGTTTATCGATTAAAATTACCTGAATTGAGATTGAAAAACGGAGGCAGAGCCTGGTCGCGGGGTGCGACCCTCCTGTTCGCGGGGTGCGACCCTCCTGCTCGCGGGGTGCGACCCTCCTGCTCGCGGGGTGCGACCCTGCTCGCGGGGTGCGACCTGCTCACTGGCCATAACGGCTGGTTCTTGTTTTCAACGGATTAAAACGTTTAAATCCGTTTATTCCCTTAATGCATATTAAGTAGCTTTTGTGCTTGGTATCCTATGCTAATGCTTAAATGAATTAAAATTATGTTGGGAGTTTGTTATATGATATTTAATTTTATGTTAGGATGTTAGTTTTAATAAGTTGATTAATTCTTTCATGCTAGTATATGTGATTGAATATCATGTTATGTTTATATTTTAATATGATTAAAATATATGTGGTGCCTTAGAGTGCTTATGTATTTTTCTTTAAATTTAATAGTTGATTAAATTTGTTAGATTAATATTTTAAAGCCCTTGGGAGATAAATTCTAATATGATTAAAATTTGTCTTAAGGTACTAACTATTTGATTTAATATGAGATTAAATCTAGATGGTGTTATTATGTTTAAAGTTGTTAAAGCATAATAATTTATTTTAATACTTGATTAAAATGCATGTTTTATATATATGATATTATGAATGCATGCGGTGACTAGTATGGCCCAAACTTGGATAGAAAATACGATATGCGTATCGTTAATGTATTTTTTTTAATGTTAATACGATCTATGCATCGTTGGTATTTTTGTAATATTAGTTTAAATTTCAAAATTTATTCAAGTTGAAGTGATTCAAGGATGGAGATCCGATGATTTTCATTTCCATGGAGCACAAGGATGTAGATCCAAGGTGGTTCAAGGATGGAGGCCTTAAAGAGTAGTCTTTAGGGTTAGGGGCCATACTAGTATCACATTTTATTTTATGCATTTAAATATTGCTTTTGAATGCTTTCTAAGTTTTATTATGCATGTGATTTATTTTTGCAATGAGTTCACTAGTAATTAAATCACATAATAATTTACTTAGGTCTCTAAAGCTAATATTGGGTAATTGCTATCCTAAATAAACATTTACTAAAATCTTGATCGTTAGTAATAGGTTCTGCCAAAGCAGAGTGTTACTTCCAATCTTGGGCTAAGTAGAGTGAATTTCCGAAATTTGCAAGTTTAGTTTGGTTTGGTCCAACAAAATCATCAAAACAGTTTTGGATTTTGAAGCAAAGGATTGGGTTTTTGTGTTTGGGTGACAAGTTCTGTCTAGTATTAGGAAGGCTTTCCCCAACATTGTGGGTAACTTCCTTACCTGGGAGCTTTAATCACCTTAGCAATCACCCATCAACTAAGAATTACAATTGTTGTAATTAGTAAAGGAGTTTACTTACCTTTTAAACTTGGTTTTAAGTTGAGGCCAAAGTCCACTTATAAATCATGTTTGATAGGATCTTAGAATCACTTGATTCAAAAGGGGACACTTTGAAAAATTGGTCAAGTGCATAGCTTTTATTTTAAAGTGTTTAAAATTTGTTAAAAGCTATTATGATAAACATACTTATTACTTTTGCATCTTCTATGTAGATATCATGTCTGTTAACAACCATAATTCACCTTTTAACTTATGTTCAATCCTAGAAAAGGATAAGTTGAACGGGAATAACTTCCTTGATTGGGAAAGGAATATGAGAATTGTTCTTAGATCCGAAGGTCGAGAGGATGTTCTTGAAACCCCGATCCCGGTTTTAACAACCACTTCTACTGAAGCCGAAAAGGCGGCCCATAAGGCCGTTGCAGAAAGGTCGGTAATTGTTACTTGCCTTATGCTCGCGGCTATGGAACCAAGCCTTAAAAAGAGGTTTGCAAGCTTGGATGCCTACAATATTATCCGACAGCTGAAAACCATGTTTCAGCAACAAGCTCGGATAGAGAGGTATGAAACTCACAAAGGCTATTCTTGAGTGTGCGTTAGTCGAAGGCAAGCCGGTCGCCACTCATGTCTTTGAAATGATTGGTTATTTTGAGGCAATGGAGAGGTTGGGCTTTCCTTATAGCCAAGAGTTGGCTACTGACATCATACTACACTCACTTCATGAAGGCTTCAACCAGTTTAGGTTGAACTTCAATATGAATTGGGTGTCGAAAACCCTTGCTGAGTTACATGGGATGCTCATGATTGCCGAGTAAAACATCTCAGTTGCACCTAAGAAGGAAGTTCTTATGGTTCAAAAGGGAAAGGGTTTTAAGAAGGAATGGGATGGCCAGAAAAAGCAAGACAAGGGCAAGCAAGTTGCCACTAAGACTGCTGATAAGCCACAGGCAAAGGCAAAGCCAAAGGTGGCTGCAAATGCCAAGTGCTTCCATTGTGGTCAAATAGGCCATTGGAGGCTTAACTGCCCGGTATATCTGAAGGATAAGAAGTCTGGGGCTTCTTCTTCAGGTATCTATGTCATTGACATTAATTTAGCAACATCTACTTCTTGGGTATTTGATACCGGTTGTGTTTCTCACATTATTTCGAATGTGCAGGGACTAAGAAGGAGTAGAACCTTGGCTAAAGGGGAGGTAGAACTGCGCGTTGGAAATGGTGCAAGGGTTGCGGCCGTTGCATTTGGGACTTATAGTCTACCTTTTCCTCCCGGTTTAATATTAGAGCTTAATAACTGTTATTATGTTCCTGCTATTACCAAAAACATTATTTCTATTCCTGTTTTGGATAATGAAGGGTTTTCATTTACAATTGAGAAAGGTTGTTTCTCTGTTTA
The DNA here is from genome assembly GCA_947646795.1 of Beta lomatogona. Taxonomy (NCBI): domain Eukaryota; kingdom Viridiplantae; phylum Streptophyta; class Magnoliopsida; order Caryophyllales; family Amaranthaceae; genus Beta; species Beta lomatogona. The sequence continues at coordinate 858,825 of CANSNZ010000244.1, read as the reverse complement.
TTTGAATTCAATGTTTTATGCCACTGCTAAAAGGTCTAATGGTCTATATTACCTAGACTTAGACAAAGATGTCCTTAACATAGACAACAAAAAACATAGATCAAGCGATACTAATCCTACTTACTTATGGCATTGTCGTTTAGGTCATATAAACGCGAAACACATTCAGAAGTTACATAAAGATGGACTTTTAACATCCTTTGACTTTGAGCCATTTGATGTATGTGAATCATGTTTAATGGGTACAATGACAAAATCACCTTTTACTGGAAAGGGTGAAAGGGCCAGTGATCTATTGGGCCTAATACATACTGATGTGTGTGGACCAATGAGCACAAAAGCTAGGGGAGGGTTTGGGTACTTCATTACTTTTATTGACGATTTAAGTAGATATGAATATGTCTATTTAACGAAGCATAAGTCGGAATCGTTTGAAAAATTCAAAGAATTCCATAATGAAGTCCAAAATCAGCTTGGCAAAATAATTAAAGCAATACAATCCGATCGTGGTGGTGAATATTTGAGCCAAGAGTTTAGTGATCACTTGAAGAGTTGTGGAGTTCTTTCACAACTCACTCCGCCTGGAACACCTCAGTTGAATGGTGTATCCGAAAGGAGGAACCGAACTCTACTTGATATGGTTCGGTCTATGATGAGTTTTGCTGATCTACCCATCTCTTTCTGGGGATATGCTCTCGAAACTGCTACTTTCACACTTAATAGAACTCCATCAAAGGCAGTAGAAAAGACGCCATATGAGATGTGGAGTGGCAAAGCTCCAAGTTTGTCTTTTCTACGTATTTGGGGTTGTGAGGTTTATGTAAAACGTTTACTTTCAGATAAACTCGCCCCTAAATCAGATAAGTGTTTCTTTGTGGGTTATCCCAAAGAGACCAAGGGCTATTACTTCTACCATCGGACTGAGGGCAAAGTGTTTGTTGCTCGTCGTGGTGTCTTTTTGGAAAAAGATTTTATTTCCAAAAAAGCAAGTAGGAGTAATATATTTCTCGAAGAGGTTCGAGAAAAGCAACAAATGGACATAGTTCAACCTATGTTAGAGTCAGAAGCACAAGTGCCAGCTGTGGAGCTTGAAGTAGTTCCTCCTTTGGAGGAATCTTCTCCCATAACTGAACAAGTGTTGGAGGATGTGCATCCTGTACACGAACCTCCTACTGTCCCACTCGAATCTAATTCGTGCGAAAATTCTCAAATTGTTGAGAAGAAAATTTCTCCTGTTGCAGCCCCTCGTAGGACTAGTAGATCAAGAATACCAAACAAAAGGTTTGATGATTTCTTGTTAACCGAAAGTTCTGAGATAATGATCTTAGAATTTGAGGAACCAACTACTTACAAGCAAGCTTTGATGAGTGAAGACTCCGAAAAATGGCTTGAAGCCATGAGGTCCGAAATGGCATCTATGTCTGAAAATCAAGTATGGGACTTGATGGATTTGCCTGATGGGGTTACACCTATTGGTTGCAAATGGGTTTTCAAAGTGAAAACAGACAAGGATGGTAACATTCAGGTTTACAAAGCAAGGTTAGTTGCACAAGCAAGTTCATGGTATAGTCTATGACGAAACCTTTTCACCAGTAGCAATGCTTAAATCCATTCGGATACTCCTAGCGATTGCTGCCTTTTATGATTATGAGATTTGGCAAATGGATGTCAAAACCGCTTTCTTGAATGGGTTCTTGAAAGAGGATGTGTATATGACACAACCAGAAGGTTTTGTGGATCCAGAATATCCTAGGAGTATGTAAGCTTCAAAAGTCCATTTATGGATTGAAGCAAGCATCCCGGAGTTGGAATCTTCGTTTTGATGAGGCAATCAAATTGTTTGGTTTTCTCAAAAACGGAGAAGAGTCTTGTGTTTACAAGAAGGAAAGTGGGAGTAACATAGTCTTCTTGGTCTTGTATGTAGATGATATACTTCTCATAGGAAACGACATTCCCATGCTTGAGTCAGTCAAGGAATGGTTGAAGAGTTGTTTTTCTATGAAAGACCTTGAAAACGCTGAGTACATTTTGGGGATCAAGATCTATAGGGATAGGTCTAAGAGGATGATTGGACTTAGCCAACGAACTTATATAGATAAGATCGTTACTAAGTTCAATATGGAAAACTCTAAAAGAGGTTTTCTACCCATGCAACATGGTGTTTCGCTTAGCAAGACTCGTGTCCTTCTGGACCTGATGAGATTAAGCGAATGAGTAATGTTCCTTATGCCTCGGCCATAAGGTCCATTATGTACTCCATGATTTGTACTCGCCCAGATGTTTCATATGCCTTGAGCATGTGTAGCAGATTCCAATCAAATCCAGGTGACGCACACTGGAGTGCAGCTAAGAATATCCTAAGTACTTAAGAAGGACTAAGGATAATTTCTTAGTGTATGGAGGTGAAAGTGAGTTAATTGTTGAGGGTTACACAGATGGGAGTTTCCAAACTGACAAAGATGATTTCCGATCCCAATTTGGTTACATCTTTTGTCTAAATGGAGGGGCAGTGAGCTGGAAAAGTTCAAAGCAAAATGCTGTCGCTGATTCTACAACAGAAGCTGAGTACATTGCTGCGGCAGATGCAGCAAAGGAAGACGTTTGGATGAAGAAGTTCATTCTGGAGCTAGGAGTAGTGCCTAGTGTTGGAGATGGTATTGTTTTACATTGTGATAACAATGGTGCCATAGCTGTAACACCCCAGAATTTCAAAGCGGAAAAAGAAAGAAATAATAATAGTATTATAGGACGATGGCGGAAACATCGTCTTCTGGGAATGCCACTTCTAATACAAAGGTATTTAAATAACTATGTTAAGAGACCAAATTAAATAAATAATATCAATAAATAACTAATTCAGAGTATTCCAAATGAGAAAAGTCTAACTAGCAGTCTAGGCCTAAAACAACTATCATTTCATTCTCGCATCTCAACCCGAGCCCAAAACCAAAGAAGATTCCCATCAACAAAACCTGCAAAATATACAACAAACATCCACAATCAGTGGGGAGTAACTAGCAGTTCTCCCAGAACAAAAGAAATCAAAGCATGATTCAGACATAGATTAATAAGAAAGGAAAGCATACAATCATGATAACAATAACATGCATCCAAAACCATAAAGCTCACAAATAACGCAAATGAATAATAAATAGCAAGTGAATTGGATAAAAATAAATAAATCATCTCAAGAGTACTTTTATAAAAATAAAAGTATAGGTAAAACAAGTGATTGAGTCAGAAACCGAACGCTAGTGAATCGCAATTCACTTCCTAAGGTTTGTCAGATCGCAATCTCCAGGTCAGTCTATGGGCTTACGTTCCCCACTGCCTGTGTCTAAGAATGGCCAAACTCCCGATGCAGGGTAGAACACGCAGAACTCCCTGACCTCTCGGACGACAACAATTAACCCAGGTGTACCCCTAGTTCGCAAACCAGGTGGATGACATGTTCTTCACCGGGGACTACATCTATCCCACCGGATGTTCTTATCTCAAAAATAAAATCATAATTCATAAATAACATCAAAGTATCATTCAGCTCAAAAATATTCGTCAAAAGGGATGCCACTCGGCCTTATACCCATAATTCATCAAAAGTAATTCTTCAAAAATCCTCAAAGTAGTAACTTACAAACTTACAACAAATATCTCCAACAATAAACACCTTGAACATCCCTAAGCATCAACAATGATATTAAACTAGTTTTTACAGCACTAACAGTTCAATAAAAAATGCATCACCAATTAACTCCAAAGCTTATTAAATAAATGAATAGTACACAATTAATCATTTTTACGTAAATCAAACATAAACATAATGATACCCAATAATACTTACAGCAACCTACTAAACACCAGCATCCAAGAACATAAAATATCACAAATTATTTCTAATTAAAAAGCTCTTAAATAATTTAAAAGGATATCCTCAAATTCACAACAAAAACACAATAATAATTATTAAACTAATAAGTACGATCAGTAAAATAACAAAAAAATTATCATACGTCCCTAATGGCTCTACTAATATGTTACAATTTTTATTTATAATTTTCGGATTCTAAAAATATTTTTAAACGTTAATTTATAGAATACCCAATAAAGCCAATATAATAACTAAAAATACAAATAAAAGCCCAAAAATTACCAAAAATTTTCATAACATGAATAAAATCACGGTAATACATAATATACAAATAAATGAATATTTAGGCCTCCAGAAATAATTTTCACGATTTATATACTGACAGAAAAGAAAATGCAAAAGCAGATAAATCAATTAAATAAACCTGTAAACAGTAGGAAAAAGGCATGAAATACATACTACACATATAACATGATTCAGAAAAAATAATTTCAGCAATTTTAACATTCTTTTATTAATTATTATGCAAATAAGCCAAAAACACACAAAATACTAAATAAATCGAATAAATACTAAAACTCAGACGAAAATTATTTTTCTATATAAAATATTCATACAGCAAGCATCAAGTATATTCATGTTAAATTTCGTCAATAATTTCATTCAAAAAGTATTTTAAACAATTCCTAGCGTAATAATCTAATACCGAAAAATACTCTAATATCTATCGTTCTAAGATAACTACTAGTTACCTGGAACGTCGGGAGGAGAGCTGAGTCTAAAGAGATAGTTAAGAGTTATACATACAATCCAATTCCTCTTCTAACCCCAAAGCACAACGAACGATAATTGTAGCAACAAGTCACTAGGCGTTTCTTCTTGAACATTGAAAACTCTTATTTCGTACTGCTCTGTTCCGACCATGATTCCCGGTGATATAAAGATCGGATTCACAATCTCTCCGATCAAAGTGAAGATCAAGATGGTATAAACGTGCTGTCCAAATTTGAGAATGATCCGACGGTTAGATCTCCGGATATGGTTAATTTCGTGAAGGTGTGACAGGGAACAAAAACCGGATGACTCGTCTGATTGAAACGAAAACTGCAGTTGCGTCTTTCCCTTTATTTAAAAACAAATTGTACCACAAGCAAGATCTTTCCGAGTAGATGGATTTTGACTACTCATACATTCAATTCGGATAAGAAACGAAGGAGATATGATGCAAACAAAATAGGTGTGCAAAAATGGACGAAAATCCGAGAAGAGAGAAGAACTCTTTCTCTTCCCCTCTAAGGGTGGGGCGAAAATGGGGGTTAGAATGCAGCAAAAAGCTGATTAATAACCTCATTAAGCAATGGTTTAAAGGGTGACTATAAAGGTGGGTTAAGGGGGAATTAAATAGGGGGTTACAAGAGATCCAAATGTTAACTTAATGAGCACCAAAACTCTTCATCCTCCACACCATAATTGCTGATTTTCGGCCAGCATGACACGCCACATGCGATGCAACATTTCATCACCTAAGTCGGTCCAACAACGTTACAAAAACGCTACGCGACAAAACTGCATCCTAAACGCCTAAATAGATAACAAAACTAATATAACTTTTAAAATAAATAACTAACAACTTAAAATAAGTATATATATAAATATATCACAACATATAAAAATATATACACATTTTCACAACACGTTCCAAAATAATTTTAAATAATAAATTATTTATTTTTACAAAAAATATCATTTTAATATAAACACACACCAAATATAAAGGGTGAAAAAAAATACGGGGTGTTACAATAGCTCAGTCTAAGGAACCAAGATTACATCAAAGGTGTAAACATGTACTTAGGAAGTTTCATCTCATTCGAGAAATCGTTGAGAGAAAAGATGTAATAGTTAGCAAAGTTCATACGGATAGCAATGTCGCTGATCCTTTGACTAAACCATTGTCTCAGCCTAAGCATGAGAGTCATACTAGGGCTATAGGGCTTAAGCATATAGGAGAGTGGTTTTGATTGTGTACTATTTACTTTTAATTAGTTCATAGTTATAGTTACACTTGTGATATGTTTGGTTATGTTTATCAATAAAAGGTTATGTTCTTATTTAATTTTGGTTTAGTATTAAATAAAACGTTCAAAGTATTTTATAACATTTGATAGGATTGCCAAATATGTGATTTGACGAATGAGACCCTATCAAGTGAACATGAGTTATAATTTACCTTGGTCCCTAGTTCGAATCATTAAAATTGAACGTAAATGATTCTGTTTCATGGACTAGATTGCAAGTTGATTGATAGCGCAGTTTCATGGGCTATGGGGACATAGAGATGTCTAGTCATTTGCATAAGCGTGTATAGTTGATACACGTTGGGCAAACCTAGTGGGAGTTCTCTAAAAGGTTTATGAGAATCTCATTAATATATTTAGTGGATTCCTTAGACATGAGTATGCCACTATTCTTACTTAAGGATTAGTATGTTTTTGACACTGCAAAACGTCGTGCCGTAAAAGGAGGCTATAAAGGCAGTGATCGGAACTGCTATTAATTGAGTGGGAGTTTTGGTTATACAAGACTGGATAAAGTCCTCTTAAGAGTTAGGATTGGTGTCTTGGCCTCTTGAAGACCGAGAACTGAAAATGCATGGCCGTGCTCAAATGGATTAAGGAGTTAATCATTTGTTTCGACAGTTCGAACTCGGATTTCAAGAAACAACTTGAATATTGGTATGGTTTACATACGATGTTACCATGTCATCAAGTTAGACATTAAGCGACTTAAGGAGTTTGAAGGTTACACACTTGTTCTAAGACAAGTGGGAGATTGAAGGATTTTGTCCTCGATCAAGTGTAACAAACTATATATATATATATATATATATATATATATATATATATATATATATATATATATTGTTGGGCTAGTATATTTAGGCCAACTACTAATATGTATTGGGTCCTATGAGGTCACACAATGTGACAACCCTTGGATATTACCCAAATCCATTTGTGAAATGGGTTGGGCGGTTGTATGATGGATGGAAGAGTTGAAACTCATGAGTTTATTAGGCTCATAATGTATGACATTATGAGGCAAAATAAAGCCTCATGAAACATCTCTTTGTAACCACCTTATATAATGATATGGGGGTTACAAAGGAGATGTAACATTACATCATTTTAGCAAAGAAAATCTGATTTTCTTTGCTCTCCTCTCTTTCTTCATTCAGCCATCATACACCTCAAAAGCAAGAGGGTTCTCCTCTCTTCCGTACTAGCATACGTGGTGATCTAAGGGTTGTTCGTGGGCCAACACTAGAGGAACGGTGTTTGACATTTTAAAGGATCTCCACTAGAAGGCTCGGGGTGGAAGTGAAATTCACGCACCAAGAGGTATATTCTATACTCTTTATAGATTCATGTTAATTTATGCAAAGATCTTGGTGTTAGATGTTTGAGTATGTGATACTCGTTTTCCGCATTAAGCATCTAAATTACTACACCCAGCCCTATATATATAAGGCAACTAGGGGGGACGCCAAAATATTGAAACCCCTATTTTACCCCCCACAACAAAACAATATTACAAATTCTACCACAATTTAAATTTTGAATGGAAAATAGAGGAGGGAACGAAACCCTTAACAACTGCTGAGCAGTTACTAAATTAACAAAGAGAACACGGTGAAAAACACGACACTCTTCTTCATCTTCTTTCTCTTTCCAACCTTCAATTAACTGTAAATCCTCAATTCTTCCTCTGCAGATCTTCCTCAATTAAGTGCACATTTTACAATTTTATCTTTAGAACAAAAAAAACCAACAAAACACGATATAAACAATATCTTCTTCCCCTCTCTAATCCATAATATTCCTCCTCTAAAAAAAAAAAAAAACACTAAATACTTAGGTGAACTAATATCATAAAGTTATGAAATTGCATTCATTTGAATAGAAACTTAATAAAAGATATACAAGAATAAAGCTCTTGACGGAGATAGAATAAAAAACACCCATACAATAATTAGTAAACTTATTCGTCATTAGAACGTAATAAAGCTCCTGACGGAGATAGAATAAAAAACATCAAATTCCTATAAAAACCCATATAAAAATGTTAAATTAGTTGCTTAATTACATATAGTGACTTGAAATAAATAGTGCAATGACTGTATATAATTTTTTTTTAAAAAAATAAAAAAAATAATTGTTGAAATTCATTTGATGTTGTGTGTTGCTCTTACAATGGTAGTTTGTTTTAAATTTTTTTGTTTTGATTTTTTTTGGGTGTTCTCCTACTCTTCCCTTGTAGAATAGAGATTGAATTATTAAATAAAAATTGAAGGTAAACTTTGACTATTAGCAATTGTATTTGGGTATTAATAAAGTTACATAAAGAAATATTAGGTATGTATCTTCTTTACTTAGCACATAGGGTAGTACTCCCTCCGTTTCATATTAATTTACTCACTTCACTTTGAGAGAGAACCAAGGAGAAAGTGTAAAAGTATGAGAGAGAAACTAAAAAGGTGGAGAGAGAAATTGAAAAGTGAGAGAGATAAATTAAAAAGTGGGTTAAAATATTAAAAAGTAGATGACATGGGTGGAAAAAGAGGAGAAAGTAGATGTGACATGTTACCAAAAATAGAAAAAGTAACAAGATTAAAAAGAAACAGACCGAAAAGGAAAGTGTGTAGATTAAAAAGAAACGGAGGGAGTATGTACACAACAACCTTACAAATTTAAAAGAAAAACATCATTCACCCTTCTTCTATACGTCTCTCTATTACTTTGGCTTCCCACTCATCCACATGAGTACATCACCATGCTTCCACCACCACCATAAAACCGTAACGCCACCGCTATTTATTCTCTACCATCTCTATAAAATTGAAAGCAAATAGAAAGTTTAGAATTTGAATGAAAATTGAAGAATTTGAAATTCCATTATTTGGCAACACTTTGACGGAAGGAATTGAAGTTCGATTTCAAACTTTTCAAAATTCTAAAATTAGTTCATTATGGATTTGCATAGGATCAAATTGTGACCACATTTTAAGGTTTAGCTTGATTCGTAGCAATTGAATTTTGGATAATCATAACACAATCAACTTGAAAGAGTTAATTCTGAATATGGTTCAATTATGTAGTTTTTTTATAACAAAAAAGTACCTTTTTGATTGTTTTGCTATCAATGGCCCTCCGGTAGTTAAACGTGAGATTGCCTTAGAACTTGAGACTGAACTTCCTGCTCCTCTTGGTAATTGCGTGATTGAGAAGAACACACCATGTTTTGCGATTGTAATCCTCTAACAAGTAATGAATGGGAGAATCTGCAAGACGGGGGAATAGGAAGAATTGAGAAGGCAAATGTCGAGAGTTTCTGAAACTGTCGTTTAAATCTGCAGGACTTGGGTTTTTTATTTTATTTTTGGTGTCCTACCCCTCTTGACATATATAATAGAGAATAGAAAATTATTTGTCCTTAAAATATATAGCTAGAATTGGGTAGAAATATATGAATTATCAAATATGGGTCTGTTGGAAGTTCAACAATTACTCTAACAGATTAACCTCAAAGAGAGGAGTGGAAAAACAAGTAAAATGCTCTTGTCCCACATTGGAATAATAGCTATGCTTTACCTTGTTTATTAATAGGAGTTCCTTAGCACTTCTTGTTTTGAAAGAGTGCTAGATGGATGGATGCACCACACGCGCGCGCGCGCCGGCCGGGCCGGGCTCGTGGCGAGCGAGGCACGGGCGTGGATCTGCGGTCCGTTTTAAATTTCCTTCTTTTATTTTTGGCGTAAATCGCAAAATCTCGGATTTTATTCTGTAACCGTTGCTAGCAAGATTTTCGGAGCCAAATTGGTTTCCATTCCTTATTTACAGCCTTCCGTTTTTCTCTTTGAAGCCAATTAAAAGAGGCTGCTTTCTTCTGAAAAAAATACACACATAATTTATTCTCCTCTTTTCTTCTCCACAAAATTACTCTATGGTTTTGGGCAATATTCTGGTCTCCATCCGAGGCGTGTGAGTGCACACATATCTTGGAGTCGTGCTAATCCTGGAGGACGATCGCCTGATTTCTACTGCACCGGGGTAGCGCGAAATCGTTTTTTAGGACAGTGGTCTTCCACGTCACGGCAAACTGTCTTCCGTTCACGCTTCAAGAGATAAGTATCATTTTATTGTTTCACTTGCAACAATATAAAAGACGATTTATGGCTTCCAAACTTATGATTCCTGATATGTCTAAGATGGAACCCCTAGATGGGAAAAACTATAAACGTTGGACTGTTAGGATGCGTTTTTATTTGGAACAAATTGATATTGCATATGTTCTTGATGATGCTGTTAAACCTGTTGATGAATCTGATTTGGCTGCCTTTGAGTCAGAAGTTTGCTAAAGATGATAGAACTTGTAAGGTTATGCTACTACATCATATGTCAAATGCTTTGCTGGATATTTACATGCTGTTTGATCATGCTAAGACTATTTGGGATGCTTTAGAAAATAAATATGGGACTGATGATGCTGGAACCAAACGTTATTGTGTTAGTAAGTGGTTAGGCTTTCAAGTTGATGATGAAAAACCTATAATTGATCAAATCCATGCCTATGATAATATTTGTCTTGCTATGGCTGCCGAGGGACTGTGCATTTGTGATATTACCCTTGCTATTGTGTTGATTGAAAAACTGCCTCCTTCTTGGAAAAATTTTCGCAACCAGTTAATGCACAATAAGATAGACCTAACCTTAGAGGAACTGATAGGTCACCTTAAAATTAAGGAAGAGAACTGAATTAAGGACAAAGGTCAGTCTGTTATTCGTGATCAGTCTATTTTTCCTGTTTCCTCTAAAGCAAATCTGGTAGAACCAAATAACTCTGGGAAAAATAAGGGCCCTAACAATTTCCATAGACCTCAAGGAGGAGTTTAGAAGTACATGTTTAAGGGAAACTGTAACAACTGTGGGAAACCTGGTCACGAGGCTAAGTTCTGTAGAAGCAAGAAGCAGAATCACGCCAACCTTGCTGAAGCTAATGATAACATCGTTGCTGTTGTGTCAGAAGTAAACTTAGCTGGTAATATTGCTGAATGGATTGTTGATACTGGGGCAACCAGGCACATTTGCACCAACAAAGACATGTTCACAAGTTATGGTAAGGTTGATGGTGAAAATGTCTTCAAGGATAATTCAGCATCTGCAAATGTTCAAGGCAAAAGGAAGATTGTTCTAACTCTTAATTCTGGAAAGTTGCTTACTCTTACTAATGTTTTGCATGTTCCAGAAATGCGCAGGAACTTAATTTCTGGAAGTCTACTCATGAAAGCTGGACTCAAACTCTCTTTTGATTATGATAGACTTGTTCTTACTCGTAATGGGGAGTTTGTAGGGAAGGGGTTTTGTAATGGGGGGCTTTTTACTCTTGATGCAAAAGTTGAAATTATGAATAAAAGTGCTAGTACTTCTTCTGTTTATATCGCTGAGTCTATTGATTTATGGCATTCTAGATTAGGTCATGTTAACATTGCTTCAATCAAAAGGCTTAAACATTTGAATTTGATTCCAAGTTTTTCTAAAACTGAATTTTCAAAATGTGAAGTGTGTGTTGAAGCCAAGTTTGCAAAGAAACCATTTAAATCAATAGATAGGCAAACTGAAGTACTAGAACTTGTTCATAATGATTTGTGAGATTTTCAAAATCATGAGAGCAGAGGTGGGAAAAGATATTACATTACTTTTGTTGATGACTGTTCTCGTTTCACTATGGTTTATCTTCTCAGATCAAAAGATGAAGCAGAAGCGATGTTCCTCAAATACAAAGTTGAGGTAGAAAATCAACTAGACGAGAAAATCAAGAGACTTAGGAGTGATAGGGGTGGTGAGTATGACCCTAACACTCTTAAGGCCTTCTGTGAATAGAATGGAATAGTCCATGAGGTAACTGCTCCCTATACACCCGAACAAAACAGTATTGCTGAAAGGAAGAACAGAACTCTCAAAAATATGATGAACTCTATGCTTATTAGTTCTGGACTACCTGATAACATGTGGGGGGAGGCTATTCTTTCTGCTTGTCATGTTTTAAATAGAGTACCTCATAAGAAAGTTGATAAGACCCCTTATGAACTGTGGAAAGGTCGAACGCCAAACTTGAAATATTTGAAAGTGCGGGGGTGCTTGGCAAAAGTTGGGATACCTAGCTTTAGGAGAGATAAGATAAGCCCTAAGACTGTTGATTCCATTTTTATTGGCTATGCTTATCAAAGTGCTGCTTATCGTTTTCTAGTGAAAGGTGCTAACAATTCTTATGCAGGAGGTACTATTGTTGAATCGAGGGATGCCGAATTTTTTGAAAATATTTTTCCCTTGCATTCTTCTCGCTGTAGTAATGATTTACCATCCTCTAGTACTGCACCTATTTTGTCTGTTGCTTCTTCTCTAACAAACAATGATTCTGTTTTGGAACCAAGGAGAAGCAAAAGGGCGCGAAAGGAAAATAGGTTTGGCTCTGATTTCATTACTACTTTTCTATCTGAACCACTCTTGATTGACGATGATTTTGTAAGTGTGTTCATTTTAGAAAATGATCCCAAAACTTATGATGAGGCCATGAGGTCAATAGATGCAATTTTTTGGAAAGAGGCAATTAACAGTGAACTAGAATCAATTCTCAACAATAACACATGGGAATTGGTTGACTTGCCTAGAGGTTGCAAGCCCATACTTGTAAACGGATCTTTAAGAAAAAATTGAAACCTGATGGATCCATTGACAAGTATAAGGCTATAATAGTAGTGAGGGGTTTTACTCAAAAACAGGGAATTGACTATTTTGATACTTACTCCCCCGTCACCAAAATTGCAACCATTAGGACCTTAATTGCTCTTGCTTGTATCCATGATCTCATTGTACATCAAATGGATGTAAAAACTGCTTTTCTAAATGGAGATCTGGAAGAAGAGATTTATCTGGTTCAACCAGAAGGTTGTGCAATTCCGGGTCAAGAAAACAAAAGTTTGTAAACTGGTCAAGTCATTCTATGGACTCAAGCAAGCTCCAAAACAATGGCATGACATGTTTGACAAGACTATGACAGGAAGTGGGTTTCATGTCAATGAAGGAGACTCCTGTGTTTATTTTAAGCATGATTCAAGTGGTTGTGTGATTATTTGTCTTTATGTGGATGATATGCTAATTTTTGGTACTAGTCTTGATCGAGTAAATGAGACAAAGAAATTTCTAAGTTCCAAATTTGAAATAAAAGATATGGGTGAGGCAGATGTGACTTTGGGAGTCAAAATTATAAGAAATCAAAATGGCATCTGTCTTAGCCCATCTCATTATGTTGAAAAACTCTTGGAAAAGTTTGACTCATTTAAGGTCGATCCAGTTAGAACCCCTTATGATTCAAGTGTCCACTTAAAGAAAAATAAAGGTGATCCAGTTTGTCAATCTGAATATGCTAAAATCATTGGTAGTGTGATGTTTCTTATGAATTACACTAGACCTGACATTGCTTATTCTGTAAGTAGACTAAGCAGGTACACTCCCAAACAAAGATCATTGGGATGCTCTAAGGCGATTGCTCAGGTATTTGAAAGGTACCATGGATTGGAGTTTGCACTACTCCAAATCTCCAGGAGTACTAGAAGGTTTCTGTGATGCCAACTGGGTATCTGACAATGATGAAGTAAACTCCACCAGTGGTTATGTTTTCACCCTAGGGGGTGGAGCCGTGTCTTGGAAATCTTGCAAGCAATCTTGTATTGCTATGTCTACTATGGAATATGAATTTATTGCTCTTGAATTGGCAGATCATGAGGCTGAATGGTTGAGAAATCTGCTTGCAGATATTCCAATGTGGGGGAAGCCAGCTCCTTCTGTTGCTCTCCACTGTGATTCGCAAGCTGCCATAGCTGTTGCAAACAACCACGCCTACAATGGGAAAAAGAGACACATTCATTTGAGGCATAAGGCTGTCAAAGATCTGTTGTCAAATGGAGTGATATCACTGGATTATGTTAAATCAGAAAAGAACATCACGGATCCGCAAACCAAAGGCCTGTGCCGAAAACTAGTTTTGGAAACATCGGAAGGGATGAGCTTAAGGCCCATTGGATGAATTGTAACTAATGAACTGCTACGCACTACGAGTTCAAGGGAGAACATTATGAATAATTCAGAAGCACAAACTTTTATCTTTTCCATCCCTAGATGTTTATGATGTAATGTGCTTGCTACAAATTAAACTTTAGGGTGAGCAAAGGCTCTTAATGAACCCATATCCATATGTTTGGAGGTGTGATGTAGCTCACACTTGATGGGATTCACCTACTTAGGTGTGGAAGTGTGGCTGCTTCCTATGAGAATTGCATGGGCTAAATCTCTAGAGCACCTATGAGCATCAAGGTCTGGACGTATGGCCAGTATAAGGCGTCACTATTTTTCACGGAGAATCAGAATATTATACATGTTCAATTGTGTGCTCTAAGTGATGTATCTTTTCCTCCCTATTAAGTTCAAGACTCAAGTCACTAGATAAGAAAGAGATCCTAGCTTAAAAGCACTAAGTGTTAATTCAAGTCGCAAGACATTGACACTAATGCAATTGTTTTGTTTTGCCCAAAGCCAATTTTCATTACGTTTTCTTTTCTCGTTTGTTGACCCTGTGGGGGATTGTTGGAAGTTCAACAATTACTCTAAAAGATTAACCTCAAAGAGAGGAGTGGAAAAACAAGTAAAAGGCACTTGTCCCACATTGGAATAATAGTTATGCTTTACCTTATTTATTAATAGGAGTTCCTTAGCACATCTTGTTTGATAGAGTGCTAGATGGATGGATGCACCACACGCGCGCGCGCGCCGGCCGGGCCGGGCTCGGGCTCGGGCTCGTGGCGAGCGCGGCGCGGGCGGGGGCTGTGGGTCTACGATCCGTTTTAAATCTCCTTCTTTTATTTTTGGCGTAAATCGCAAAATCTCGGATTTTATTCTGTAACCGTTGCTAGCAAGATTAATGGAGCCAAATTGATTTCCATTCCTTATTTACAGCCTTCCGTTTTTCTCTTTGAAGCCAATTAAAAAGGGCTGCTTTCTTCTAAAAAAAATATACACAGAATTTATTCTCCTCTTTTCTTCTCCACAAAATTACTCTCTGGTTTTGGGCAATATTCTGGTCTCCATCCGAGGTGTGTGAGTGCACACATATCTTGGAGTCGTGCTAATCCTGGAGGACGATCACCTTATTTCTACTACACCGGGTAGCGCGAAATCGTCTTTTAGGACAATGATCTTCCACGTCACGGCAAACTTTTTCCGTTCACACTTGAACAGATAAGTATCATTTTAATGTTTCACATGCAACAATCTAAAAGACGATTTATGGCTTCCAAACTTATGATTCCTGATATGTCTAAGATGGAACCCCTAGATGGGAAAAACTATAAACGTTGGGCTGTTAGGATGCATTTTTATTTGGAACAAATTGATGTGGCATATGTTCTTGACGATGTTGTTAAACCTATTGATGAATCTGATTTGGCTGCCTTTGAGTCAAAGTTTGCTAAGGATGATAGAACTTGTAAGGTTATGTTACTGCATCATATGTCAAATGCTTTGCTGGATATTTACATGCTGTTTGATCATGCTAAGACTATTTGGGATGCTTTATAAAAGAAATATGGGACTGATGATTCTGGAACCAAACGTTATTGTGTTAGTAAGTGGTCAGGCTTTCAAGTTGATGATGAAAAACCTATAATTGATCAAATCCATGCCTATGAGAATATTTGTCTTGCTATGGCTGCCGAGGGAATGTGCATTTGTGATATTACCCTTGCTATTGTGTTGATTGAAAAACTGCCTCCTTCTTGGAAAAATTTTCACAACCAGTTAATGCACAATAAGACAAAGTTAACCTTAGAGGAACTGATAGGTCACCTTAAAATTGAGGAAGAGAACTGAATTAAGGACAAAGGTCAGTCTGTTATTCGTGATCAGTCTATTTTTCCTGTTTCTTATAAAGCAAATCTGGTAGAACAAAATAACTCTGGGAAAAATAAGGGCCCTAACAATTTCCATAGACCTCAAGGAGGAGTTTAGAAGTACATGTTTAAGGGAAACTGTAACAACTGTGGGAAACCTGGTCATGAGGCTAAGTTCTATAGAAGCAAGAAGCAGAATCACGCCAACCTTACTGAAGCTAATGATAACATCGTTGTTGTTGTGTCAGAAGTAAACTTAGCTGGTAATACTGTTGAATGGATTGTTGATATTGGGGCAACCAGGCACATCTGCACCAACAAAGACATGTTCACAAGTTATGGTAAGGTTGATGGTGAAAATGTCTTCATGGGTAATTCAGCATCTGCAAATGTTCAAGGCAAAGGGAAGATTGTTCTAACTCTTACTTCTGGAAAGTTGCTTACTCTTACTAATGTTTTGCATGTTCCAGAAATGCGCAAGAACTTAATTTCTGGAAGTCTACTCATGAAAGCTGGGCTCAAACTCTCTTTTGATTCTGATAGACTTGTTCTTACTCGTAATGGGGAGTTTGTAGGGAAGGGGTTTTGTAATGGGGGGCTTTTTACTCTTGATGCAAAAGTTGAAATTATGAATAAAAGTGCTAGTACTTCATCTGTTTATATCGCTGAGTCTATTGATTTATGGCATTCTAGATTAGGTCATGTTAACATTGCTTCAATCAAAAGGCTTAAACATTTGAATTTGATTCCAAGTTTTTCTAAAACTGAATTTTCAAAATGTGACGTGTGTGTTGAAGCCAAGTTTGCAAAGAAACCATTTCAATCAATAGATAGGCAAACTGAAGTACTAGAACTTGTTCATAGTGATTTGGGAGATTTTAAAAATCATGAGAGCAGAGGTGGGAAAAGATATTACATTACCTTTGTTGATGACTGTTCTCGTTTCACTATGGTTTATCTTCTCAGATCAAAAGATGAAGCAGAAGAGATGTTCCTGAAATACAAAGCTGAGGTAGAAAATCAACTGGACAAGAAAATCAAGAGACTTAGGAGTGATAGGGGTGGTGATTATGACCTTAACACTATTAAGGCCTTCTGTGAACAAAATGGAATAGTCCATGAGGTAACTGCTCCCTATACACCCGAACAAAACGGAATTGCTGAAAGGAAGAACAGAACTCTCAAAAATATGATGAACTCTATGCTTATTAGTTCTGGACTACCTGATAACATGTGGGGGGAGGCTATTCTTTCTGCTTGTCATGTTTTAAATAGAGTACCTCATAAGAAACTTGATAATACCCCTTATGAATCGTGGAAAGGTCGAACGCCAAATCTGAAATATTTGAAAGTGTGTGGGTGCTTTAAGAGAGATAAGATAGGCCCTAAGACTGTTGATTCCATTTTTATTGGCTATGCTTATCAAAGTGCTGCTTATCGTTTTCTAGTGAAAGGTGCTAACAGTTCTTATGCAGGAGGTATTATTGTTGAATCGAGGGATGCAGAATTCTTTGAAAATATTTTTCCCTTGAATTTTTCTCGCTGTAGTAATGATTTACCATCCTCTAGTACTGCACCTGTTTTTTCTGTTGCTTCTTCTTTAACTAACAATGATTCTGTTTTGGAACCAAGGAGAAGCAAAAGGGCGCGAAAGGACAATAGTTTTGGGTCTGATTTCATTACTACTTTTCAATCTGAACCACTCTTGATTGACGATGATTTTGTAAGTGTGTTCATTTTAGAAAATGATCCCAAAACTTATGATAAGGCCATGAGGTCAATAGATGCAATTTTTTGGAAAGAGGCAATTAACAGTGAACTAGAATCAATTCTCAACAATAACACTTGGGAATTGGTTGACTTGCCTAGAGGTTGCAAGCCCATTACTTGTAAACGGATCTTTAAGAAAAAATTGAAACCTGATGGATCCATTGACAAGTATAAGGCTAGAATAGTAGTGAGGGGTTTTACTCAAAAACAGGGAATTGACTATTTTGATACTTACTCCCCCGTCACCAAAATTGCAACCATTAGGACCTTAATTGCTCTTGCTTGTATCCATGATCTCATTGTACATCAAATGGATGTAAAAACTGCTTTTCTAAATGGAGATCTGGAAGAAGAGATTTATCTGGTTCAACCAGAAGGTTGTGCAATTTCGGGTCAAGAAAACAAAGTTTGTAACTGGTCAAGTCATTGTATGGACTCAAGCAAGCTCCAAAACAATGGCATGACAAGTTTGACAAGACTATGACAGGAAGTGGGTTTCATGTCAATGAAGGAGACTCCTGTGTTTATTTTAAGCATGATTCAAGTGGTTGTGTGATTATTTGTCTTTATGTGGATGATATGCTAATTTTTGGTACTAGTCTTGATCGAGTAAATAAGGCAAAGAAATTTCTAAGTTCCAAATTTGAAATAAAAGATATGGGTGAGGCAGATGTGATTTTGGGAGTCAAAATTATAAGAAATCAAAATGACATCTGTCTTAGCCCATCTCATTATGTTGAAAAACTCTTGGAAAAGTTTGACTCATTTAACGTCGATCCAGTTAGAACCCCTTATGATTCAAGTGTCCACTTAAAGAAAAATAAAGGTGATCCAGTTTGTCAATCTGAATATGCTAAAATCATTGGTAGTGTGATGTTTCTTATGAATTACACTAGACCTGACATTGCTTATTCTGTAAGTAGACTAAGCAGGTACACTCCCAAACAAAGATCATTGGGATGCTCTAAGGCGATTGCTCAGGTATTTGAAAGGTACCATGGATTGGAGTTTGCACTACTGCAAATCTCCAGGATTACTAGAAGGTTTATGTGATGCCAACTGAGTAACTGACAATGATGAAGTAAACTCCACCATCCAGTGGTTATGTTTTCACCCTAGGGGGTAGAGCTGTGTCTTGGAAATCTTGCAAGCAATCTTGTACTACTATGGAATCTGAATTTATTGCTCTTGAATTGGCAGGTCATGAGGCTGAATGGTGGAGAAATCTGCTTGCAGATATTTCAATGTGGGGGAAGCCAGCTCCTTCTGTTGCTCTCCACTGTGATTCGCTAGCTGCTATAGCTGTTGCAAAAACCACGCCTACAAGGGAAAAAGAGACACATTCGTTTGAGGCATAAGGCTGTCAAAGATCTGTTGTCAAATGGAGTGATATCACTGGATTATGTTAAATCAGAAAAGAACATCGCGGATCCGCTAACCAAAGGCCTGTGTAGAAAACTAGTTTTGAAACATCGAAAGGGATGGGCGTAAGGCCCATTGGATGAATTGTAACTAATGAACTCCTACTCACTACGAGTTCAAGGGAGAACATTATGAATAATTCAGAAGCACAAACTTTTATTTTTTCCATCCCTAGATGTTTATGAAGTAATGTGCTTGCTACAAATTAAACTTTAGGGTGAGCCAAGGCTCTTAATGAACCCATATCCATATGTTTGGAGGTGTGATGTAGCTCACACTTGATGGGATTCACCTACTTAGGTGTGGAAGTGTGGCTGCTTCCTATGAGAATTGCATGGGCTAATTCTCTAGAGCACCTATGAGCATCCAGGTCTGGACGTATGGCCAGTATAAGGCGTCACTATTATTCGCGGAGAATCAGAATATTATACATGTTCAATTGTGTGCTCTAAGTGATGTATCTTTTCCTCCCTATTATGTTCAAGACTTAAGTCACTTGATAGGAAAGAGATCCTAGCTTAAAAGCACTAAGTGTTAATTCATGTCGCAAGACATTGACACTAATGCAATTGTTTTGTTTTGCCCAAAGCCAATTTTCATTACTTTTTCTTTTCTCGTTTGTTGACCCTGTGGGGGATTGTTGGAAATTCAACAATTACTCTAAAAGATTAATCTCAAAGAGAGGAGTTGAAAAACAAGTAAAAGGCTCTTGTCCCACATTGGAATAATAGCTATTCTTTACCTTGTTTATTAATAGGAGTTCCTTAGCACTTCTTGTTTGATAGAGTGCTAGATGGATGGATGCACCACACACGCGCGCGCACGCCGGCCGGGACCGGCTCGGGCTCGTGGCGAGCGCGGCGCGTGCAGGGGCTGTGGGTCTGCGGTCCGTTTTAAATCTCCTTCTTTTATTTTTGGCGTAAATCGCAAAATCTTGGATTTATTCTGTAACAGTTGCTAGCAAGATTTCCGGAGCCAAATTGATTTACATTCCTTATGTACAGCCTTCCTTTTTTCTCTTTGAAGCCAATTAAAAAGGGCTGCTTTCTTCTGAAAAAAATACACACAGAATTTATTCTCCTCTTTTCTTCTCCACAAAATTACTCTCTGGTTTTGGGCAATATTTTGGTCTCCATCCGAGGTGTGTGAGTGCACACATATCTTGGAGTCGTGCTAATCCTGGAGGACGATCGTCTGATTTCTACTGCACCGGGGTAGCGTGAAATCGTCTTTTAGGACAGTGGTCTTCAACGTCACGGCAAACTGTTTTCCGTTCACGCTTCAACATATAAGTATCATTTTATTGTTTCACTTGCAACAGGTCACTGTATTTATACGAAATCCAATAAGGCTACTAATCATTGTTAAATCTCTATTATGTAAGTGAAGAGGTGATGTACCCCCAAAACAAGCAATTACAACTTCTCTAATTTTTGGGTTATTTCAAAAATATAAATAAAGTAGACTAAAGAACTGCGGTTACCCTTCAAAAAAAAAAAAAAAAAAAACCGCGGTTACTTTTACTTCAAATAATTGCAATTACAACTTTTACAATTATTTTTGTTTTTCTAAAAAAATTAAAAAAATAAATGTAGTAAACTAAAGATTTTCACCCCAATTGTTCTTTCACTTTACTAGTATTTTTAAAAGAATAAATAAATAAATTATTTGTATATACTTTCGCACACATCGCGTGCATATAAAGCTAGTATATTTTAATGTAAGATGAAGGGGGCTCACTTGAGGGGGGATAAAGAGAATCCTCAAATGAGTCTCATGAGGTTTGATCCCTAAACCTCAGGGATTTGAGGTGGAAAGTGATGCCACTACTCCACCACCTCAACATCAATGAGGACCATTTATATATATATATATATATATATATATATATATATATATATATATATATATATATATATATATATATATGATACACTGAAAACTAACCTTATGCTGAAAACTGAACACCGAACTTTTTGCTCATTTTGCAAATTTTTGCTCATTCTGCAGATTTTTGCTCATTATATGTTTTTTGCTCATTTTAGCAAACTTTCGCTCATTTTACGAAGTTTTTGCTCATTTTACAACCTTTTGTTCATTTTATGTGTTTTTGCTCATTTTATGATTTTGCTCATTTTAAAATACTTCTACTCATTTTACAAATTTTTGCTCATTTTATCGTTTTGCTCATTTTAGAAACCTTCTGCTCATTTTAGGTTGCAGTTTCAATTTTGAGCATAAGGAGTGGTTTTCACGTGATCCTATATATATATATATATATATATATATATATATATATATATATATATATATATATATATATATATATATGTATAATCTACATATGTTGTACCCTCTACAACTTATGGTATCATTCTCCTCAGAATCATTTTTTTGAAAGCAAATTTATCAATGGCAGATAACATTCCATTAACCAACTACCCACTGTTTTTTTTTTTTTGGTAAGTAAAGTATATTACTATATCAAAAAAAAAAAAAAAAATTACAGCCTAACCCCACCCCCCCCAAAAAAAAAAAAAAAAGGGGGACAAACAAACTAGCTTTAGAAGCCTAATTACAGCTCAGCAATCCATGCTCAATCTCTATTGCTCCACTTAGCAGAGCTATAAAATTGACTCTTGAATTTCACTATATACATGATTTCTTTTGCTATACAATCAATCCTATGGACTTTTGCTAGCCAGTAAGCTTCATTTCTGGCTTTCCAAACATGATATACAACAGCTGCAAGAACTAAAAACAAGACTTTCTTTCTCATCTGGGAACCAGAATAAGACTATCTAGTCCACTTAAACCATTGATGTAAAGATCTTCTATTCATTCTAACACCAATCCAATTAAGGATTTGCTGCAACAACTGTCTGCTAAAGTCACATTCAAAGAAGGGATGACTATGAGTTTCAGCAGCTAGCTCACACAGACAGCACAAATCATCTACACACACATTATACCTAAACAGCTTCTCTTTTGTTATGAGTTTTCCTTGAATACTCATCCAAGCTATAAATCGATGTTTTGGCAGAGTCATTCTATTCCATATGCCTTTGTCCCAATTTACAGAAGGAAACTGGCCAACAAGCATATCATAAATCTTGCAGATAGAATAATGTTGAGTGAGACTCCAGTTTTGTATCCCAATTTGTAACAAATCTTGTTTGACTTTACAAAAGGTATTTTATGACCCAGCTGGCACTTGTAGGAGCCTTAAACTCCCACCAGTTGGAACCTTTTATGTAAATAGCATGCACCCATCTCACCCAGAGCTCATCTTTTCCACTTGCTATATGCCACACAAGTTTGCCTACAGCTGCTATATTCCACAATCTGATATCCTGAATCTCAAACCACCAGACTTCTTGTGAGAACAAACATCAGCCCACTTCACACTACCAGTCTTTCCCCCAACAGCATTACCATTCCATAGGAAGTTCCTGAATTGGGAAGCAAGAAAATTTGGGCCCAGTAACTGTGAATACTAAGCAGTACAACATTTATAAGCTGAGCTCTCCCTGCAAAAGAGAGGTTTCTAGTACTCCATTGCCTAATTTTACTTGCCATCTTTTCAGCAAGAATCTCACAATCAACAGCCTTCATATCTACTGCTGCCAAGAAGCTGGTAATAGAAATCAAGGAAAGCATCTGCCGCTTCTTCTGATGTATGCACCCAAGTTCCATCACCTTTCTTTATGGTATTAATTATGTTCTGCACTCTTCTCAACTTAATGCTTTGATGAAATGTTATGGTATTATCATCACCCTCAGTCAACCATCTAACTTTTGCCTTATGACTCAAAAATTCTGTGTAAACTTTATGAGCTTGATGGTATGAACATCGAGCTAACTTCTCATGACTTCTTAGATTTAAGTCAGATGGATTCAAGTCAAGACTTTCCTGAGCTTCTTTCAGCTTATGACACTAGTGGAAAAAAGTTCAACCGCTGCGGTCAAAACCGGGCTTACCACTCTGGTTTTGGGCCGCATCGGTTGGACTCGCAGCAGTCCCAAATATTAACTGATCTGGCCCTAAACCAGATCAGTTAATAGTTTACCGCTGCTGTTTTTGGTCAAAACCGCAGCATTTAAGCAAGTTAACTACTGCGGTTTTGACCCAAAACCGCAGCGGTTGTCCACCCCTAAAACCAATTTTTTTTTTTTTTTTTTTTTTTGCATTTTTTCATTATTAATAGATACAAAATCAATAGTATATATCAATACTCATATTATGAGCATATTATGCTCAATTGAAGCATAAAAATCCTTTACAATGTCTATCAATGTTAGCTCAACTTAGCACCTTAATGACAAAGCTTATCTTAGACTAGGAAATATTCTGTAAGCTCTAGAACTGGGAAAAGGGAACTCCTAGTGGAGTTAGACCGCAACTTCTTTAACCGAGACTTGCTGCTTATTACAGGTGAATTGAAGAGCCCTTGTTCATTTTCAGGTTCAGAAAAGTCACTCTTTCTAGCCTCTTTAACTTTCCCTCCTGCATATATGTCTGCGATCAAGGTGAAAGGCTCATCAACTTTCGGAAGCCTAGACCCTTGTTGATTCTTGGCCACCTTAGGTTTAAACATCTCATGCTTGCTTTTCCTTACTGATAATAATTGCCTTGCATTAAGAACACAAGTGTAGTAAATCAGGGAAATCGTGCTGAAAATGAATGAGAAAATATGAATTAACAACCTCTATACTCAGATAAAAAAGATTTATCCTCTTGGTTTGATGATAATGTTGAGATCATAATACTGCAACAGTATAAAGACAAAAATGGACTTATCCAGCATCATGGAGCAAAAAAAAAAAAAAAAAAAGACCGGAGATAATCACTCTCAATTCAATTGGAAAGCTTACAAAGATTGAATATAAGTGACAACGGAAACACCATGCAAAAAAAAACATGTGGATAACTTCTCATACAAAACAAAAACTCCAATACTATCACGCACAAAAAAAATTTACGAAAAGAATGGGGAAATTAGTGCGAGGAAATTATGTAATTTTTGCAATAAGTAACATGTCATTACCTTCTTTGAGGACTTTGTGTTAAACCAAGCTGATGTAGCTGCTGACTGATTTTGAGGAGATCCTACAGCATTCACATATTAGTAATGATTTAGCTGGCCAATGATTTCCTAGAATTGACAAATGAACAATCCTGACCATTAATTTCAGGTTCAACATACGTTGCCGTGGTCTTTTTCTTCTTCTACAAGCAGAACAGGTATATGGAGAGATTTAAATTAGATTACGCTTATTAATGACACTCACAACTAGTAAAGCATCCAGCCCTTCCAAAACTGGGAGTTGGATGTCCTCCATAACTGTATTGCCCCCAGCGACCCGGGAAAAAAAAGGAAAAAGATTAGTCTTACACTAATATTTAAAACAAAAAACTTAACAACATATAACTTTGCATCTCTTTAAGCCAACAACGCTACACATTAAGGATGTTCTCTTGGCAGCCCTAAACATCTCTTCCACAATGCTTTCTTTTTGTGACATCGTTTATATAACCTTTTTAAGTAGAATGGTGATTTAAGCACAGCTACCCCAGCCAGGTTTAGGCTACTGTCTTGAACTGGCTATCCATTCCTCCCAGGAACTAGTCCCTCACTCATATAAGGAGATGGTTCCTTAGTTATGCAACGGAAAACAGCAACGTCAAGATAAAAGAGCACCAGTGCACTAGTGGCAGTGTGTACCCATAGAATTTGGAGATACAGACACCTTGGAGAATACATAGTTTCATTGATATCATCCTTCAAGTTCAGGTGATGTATTGAAATGCGTGCATAGGTTCTCTTTTAGTTAGGTTTCATTTTCTGCTACTCTAATGTTAGCATCAACGAAACTCAACCCACCCAACCAACATCCCCCACCCCCAATAATTTAAAATTAAAGAAAAGAAAAAGAAAGAAAAAAAGAGTGAACATTCCATCTTGAGATAGCCACCCATCTCAAAGTTCAGAAAGTCCAAGAAATACAAGTCTGTATTTCTATAAATTAAATTCACCCATAAGCAAAAACTTATTGAAGCAAAACGAGTTGTACATAAAAACATGATCACATAATTCGATAAGGGATATACAACAGTCAGATTAGGCTAGTCATGTTATGCAAAATACCATAGGTTGTTAGAGCCATTTACAATCTCACTGCAAGAAGTCAAACAACAGAATATCTTGAGTAAAAGAAAAAGAATAATGGGTGAGTAAACAAAAGATAAGGAAAGTGCTAAATCTCTGCAATGTAGGCTATATCTACTATTAAATTGAAGAAAATAAAAATTCATCTACCTGCATTACTAAGGAGATCAGAAGTCAGCTCATGTCTAGCTTGAGCCAAAGATATAAGCTGAAATAATGTAATAGAAAACAATTAATCAAAGATCACAGAGACATAAGTCACGTAGCTGTATATGGTTAACCTAGCATGTACTATAAGTTGCCTTTAATCTACAAAGAATCAATATGTCCCAACCTGCATCGCACCAACAAACTCTTTAAAGCCCAAGTAACCCTGCCTCTTGGTATCTGCAATCGCCCAAACCTTAAAAAAGCACGTGTTAGAGCCATGCCAAGAATTATCACTTATCAATTATTGCAGCTGCAATATTGCATGATAAATGACTTGAACACCAAAACTTTCAACGGCATTATCAATTGCTTGATTATTAAAAACTTAGACAAAACTCTGATTAACACCTATCATAAAAGTAACTTGAGTTACTCAGTTACACCATCCTAGGTGAGAGCCTCTCTTAGAACATTGGTGTAACCAAAGTTATTAAAATCGCGATTTAAATCTTAAAATCTTACGATTTTACGATTCAAAATATGGTAGACGATTCGATTCATGATTCTAAATGATTCTATACATTTATGTTGACTAGCGAAAACCTCACAAATTTAAATCATGCTAACAAAGCAAATAATAGATATATTTTGTTAGTTATTGCTAATATAGTGGGTAAACAACTATTTTTTCTAACTTTTAGGTCTTTTAATGTATAATTTTAGCATATTCAATGAAGATTGAGTGCAATATCTCATTATACGTGTTTGATTCTATAGGTCGTTTCCGATTCAAACTAGAATCTCGAATTTGACAACTTTGGGTGTAACTGTATTGGATGGAGTTACACAGGATTCTCTCACGCAACAACATCACCCTAATTAAAATAAGAGTTCTATGAAATCCAATCACATAAACAACAATCAACCTTCATTGAGATCACAAGACGAAATAATACTAATTCCATAAACATTAAACAATACAATGCCACCTCCAACACCGAGTATCAAAGAATTCCACTCCCACCATCAGTTGATTTCAGCGAATCAACAAACAATTTCAAATTCTAAATAGTTGAGAGGTTTCCAAATTCCAATTATAACTTAATGAATAAACTTCAGCAATGTGTTTAAATTTCTTGTGAGTACAAAAGTTCAAAATAAAACAACCTAGCAATACTACAACTACAACAAATCAAAGCATGAAACAAAAATCCAAACTACACATTACAACATAAATTTCCATTTAAACCTTCAATCAACACAAAAACCCTAGAAACAATTACATATGAGTGTGTAAAATTGTGTATATTAACCTGCTTAAGGTCAAATCGAGACAAATTAGACATGGCAAAGAACTTTTTGCATCATTTCCAGTGATACGACCATCTCCATCTACACAGAAAAAAAAAAAAGAGTCACAGTCACTTATTTAAAATTATGCGAAAATCAGTTATTAAAATAAATCTGGCTTAAATTTGTTTAAAAGGACTGGAAAAAATACCTGAATATGCAACTATAAACCATATGCTAGGTTATCGACGATTGACGGCGATTGATAGGCGACAGAAGACACCGGAGAATTGGTGATGTTGCCGGAATCATAGCAGGAAGAAGACGAAGACGAGAGCGAATTGAAGCCGGTGGTTGTTGACAAGGACGAAATGAAGCTGGTGGTGGTTGGTGGTGAGGGACGAGGCCTGAAACGAGGGTGAGAGAGAAGGTTACAGTGGTGGTTGGTGGTGAGGGACGAATGGAGTTTGTCGTTGAGGCAAGACAGAGGGAGAGAGAGAATGAGAGGGGTTACCGGGTTAGAGTTAAGAGGGGGCTAGGATTGATAGAAGAGAGAATGTTTGGGCCGGTCCGAGAACTTTTGGGCTGGTAGTGGTCACAACTTTTGGGCCGATTAACCGCTGCGGTTATTAGAACCGGAGCAGTTAACAGAAAACCGCAGCAGTTTTCTGTTAACTGATCCGGTTCTCTTAAGGACCGCAGCGGTTGTGTTCCTAGGTTTCCCACCCAAATTTTTGAGGATTTACCGATTTGGTTCTCTCAAGGACCGCAGCGGTTGTGTTGTGACATATAGCGTTTTTTTCACTAGTATGACAAGCTTGGGTATAATTGATGGACACATCTCCAAATTGCTCTGCATTCAGCTTCTTAAACTCCTTTTTCAACAGCTTAAGCTTGCTAACTATTTGCAACATTTTGCTACTCTGAACTTACTTATGCCAAACACCTTCAACAACAGTATGAAACTGGGAGGCCCCACACCACATATTGAAAAAACGAAATGGCTTCTTCTTTGCGTCATGTGGATAAGCTTTAAGCAAGAGAGGGCAATGGTCATAATCTCCTTCAGGGAGAATGAGCACTTCAACAGTAGGCCAGGCATCAAACCACTCTTCATTACCCAAAACTCTATCAAGTTTACAAAATATTCTATCAATCCCTTCCTGTTTATTATTCCAGGTGAAGAATTGACGAGAGGATTTCACTTCAGTTAATTGACATCTTTCCATACATTACTACATGTCTATAATCTCTCTAAGTCTAACATGCTTTCCCAGTCTTTCATCCATCCTTATAATGGCATTGAAATCACCTAAGACAATCCAAGGCTAAAGCACATTACCAAAATTTTGCAGATCACTCCATAAACTATCTCTTTCAGTCCTACTATCACTAGTGCATAATTGGCCTAAAATATCACCCCAAAAGTGTTACTTAAAGGCCTAAAAGTGTTGCTTTAGGTCATATGTAACACTTTTATAAGTGAAACATCTGCCCGTGCTACCTTTTCTCTAAGGTAACACTTTCCAATGCTAATGTTTCACTTTCTCAAGTGTTACTCAAAATTCTCTAACGTAACACTTTTTTTTAAACTAATGTAGCATTTTTGTAGTGTTACTAATAATGTTTTATGTAACACTTTTTCATCTATAGTAGCATTTTCTATGTCATCTCTTGACTTATAGTAACACTTTGTTAAATATTATGTATCATTTTAAATCAGCATATGTAACACTTTATTAGATATTTGGCAACACTTCTTATCAGCTAGTTTTATAGCGTAACACTTCTATTTCACATGTCTTATAGTAACATTCTTTAATTTATCGACATATATACAATTATAATAATAGTAAAACTTATGAACGTAATAAATGAAGAGGAAATAAAATGATATTATTGATATAAATGAGTAGAAATACTCAACGACCATTGTAGAAAATGAGCCAAAGAGTATACTCAATCGAAAACATACTATTGCATCCAAAATATAAATAGTTAATCTGAAAATTAAATCATAATATATATATCTCTCCTTAAATAAACCTAAATCAATCTTAAGGTCATTCTTTCATTATTCTTCAATTCCATCATCCATGTACGCATGCTTCTCGAAGCATCATGCATGCTTGCTACTCTAATCCGCCATTATTTCCATCATCCTGTAGTAAGAACAAAAAAAAAACTTCAAAGTCTTATATGATAACAAATTTAGTCTGTTAAAAAAAAAAATAGAACTAGTGATATACTTGGTAATATGGTAAAAGCAAACTTCATAATATGGTAAAAGCTAGGTTCTTCTAGTTTGAAAAAAAAAATTCAAGAACCAAGAGCACCAAACCAAAGTAGTAATTGCTGGAGAAAATTACTTAGCAATGTTTTTTCGGGTCGGGTTATAGGGTACCCGGGTTAATCTTTTTCTTTATTTTAGTATACATCGATAAAATAATGCCTAATCAACTGAACATCTAATGTACTCCCTGTGCATTGTATCTAATATATAAAATCATCTCAAATTAAAAAAATCAATAAAACATCTATTTGCTACTGCACTATGCAGTAGTGTTATGCGACTTCCTAAACCCCATGAAGTATTTGTCTCTTTGATATTTAACCCTCCCCCAAAAAAACTATTAACAATATAAGCAAATAATCTCTTATTCTTGGAGCTTAAATGTTTGTGGAAACTGAGCAATTTAAAGGGCCCTTCTTAATTTCTTATAGACATGAAGGAGGCAGGAGGGTGGAAGACAAGTCATATGATTCAGTCAGATTCACAGTGTTCCTCCCTAAATTAGCTTAAATGTGCATCATTGTAGACCAATCCTCTACTTTGTATACATGTATTAGTATGACAGTTTAGTAGAGCATTACATGGCCCAACGTGGCATATCAGTGAAAGTTTCCAAAAAAAACATTATTTTTTCTGGGTAACCGGGTGCCCGTTTTACTACAATAGGGGGCCCATCACCCGGTCATATCGAAAATATATATGGACTATAATAAAAAAAAAATACCTGTTGAAGTTCTTGTTCATTCGTATCTTTAGAAGGATGCTCCGTGATTTCTAAATCAGATGACGCGTCGCCGAGCGATCGAGTCAAATTAACAAAAGTTTCCAGAGGGAGTTGTTCCTTGAATATCTTCATTACTTCTCCAACTGTATCTTTTGCAATATGATCTTTATATGGTTTCAAAAACTCATCCGAGATGATTACACCACCAACGGCTGAAGTCCCCTCACTCTTTTTTCATTTGATAGTTCAACACCTTCCGAGTTGCCTTTGGTTGTCCGAATTATCAATCTTCATTACTTCATAATATGCTTTATCTCCATCAATCTGCTTTTGCATTTGAACTTCCTCCATCTTATCCTACATTTGAAATAATGGAAGCAGAATAAATAACTACCAAAGTTGCAACCAAAAAACGTAGCCTAAATAAATGTAAAGGCAACTAAACTTACGATATTATATTCAATAGGCTCGTAAGCTGTTTTGTATATTTTGTCCGCTTTCCTCTTTCAAGACTCTTTGTACAACAGTGCTTGAGATGGTCGTTTTTTCTCATTATCTTGTTGTTGCTAGCATGGAAATATACAAATGAATCTGGAATACAGAAAAGTTACATGATCGTACCAAGGGGTCATAAGTAAAAGTAAAGCAAAGATATTATTATTCATTATAATTAACTTACCAATTCATGTTCCTTCCTTGCAAAGCTCGTGGGACCCATGGTGTGCCCATCTTTTTGGTTGATACTGCTTTCACTTTTCTTCTTGCTTTCTTCTTGCGTGTTAATAAAAAAAAAAAGATAAATACCTCTTAGAAAGTTCTTTTAAAAAGGGTACTTTGTGAATTTGATAACAATAACTTAGATAATGTAAAAGCATAACAATTACTTCAATAATATCTAATTTCCAATAATCTAATAATTCATTGAAATAAGCTTCTGGAATATTATCGGGAGCATTTTCCAATCTGTCATCATCATTGTCGTAAGCACTAAAGTGTTTCTTCTTTACAATGCTTTTATGTCGACGCCAAAGCTTTCCAACTGCTGCCAACACAGTCCTTCCCTTTTTCAGAGATAATGAATTTAGTCTGCAACAATCATGAGTCATTCAGATATATATATATATATACATATATATATATGTATATACATATATATATATATGTGTATATACATATATAATATATGTGTATATACATATATAATATATGTATATACACATATATATATATGTATATACACATATATATATGTGTATATACACATATATATATATATGTATATACACATATATATATATATGTATATACACATATATATATATATGTATATACATATATATATATATATATATATATATATATATATATATATATTCAAAGAGATCAAGAATTTATAGTCCCTAATTCCTATATATATTAAAAGAACTCATACCTTGACAAATTCCTAAATTTTATCCTTATGAAGGACCTTATGCCAATTAAGTCTCAGAATACATTCACCTTTTTTTCTTTTGTTCTCTGATTCACCCTTTGTGTCTCTGTTGTCGTCCCATATTTTCTTACACAACTGCATATCATGAAAGTAAGGTTAACATGCTTCCCACAAGACAACCTACTGCAGTTCTAAGGTTTTAAATTAACTTCTAAGCAAATAAAAAAGACAACTAGAAGTTCCAACATATCTAAGCAACAAACATTCTTACCCTTAAAGCAAAATCGAAAGTTATAGTTAAATCTTACCAGATGAAAGTGTAAAAACCTTGCTAAATCATCATCACAACAATAGACGTTAATACTCAAGTATTCTGCATAAGCAAATCATACAAAATATAAATACCTTTATATAGTAATAGAATCGCAAGTAACAAAGACGTAATCTAAATCCTTGAAAGAACAGTAAAAGTATTTATTGTTTTCCTTCCATTAAAAGTACGCATGAAATTATGTTTATAACCATTCTAGCCAGGTCAATACACTAAGCCAAGTCAATTCAAGGGTTCCATCCAATCCCAATCTGTCTCATCTACATTAGAATTGTTTTCGTGGCTCTCAATGCATGGTTCATTGTTCTTGGTTTTCTGATGAACTTCAACTTGGTCAGATGCATCACCTCTACACCAAGTTATATCATCATCATCAACTGCAGCAAGATTTAAATCCTCAAGAGGTTCCCGAACTTTACTCAAATATGTGTCTTCACATTGCCCCTCAACATTAAAGAAGTCTCTAGGCAACTTTCGGTTCACATAGTGCCAATCTTCCTTAATACCATCTTCTATATAGAAAACTTGTTGAACCTGTGATGCCAAGACAAAAGGATCATCCATTGAACACAATCTCTTGAAGTTTACACGAATCATGCCATAGTTGTCTGTTTCCACATGAAACCAATCACATCTGAACAAGACGACGCTAAATGCACTCCAATAATCCATCTCAATTATTTCTTTTATTTTCCCATAGTAGGTGACATTACCATGAATGGGATTGCGATCCTTGCTACTAGCAAAGTTTGGAGTTAAAGCTATCAACGAGACCCCACTATTTTGGGTTTTACACTTCTCGTCATGCTCTGTAGTGTAAAACTTATAGCCATTGCAAAAATATACGGTGTATCTCCTTGCAATAGTTGAAGGACCCAAGGACAACCACTTAATATGATCAGTGACTTCATCCAACTCAACCCTATCTCTGAATCAATCCATGAACTCATTACTATGTTATTGAGCCTCCCTCCACCTTCTTTTCCTCTTCTCTCTAGAATTGTTTTTCACAAACTCTTCATGTTCCCTGCATTAATGGATACAATAAAAATACATTAGACCACCAATATAACATAGAATTAAAACATAAAAGACAAAATTTTAAAATCAACTCACTTGATATATTTCTCAACTTTCTTATCTTCACAATTGAACAATGCATATCGATGTGCTAGTATTCTTGTATTTGAATCCAAATTATACGTAATCCCTTTCTTCTTCCCTTTTTTCTTCCTCCCAAGAGGATATCCTATCTTAGGGAACAAAGGAGAGTCCTCATCAACTTTATAACCTTCCTCATGAATAGGTTGATTACTTTACGCCGCTTCTTGCACCATCATGCAAATATCTAGAGCAGAATATCAAACACTCTTCAGCCAGATAACCTTCCGCTATAGAAGCCTCTGGGCGACTTCTATTTTTAACGTAAGATTTCAGCTTCCCCAAGTACCTTTCTATAGTATACATCCACCAAACACACACTGGTCCACCAAGCTTTATTTCATCGACCAAATGAATCGGCAAATGGACCATTATGTCAAAAAATGAAGGTGGAAATATTCTCTGAAGTTCACAAAGAGTCTCATTAATCTCAGTCTGAAGGCGACCTGAATCTTTTGGATCGATGGCCGTACTACATATGGTTCTAAAAAATGCACTCAATCTAATTAGAGGTAAAGCCACATGCTTTGGCAAAACTTTTCTAATCGCAACCGGAAGTAAATGCTGCATTATAATATGAGCATCGTGACTCTTATACCCTAACATTTTTCCCTCCTTTACTTGCACACACCGTGCAATATTTGATGCACACCCTTGAGGTAGCTTTGCCTTCTTTAGAACACTACAAAATATGCTTTTCTCCTCCTTCGTCATTGAAAATGATGCTTTCAGCAGCAATTTGTACCGCTCATCATATGATTTCTTGGGATGCAATTCTTGTCTAACCCCCATTTCTTCCAGATCTAATCGATCCTAATGATGATCTTTGGACTTTCCAGGTACATCTAACAAAGTTGAAAGGACATTGTCACAAATGTTCTTTTCTATGTGCATGACATCCAAATGATGGGGACAACCATTATCTCTCCAATATGGCAAAGTATGAAAGATAGAGGACTTCCTCCAAGGACAATCTTTATAATTATTCTTTGGTTGTAACATTCCGAAACTATTCTCCCAATTTTCCAGCAAACTTTGAATTTCGGCCCACTCAAACGATCTGGATATATTCTCTCTTCCTTTTCCCTATCAAAAGACTTCGCATCATACCGCCAAGGATGATTAAGGTTTAAACCACGACGATGAGCCAAATAGCATGATTTGTTACTATTGTTCAAATGTCGATGATCGGTTTCATAATGGAAACAAGGGCATGCAAACTTCCCTTTGGTGCTCCAATCAGACAACATAGCGTATCCAGGAAAGTCACTTGTGGTAGAATATAAAGCTGCATGCATTTTAAATGTTTGGTGCTTTGACGCGTTATACGTGTCCAACCCATACTCCCATAGTTCTTTAAGCTCTTCTATTAAAGGTTGGAGGTACACATCAATGTCTTTTCTAGGAGAGCTGGGGCCCGGAATAAGCAAAGATAATATTAGGAACTCTGACTTCATGCACAACCACGGTGGTAAATTATAATTAATTAAAACAACAGGCCATGTGTTGTGTTGGGTGCTCATTGTCCGAAATGGATTGAATCCATCACTCGCAGGACCCAAACGAACATTACGTGACTCACTAGCAAAGCTCAAGTATTGTCGATCAAACTCCTTCCAAGCCTCTCCATCAGCAGGATGCCTTAATAACCCATCTTTTTCCATCCTTTCCTCATGCCACCTCATCAACTCTGCTGTTTCTGAGCACATGTAAAGCCTTTGTAGTCTTGGTTTAAGAGGAAAATGCCAAACAACTTTTGCTAGTACTTTATGAAGGCTCTTAGTTGATTCACTATTAGTGTCGCCTTGGTTCTCAATTTCTTTCCACCTTGAAGCTTGACACACATGGCAAGATGTAGCAGCTTCATGCTCCTTCCAATAAAGCATACAATCATTACGACATGCATGAATTTTGTCATAATGAAGACCCAAATATTTTACCAACTTTCTAGCCTCATTGAAAGATTTGGGCAATTTGGCTTCCAGTAATAATTCTAGTAGCAAGTCCAAGATATCTGAAAAGGCAGAATTAGTCATCCCATGAACACACTTCAAAAGGTACAAGCGAATAAGGAATGACAGTTTTGAGAATGTTTTACACCCGGGAAATAGCTCTTGTTTTCCATCTTCAACCAACCTATAAAACTTCTTAGCCTCTGCACCAACCTCACCTTCAACCTCTTCAAGGTTGTGTGAGAACCTTTCCGCCATATCTCTATGTGTATCATATATCGGACCATCCATATCACCGTGGGTGTCGTTATCTACCCTTAACCTCTTCATATTTGACATTGAGGACAAACCCTTCTCTGGAAAATTCCATCCTTCAGTGTCCGGTTGAATCCCGTTCGCAATTAGATGATTATACACTTTCTCTATATGGTGCCAAAAACGGTTATAACACACCTTACATGGGCAAGTGATCTGATATCCGATTGCTCGGGTAGCAAATGATTTATCTAGAGAATCCTCCATTCCTTTCTCGTGCTCATTGCTAGATTGAACGAAATTGGTCCAACTACTCATTCTGTCACCTTTACGATACGCAAAGTCAAATATAAATTCATATAGAAATTTAAAACAATAATGTACATATAAACCTTCCATGGCTTACAGGAATAAAAATAGACACACAAAAAACCAATATATCAAGAGATAAAATAATAACAAAGAAGATAATTATTTTTCATTTTCAATGTGGCGGGGTTTATTTGGAATTTCTAAATCAAACGAATGAAAATATATCACTTCCTAGCTAGTAGGCAGTAGCATAATGTTATAATTATCTAAGCAACAAGAAGCATAAAGACCAAATAGTCACAAGAATCATACAGACCAAATAGTCATGGACTCATGGTAATGAATTATTCATGGCACCAGATTATTTTAGCATTGGTTCAAAAGTAACGGCTTTTTTCCAAAAGGAAAAACATTAACACCGGCACTCGTGCAAATTTCCTTTCTAATTTATGGAATTGCAATCATTAGGCTTTCCTAATTCAATAAATGACCAATTACAAAATCGTAGTAAAACCCAACAACTTGAAATTACTAACCATTGAATTTCTTTTTTTCTAATTAATATACTACGTAGCTTATATTAGAACTAAGAGCAACGTACACAATACAACATGGAGCATTAAATTTTCGAACAAATCAATATATTTTTTAATGAATCAAATAAATCAATGAATCAAATCAAACAAATTAAGAACCCATTACCAAAATTATAAATTGAACATGATCAATTATCAAAGAAACTGATATTTTTGAACAACTAGAATAAAAACTAACAAATTAAATTCTCTAAACGGTGAGCGGTGTTGAGCGAATTAAGGAGTGGGGTTATCGAATCTGACTGGAACGAATTAAAGAGAGAGGAAATCAATGAATCAAATCAAACAAATTGAGAAACGATTACCAGAATTATAAATTGAACATGATCAATTATCAAAGAGGACTAGTATTTTCGAACAATTAGAATCAAGACTAACCGATTAAATTCTCTGACCACCTGGAAGAATGACAAGATTGAACGCTGGTGAGCGGTGGTGAGCGACTTCAGGCGTGGTGGTGAGCAAATTCAGGCGTGGTGGTGAGCAAATTCAGGCGTGGTGGTGAGGAGTCTTGCAACGAAGTAACGAGAGCGATGCGTGGTGAACTAAAACCTAAGCAGCAGTAATTAAAATCAAGAGTTTAATCTCTTTGGCGGTTGATTAAGCGCCAAAGATTTTTGGGATGAGTATCAGTTTTTAGTAATTAAAGTTGACTTTGTTTTTTTGTTTATGTTTTTTTTTTTGTGTTATGGGAAGAGTAGTTTGTTTTTATTTTTTGACAAGATGGAAGATTAGTTTAATTTGTTGAAAATATTGCTTCTATAAGAAATAATACAAAGTATATAAGAAATCATAATATTATATTAAAAATTACACTTAAATTATACTCTAAAAAATTACTTATCTTAAAGTGTTACTTACAGAAAAAAAGTGTTACTGTTAAATGTTACCAATATGTAAGTGTTACCTAAAGGTGTTACCTATTTAAAAGTATTACATCAAAATGTTACTCAATTAAAAAAGTGTTACTTGAAAATGTTACTTATTGAAAATGTGTTACATTAAGTGTTACGAATTGATTAAGTGTTACCAAGGTGTTACATACATATTCGACAAACTTAAATTTTGAAAAGTGTTACCTCATACATGTTACCTTAGGCCAACTTTGTACTAGTGTATTCATTCCATAGATGAATGTACACAGGAACTTCTGGCCACCATTCACAACTTCAACCTCAACATGAATTAACGGACTAGTGCAAAGTAAGACATTAACATTCATAGCCGTGGGGTACCAACCTAGGATGATTCTACCATTCCCATGCCAAGGGTTATTTGTAGTGATGTACCATCCAACTACCCACTGTTTGAAATGAACAACATTTGAGAAATTAGTATAACAATTAATACACATAAGACAACAAATAATTCCTATCAACTTCTCACTTCACATCTATACTAAATTACTAATTTAGTTGAACAAGACATCAATTTCACATGCAAACCCACAAAACCTATCAAATCTCCCATATAAAAACAATCGAAAAACAAATTCCACAAACACAGAAAGAATCCATCTTAAATCAATGAACAAATACCTCAAATTTCACAATATCAAACAAAAACTCATCAAATACCAAAAAATATGAAAATAAATAAAAAAAACTCAAAAAGTAAGAAAATAGAACCTAACATATCTTCATTTTCGTTTTCAGAATTTGAGTCAAATTCAGATTTTGAATACGAAACCTCTGTCCTCATTGTGGGTTTTGGGAGTTAAGAATAAGATAAGGACCTCAAGTTTTGGTTTTTTCACCGATTGGGATTTATAGATTTCTTTTTTTTTTACCGTTGAGGACCTAAACAAAAATTCTGATGATAAAAGTTAACCTTGGGTTAATATATGAGTCCCACATGAGTTATTCTTACTCATACCTCACCATTCATTCAATCACCAAAGCATGCTTTTTTAACCTCCAAATTTAAAAAAAAAAAACTTTTTCAATCACAAATCCAATGTTTTCTTTCGTAATATTTGCTGTCTCAAATTCGCTCCAATAATTCTTTTCAAATTCAACTCTTCCATTATATTACAAAATGTTAATCAATGTTGTCATTTTGGTTAGTCCACTTGATTTATCCTCTTTGAGTTAGCTTTTGAGTATTATTCTTTTAATTAATTCTTTGACGTGTAATTCACTAATTCTTGTTTTAATTTCTCATACTTCTTACATTAATAGATAATTAAAGATATTAATGGTGATTAAAGTTACATATTGATAAACATGTTAGTCACAATATTGCATCTTTTAAAAAAACAGAGGAAGTATATAGCAAAGCAATCAAAAGGAAAAGAGGGGGAAAAAAGTAAAAGCAAAAGTGAGACTTTTCTTTACCATAATATCACTAGAAGGTTTTAAAGACAACATTATTATTTGAACTTCATTCAAAACTTAAAAAGGGTATATACAGGAGGAGAAAACTAGATTGCCATAGACAATTCTAGAATGAGGGGCTCTTGCTTCTCTTTAAAATTCTCTAAACCATTCAAACCGCCCAAAAATAGTAAAATGGTAAAATCTTGATACTATAAATGTAGTAAACCAAATGTAACGACATACTATCATACAACTTTAACATTTACTCCCGCCATCCTAAAATATGAACTGTTTCTCATTCTTTATGGGAATTAAGGAACTGGATTTGGTTTTATATTATGCATTTAACAACAAATGTTTTGGAAAATTCTAATTTTGGAATAACATAATTAAATGAATAAAATATACTCTATCCACCGCATAATATAGTGCTTACATTCCATTTTGGTGTCCCAAATTAAAATATTGTGTCTACTTTATTTTTTATCAATTTGTTTGGACTAAATTATCCTCAATTTTTACACAAACATTCTAAAATAGTCCTACCTTTCTTTTAAAATATTTTCTCCTATTTATTGCTTTGCACCATTCCAGGGAACATTTATGACTTTTTGATTTTTGTTTTCAAAAGAAAAAAAAAAATAAAGAAGTAGTTCCAAGACAAAAAGTATTTCATTAGATTTTTTTTAGAATCCTACTAGTCCAATCCCCCCATTCTCCTTAATGCATGTAAAAAAAAAAATAAGCACTACATTATAGGTCGAAGGGAATGTAGAATACGCGGAATGCTTTGCTAATTAAGTAAATGGGGATTTATTAAAAGTTGTTGATTAAAAAAAGGAAACGGAAATTAGAATTTAATATGAGCACATAAGTCAGTTTATGGTGAATGAAAATTAAATATGACACAACTTTTAAATATATAAAAGTAGAAATACTAGAAATAGAAACTTTTTTTAACACCCTTTTTTTTCATATACTAACCTTTATAATTTTAAGTTACACAATATGGTTATTATCTACCACAGACACAGTCATAGTTTTTTTTTCTTCATATAATCACTCTTTCTTACATTAGTTTATCATAATGAAATTTTCACTTTGTGACATAGTACATTATCTTTCTTTTTTTTTCACATAGTCAAACTTTACAATACATATCTACTATCTTTTATATCTATTTTTTTTATATAATGACCCCTTTTTTTCTTCATAAATCACCTGAATTAGCATTAGGTCCACACAAGTCCATATAAGTTTTTTATTAGTCAACTTGAGATGAATTAGAATTAGGTTCATTGCAAATTGGCCTCGTAAATTCACTCCCAGTCTTTTTTTGCCCTTTTCTTCAATTTTCTTTGCATATATATGACTGCCCCCAGATCAAACTATGTTCTGCCATATCATATCCCTCACCATTTTCATAGCCTAACTTATCAACCAAGGGAACCACCTCTATAAAAGTAGGACAATTCTCATTTTCTCACAATCTCACCTCAGTCTCATCTTCTCTCTTTCAGTCTCAAGATTATTCAAGATGGAAAACCAATATGGATATGAATATCTAGGATTTGCATTGTTCAGTACACTAGAAGAGATGACGACAACCCCATTATTAATCAACATATCACCCCGAATTTTGGACAAATTTCTTTTATCAACACACTTTGAAACCAGGGTCCAAATTCATACTGCTAACACCATACTGCCAGCCATTTGCGACTTCAAAGGTGAACATGGTATTACTTCTTTTCTCCAATCCATTAATCTTTCCTGCGATTACCTTTACTACCTGACGTTCCGCGGCAAATACAATAACGATCTTTTCTATCAGACCGAATTAACACCCATTGATTTTCTATCTTTCTTCAACTCATCATCATCATCATCAAATCCATATCAACTCGTATCTTCATCCATCGCATTCTTTACATTGAGGATGCTCGAATTCGTTCCGTTTGAATATTATCATCAAGTTGGAGTAGACATTGAGGTTTCTTATCGTTGGGAACAAAACTCAAACTCTCCTAGCAAGATTCTGCATCTTCGGCTACAACAAGAACCCACCCCAATGATGCCCATTGGACCTAAAAAAATTCCAATTAGATGGGAACTTCTTGGGTATGATGTTCTTGATCATACCAAGAGATTTTTTAATAAACTCGAGTTTGTATATTATTTCAATGTCATGTTCTTGGTTTCTTTTCCTGAGACGACGACGAAGACGAGGAGAATGAGGGATCGATTTCACAATGGGTTTGGAGTAAGGGCAACTAATGTTTACACGCCTGGCAAGACTCTACATGGTTTGCAGTTGAAGATGGATTGTAGTCAACCATATGTTGTCACATTATTTCTGGGTTCAGTTTTACTCTTTAACAGTGAGTTTTTTGGCAAAAAGATCCTAGTTTATTACTGTTGGACTTCTAATTGCTTGGAGCTGGCCATGATAATTGATTAGGGTTTTGAGGTTGAAGAAGAAGAAGCGTCGGAAATGAAATAATTTAGATTTTGTTTTCTGTTGTTTATAGTTTCTTTCATGTTGATTAGTTAGGAGAATCTTGTTGTTTCGTTACATTTCTATTTTTTATTTTTTTAGGGATGCAATAATTTTGTGATATTCTTGTAGTTAATTACTTGAATTGTCTGGTTTAAGATACTTGATTAGGGATATTATGATGTAAAAATAAAGAAAAAGAAATAATAAATAATAGAATGTATTAGAGTATATATGTATTCACATATTTACTATCCTTACTTAGAGTTATGTATTTATGTAAAGTAGGTTTGTATACTCTTGATATATATTCTGTGAATGATATACCACAGCCTCTCAAGGCATTATTCCAACGTCTAACATGGTATCAGGCTTCTAACTCGGCCGCGTCGTAGTTTTCTTCTTCCTCCTATCTTCTTCATTCTCCTCCATTCTTTCTTTCTTTCATGGCTCCAGACAATAACTCGGCCTCATCCTCCACGGTGAGCCATGCTTTTCATCCCGCTTTGAGTGTTACAAACGTCAAAGCCTTGATTCCTTTGGTCCTTGATGTCGATAAAGTACAGTATACTCCCTGGGCAACACTCTTCCGCAACACTGCCAAGGCATATAATGTCTTGGATCACATCGACAACACGGTCAAGAAACCAACGGACATTGATGATGCTTTATGGGATCGCTTAGATGCGATTGTATGCCAATGGATGTATGGCACCATTACTACTGATCTTCTTCTTAAAATCTTGGACGACAAGTCAACGGCTATGCAAGCATGGGAACGATTACGCAATATCTTTCAAGACAATAAGGGTACTCGGGTGGTGCATCTCGAGAATCAATTTGGTACGATTCATCTTTCTCAATTTGCCTCTCTTGCTGATTATTGTCAAGCACTTAAAGCTTTATCTACCCAACTTGCTGCTATCGACCACCCTATTTCTGACGAACGCTTAGTTCTTCAACTGGTTGGTAAATTGACTACTGAATACCGCATGGTGGCGACCCTTATTCAACAATCTTCTCCACTTCCTTCGTTCGATAAGGCATGCTCAATTCTTGAGTTGGATCGCGTGAGTCGCGAGAAAACCGAGTCAACTCTTCCACCAATGGATGTGGTTCTTTTGTCCGGAGATTCAGGTTCTAAACCACCATCTCAGTCGGTGGTTCACGGTGGTTCTGGCGGTGGCAGCCGTCATGGGGGTGGCAAACACTCCACCGGGTACGGGAAAACCAAAGGCAAGCATAAAGGGAAGACTAATAATCCTTCTAGGCAGCATAATTCTCAACCGCAGGCCTCATCTTATTATTTCTCACCTTGGGCTGGCCCATGGGCCCCACCAATGATGTATCCTCCCTGCCCATATCCTTCGCAGGCTCCAAATCAGTGGAGGGGAGTTTCGGCTCAGCAACCAGGGGTTTTGGACCCCAGCCCGCGAGTGTCCCAGCCCACACCGCAAGCTTTTCTTGCTCCAGGCAGTTTTCAGCCCACCGAACTGCCCACCTTCTTCAACACTTTGTCTCTTCAACCTCCGGACTCCAATTGGTATATGGATACCGGTGCCACTTCCCATCTTATGAATAATTCAGGTATGGATTCTTCTATTGTCAATTGGCGTAATTTAAATTCTCACATATTGGTTGGTGATGGTTCTAAAATACCAGTTAAGGGTTCAGGCACGACTTTCCTACCTCATTGCATTCCTCCTCTCACTCTCAAAAATATTCTCTACGCTCCTAATATCATCAAAAACCTTGTTTCTGTCCGTCAATTCACTTATGATAATTGTGTTTCTGTTGAATTTGACCCGTTTGGTTTTTCTGTGAAGGACCTAAGGACGGGGACAATCTTGACCAGGTGCAATAGTGTGGGAAATCTGTATCCCGTGTCTTCGACTCCATCCATTTCCTCCTCTTCTGCTTTTGCCGCTATTTCTCCTGAAGTTTGGCATAATCGCTTGGGTCACCCTGGAGATCAAGTGATTAGTTTTCTTAAGAATAATGATCTTATTCAATGTAATAGTGCTAAGACTCTTTCAGTTTGTCATGGAAGTCAATTAGGCAAACATTGTCGTCTTCCTTTCTCTATTTCTTTGACTAAGAGTTATGCTCCTTTTGATATTATTCATTCCGACCTGTATACTTATCCTATTAATAGTCCTATTGGTTTTCGGTATTACTTGCTCTTTCTTGATGATTTCTCTCATTATTTGTGGGTTTTTCCTCTCAAAAATAAATCGGATGTGTTCTCAACTTTTGTGCGTTTTCATACTTATGTAAAGACTCAATTTGGGCTCTCCATTAAAGCTCTCCAATGTGATAATGGGCGTGAGTATGACAATGCATCTTTTACTTTCTTTTCTCTTAATCATGGCATGATTTGGCGCCACTCATGTCCTCATACGTCTCCTCAAAATGGAAAAGCAGAACGTATGATACGCACTATTAATAACATTT
Organism: Beta lomatogona; assembly: GCA_947646795.1. Lineage (NCBI taxonomy): Eukaryota > Viridiplantae > Streptophyta > Magnoliopsida > Caryophyllales > Amaranthaceae > Beta > Beta lomatogona. The sequence goes on along the minus strand of CANSNZ010000244.1, from coordinate 815,829 downwards.
GTCGTTGCCTATTATTTCATGCCTCTCTCCCTCCTTCATATTGGGTGGAATCTTTGCATATGGCGACATATTTATTAAATATTCGTCCTACCCGTCTTCTTGATAATCTTACCCCTATGCACATTCTCTTTAATAAAGCACCCTCTTATGATCATATTCGTACTTTTGGGTGTCTTTGTTATCCTAATCTCTCTTCTACTTCTCCCCACAAAATGAGTCCCCGCTCTACTCCGTGCCTTTTTCTTGGCTATCCTCTTTCTCATAGAGGCTATCGGTGTCTTAATCTTGAGACCAATAAAGTAATCATCTCACGGCATGTTGTCTTTGATGAGTTTACTTTTCCTAATTCCTCAAAATGTACTCCAAACTCTTCAGATTATGATTTTTTGACCCCAGCCATTGAGTCTGTTTCCCCTTCTCTCACTTGGCGTCCAACATCTACTGACAGCCCATCTTCTTCAAATTCTTCTCTTGGGCCGCAGGCTCAGCAGGCCCCAAGCCCTGCTCGCTCTCCTTCTTTGCGTGCGGATGAGCACGTTGGGACTCAGGATGTTCGTGGGCCTCATCCATCACCCACAGACCTCCTCTCCAGCTCTCCTTCTCCTTCCTCTATTTTCCCAGCTTCGGGTCACGCGGGCTCTGGCCCAATTCTTGAGTCTCCTCGCGCTCCTTGCAGCCCAACTCCATCTCTTTCTTCTTCTTCAAATTATGGGCTCCCACCACCGGTTCATCCATTGCGGACCCGTTCCCAGTCTGGTATATTTAAGCCTAACTCCAAATATGCTGATTTTGCTCTTGTTACGTCCTCCACTCCTCAAATGTCCCCTATTCCTCGATCTTATCTACGTGCCCTTGATGACCCTAACTGGTACAACGCCATGTGTGATGAATATAATGCAATGCTTGACACTCATACTTGGGATTTGGTTCCGCGTCCCCCGGATGCCAATATTGTTCGTTGCTTATGGGTTTTTGCTCACAAAGAAAAATCTAATGGCACTTTTGAGCGGTATAAGGCTCGTCTAGTGGCGAATGGTAAGAGTCAGGAAGTTGGGATAGATTGTGGTGAGACTTTCAGTCCGGTGGTGCGTCCTACTACCATCCGTACTGTATTGAGCTTGGCAGTTTCTAGGCACTGGTCTATTCATCAGCTAGATGTGAAGAATGCTTTTCTTCATGGTGATCTTCAGGAGACTGTATATATGCATCAGCCGCCCGGGTTTGTTCATCCTGACAAACCTAAACATGTGTGTCTTCTTCGGAAATCTCTTTATGGTCTGAAACAGGCCCCCCGGGCTTGGTATCAGCGGTTTGCGACTTACATTGTTTCTTTGGGTTTTCAGAACAGCAAATGTGATACTTCTTTGTTTATCTTCCAGAGCGGTTCGGATACAGCTTATCTTCTTCTCTATGTAGATGACATTATCCTCACCTGCTCGTCTGATGCTCTCCGCACTCATATCATTGCACTTCTAAGTTCTGAGTTTGCAATGAAGGATCTTGGTCCTTTGTCTTATTTTCTTGGCATTTCTGTTTCTCGTACCCAGGATAACATGTTTCTTTGCCAGCGAAAATATGCTATGGAGATTCTTGCTCGTGCTGATATGACTTCTTGTAAGTCAGCTGCTACTCCTGTTGATACTAAGTCTAAGCTTAGTGCTACTAGTGGGAAGCCACTTAATGATCCTACTCTTTACAGACAGCTTACAGGGGCCCTTCAATATCTTACCTTCACTCGCCCGGATCTCTCTTATGCCGTGCAACAGGTTTGTTTATTTATGCATGCTCCTCGTGAGCCTCATTTTCATGCCCTTAAACGTATCCTCCGATATCTTAAGGGTACCGTTGACTATGGCATGCACTTGTCCTCGACTCCAGCTACTGGCCTTGTCTCCTATACTGATGCTGATTGGGGTGGTTGTCCAGATACTCGTCGTTCTACTTCGGGTTACTGTGTGTTCCTTGGAGACAATCTTATCTCTTGGTCTTCTAAGCGGCAAGCCACTTTATCTCGATCGAGTGCTGAGGCCGAATATCGGGGAGTGGCTAATGTCGTTGCTGAAACGGCTTCAATCCGTAACCTACTTCTCGAACTTCATTGTCCCTTGAAGCGGGCTACGGTGGTTTATTGTGACAACATTAGTGCTGTATATATGTCTCATAATCCCGTGCAACACCAACGCACAAAGCATGTGGAAATGGACATTCATTTTGTACGTGAAAAGGTTGCTCTTGGTCATATTCGAGTTCTTCATGTGCCCTCTTCTTCTCAGTTTGCGGATATTTTTACCAAGGGTCTCCCTCAACCTTTGTTCACGGATTTTCGTTCCAGTTTGAGCATCCGTCCTCCTCCTGCTCCAACTGTGGGGGTGTATTAGAGTATATATGTATTCACATATTTACTATCCTTACTTAGAGTTATGTATTTATGTAAAGTAGGTTTGTATACTCTTGATATATATTCTGTGAATGATATACCACAGCCTCTCAAGGCATTATTCCAACGTCTAACAGAATGCTTGAATGACATCTTCCAGATTGGTGTCCATGTTAATCTTTGATTCTTACCTCTTGTCTCATACTCGTAGTTTACTAAAACTTTTGTCTCAACTTTTGTTGTCCTTTAATTAATTAGAATAAAAGGGTTAGCATGTTAGATATCAACCGTTTGAGGGACACTTGTTTATGATTGTACTTTTTTTTTCCTCCGATCTCTTTTATATGAATTAACATCTCAACAAACAATTTCATTGAGACAAAATAAATAAAGGTTGAGGAACATAAAGTTTGGGAAAAATGAATAATACCAAATTACAATTTCACTTGCAGAAGGATCCTTGTAGTAAAACAAATCTTTATCGTAGCAAGTCATTATTTCAATTATTTTTTAGGTAGTTTTTTTTTTCTGAAAGAAATTTTTTAGGTAGTTAAAGAAAAAGAGCCTACTAAATTGACATATATCTCGTAAATTTATCAGTTAATTTTTTAGGCAAACTCATTTTGCAAATCAAACTCAATAGGAGTGCAGGGGGATGGTGATGAAAACCTCATACATGAAGACCCTTGTGGGGTTTGATTTCATGACCTTGAAGTTATGATAGAGCCCCGTGCATGGGTAATTTTATAGTTATTTATCTGTCTATTTGTTTTTGCATAGTCTCCCATACACACTTTTAATTAGTTTAATCAATATATTTAATTAGAGATTAGTATATATTATAAAAATCGAATATTTTTAAGCTAAACATCAAGATAAACCAATTAAAATCTCTCACAACTATATGCAGTTTTTTAATGTATAATAATAACTAATGTAGACATGCATGCATGGTCAAATTGTTAAAATTTTGTCTTGAATATTCCAAGTGAGTTAGATAAAAAAAAATAGAGTACTCTCTCTGTATTTTTTTTTAGTTTTCTCACATGAAATTTGACACTATTTTTTTTAGTATAGCTATAATTAATAATATTACTAGTAATTATATTATATAATAGGCACTTTATCTATATTTTTTTAGTTTTTGTGTTTTGACTGTGCGCGTTTACCAATGCACATCTTTGACCTTATATATCTTTTATTATATATTAGTAAAAATTATAACGATTGAATATTAATAAAGTACTCATTGAAACGTACGAGTCAAACAAGACCCCCACATGACTATATTTTTTCTAATATATTAATAAGAGTTTAGAAGATTTTCTCTGATTGTGAATATCGTCAAAATTCCAAGTAAGCCAGCTAAAAAATACAGAGGGAGTATTGAATATCAAATATTAATGTGTATTATACAAATTGTTGTTTACTTATTTTTATTTTGATAAGTAAGTGAGCTTTGTATATTTCAAACTGCCAACATTTACAACCTAGCACCCAAGCTTAAACAACTTGGCCACACAAACAACCACCTAGTACAGGGAATCAAACCAATTTCTATCACTAACACTAACTTTCTTAGGAAAGCAACTTGTAAGTCTATACTTCACAATCTTTTGTATGCTTTTAACAGTATGCTCTATACTATTTACTTTTTCACGCCAATATGCTCCATTTCTATTCTGCCAAATGGAGTAAACAACAGCTTCAACAACTGTAGTCTGCACTGCTCGTCTGAACTTACTCCCTCTGCGTCTGCAACTGAGCCAGTGAATCAATTGCTGCATATCTACGATTGGTGTGTGCATACTACACCAGAGCTTCAACTGAGTAATGCATGCCTTAATAAAATGACAGGATAAAAACAAATGTGAATGTGTTTCAGCATGAACACCACATAATAGGCATAAATCATCATTGCTTACACCAATTCGCGCGATACAGTTTTGCCTTGGTTTGGTGTCTCTCCTGAACAACCAACCAACTACAAAACTTATGCTCTGGAATGGCCATCCTTTCCAAGGAAGTTTCTCATACTCAGCAGTAAGCTTGATGTAGACCTCTTGGATGGAATAAAAATCCATTTGTTGTAATTGTTGAGCAGTAAAAAACCTCTTGATTTCCTCCTTGACAGAGCACAACTTCTTCCAATACCAGCTACAATTGCTACTAGGCACATACTTCCACCAAGTGTCATGCTTAATATACACAGTACTCACCCATTTCACCCACAAATTGTCCAATTTTTTCTCCACAGCCCAAACATATTTTCCCATAGTAGCAATATTCCATAAATGGATGTTTTTTATGCCCAAGCCACCTGCACTTTTAGGAGTGCAGACCCTCTGCCATTTCACATAACCAGGCCTGCTGCTGTAGTAATCACATGACCACAGAAAAGCTCTACAAAACTTTTCAATTTCATATAACACATGCTTAGGGAGGATGAAAACTTGTGCCCAGTAGAGATGTAAACCGAGCAACACTGAATTTATGAGCTGCACCCTTCCAGCAAAGGAAATATGCCTGGAGCTCCAAATTCGAATTCTGAGCATCATCTTTTCAATCAAATTTTCACAATCACTAATTGAAATTCTTTTTGAGCATATGGGGACACCCAAGTATTTGAAAGGAAGAAAATCCCTCATAAACCCAGAGCTTGCTATAATTCTGTCAACTTCCTCCTCATTCATGCCACTACAGTAGATGGCTGATTTCTGAGTATTAGCTTGCAACCCAGAAGTCTCAGAGAATAACTGGAATCCCCTAAGCATAAGGTGAACTGAAGACAAATCACCCTTACAATACAGTAAAATATCGTCAGTAAAACAAAGATGTGTGAGCTTCATAGCTGCACATCTAGGGTGATACTGAAAACTAGGTTGCTCACCAATCTTTTTCAGAGTCCTAGATAGGTACTCCATACATATAACAAATAAAAGAGGAGACAATGGATCACCTTGTCTTATGCCTCTCTTGGAGGGAAAATAACCATGGAGACTCCCATTCACCGTTAAAGAAAACTTTGGTGAGGTGATACAGACCATCACAAGGCTCACAAATCTTTCAGGGAAACCAAGCCCTATAAGCATTTCCTCCAAAAAGCCCCACTCAATGGTATCATAAGCCTTCTTCATGTCTATTTTCAAAATACACCCAGCATTCACCATGCTTCTTCCATAATGTCTTACTAGATCTTGGCAGATCATGATATTATGCATTATATACCTACTATGTACAAAAGCACCCTGATTTTCCATGATGATATCAGGTAAAATATCTCTAAGCCTATTGCATATGACCACAGTAATGCATTTATAAATGACATTGCAGTAGGAAATTGGCCTATAACCACTACATTACTAGGACATATAAGCTTAGGAATAAGAGTAATGGTTACAGAATTACCCTAACTCAATAATCTGCCATGTTGGAAAAAATCAGTCACAGCAGCTATGACCTCAGATCCCACTATATGCCAGCAATCTTTGAAGAAATGGCTTCCAAATCCATCAGGACCAGGTGCTCTGTCACCATGTATAAACCATATAGCTTGTTTAACTTCCTCTCCTGTCACGGGAGCTAACAAACTCTCCCCCCTGCTGATGAGTAACAAGAGGGCCTTCATTAGGATACTACGCTTCACATGCTCTCTTCCTGCAATGGAAGTGCCCAGCAGCTACTAATAAAAATCCAGGAAAGCTGCATTTACTTCATCAGGTTAACTAACCCACTCCCCTGCTGCTGTGTGGATACAGAAGATGGCATTCTGCAATTGTCTCTTCTTAATGCTTCTATGGAACATCTTAGTATTAGCATCTCCATCCTTCAACCATGCACCTTTTGCCTTCTGTTGCAAGAAGCTTCTATAGGACTCAGAAGCAACTTTGTACTCTTGTGCAGCACATAATTCCTTCCTTCTTAGCTCCATGTTCTTTGGTTGTTGTAGTTGTTCTTGGCAATCTCTCAAGGAATGTGAAGCTTTGATTTCAGTGGCTTGAAGGTCAGAGAAACCTTTTCTATTCAAGAGTTTGAGGGCACCCTTCACCCTTTTCAACTTCTGAGTAACTCAAAACATTGGAGTCCCCTCAATGCTTTCATTCCAATGGGTAGCCACCAGGTTTTCAAAAGACGGAGCAGCCTTCCACATGGCAAAATACCTGAAAGGTTTCTTGCCATTGTTGTGAACTGGGTAAGAAACTAAGAACATGGGACTATGGTCAAAGTCTTCTTCAGGTAAGAAGTGTGCTTCAGTATTTTGGTATGCCTCCACCCAACTGTCATTGCACATGACTCGATCAATTTTACAGAAAACCCGAGCTTCATCACATTGCTTGTTATTCCAAGTGAAGAAACTACCACTAGCCTTCATATCCTCCATTTGACAATTATTAACACAACTTCTGGAATCCAAAACTTCATAATGTCTGACAGGAGCCCCCAATTTTTCATCCAAATTCAGGACATAATTAAAGTCCCCCATCCAGATCCATGCACAGTTAGTGACTTTCAATTGCTCCAAGTCACTCCATAACACCTTTCTACCCTAAGCATCATTGAAACCATAAATGAAAGTACTATAAAACTTCTCTCTCCCATTTTAGGCTGAACTAGGCAATGCACCAACTGACTAGTGCATTTTATAATGCTAACATAAAAAAAAAAAAAAAAAAAAAGAGGATTCCAAAACACCACTATTCTACCACCTTTATATTATCATACTGAGAGTTGGAGGTAAAACACCAACCTGGACATACATTCAAGTAAAGATTACCCATGTTGTTGATCTTCACTCTTGTCTCTAATAGGCTTACAAGTCCAACATAATGAGTATGAATCAAACTCCTAAGAACATTCTGTTTATTTGGACTGTTTAAGCCCCTTACATTTCATGTAAGGACTTTATTCATGAGGGTTTGGAGGGTTGTCACCCCTCCCATCTCCATTAACACCAATTTCACAAACTACATTATTTCCCATAGTTAACTCTTCCTCTTCTAACACTTGGAAAGAATTCATGATAGCCACTTCTACAGTCCTCTTCAAACTCTGTCTAGGTGGTCTTTGAACCATTCTAAACCCCTCCTGATCAACAAGAGTCTCTTTCCTTGGTTCAACTATGGCCACAACTGCATGAGCAGGCTGTTGTTCCTTTTGTTGCCACATCTGCCTACCTGTTTTCTTCTTACACTTCCTTGCTGAGTGGCCAAATTGTTGGCAGGTATCACATACCTCAGGTTTCCACTCATACACCACCTTTACATGTGTAAGTTCATTCTTTTCATTAACAAAACTCACTTGCTTAGGAAAAGGTTGATTCACCATAGCTCCCACAAGCAATCTAGCATAATGCAGCCTTTCCCTCTTGTGTGTCGCCTGATCAGTTTTCAAAGGTTTGCCGACCTGACCAGCAATTTTGAACAAGCTACGCTCACCCCAAGCTTTAATGTCCAGATTATGCAATTGTATCCACATTGGTACAGAACCAGCAACTTCCTTAGACAATTCTACATCAGGTGTCCAGGCCTCGATAACAACAGGTTTTTTATCGAATAATTGAAATCCACCTTTTAACACCTTGTCTCTATTTTCCATGGAAGTGAACCTCACAATGAAGACTCCCTTATTGACACTCGCCACCGTATCCACCCCCAATTGCTTCCAAATTCTACGAAAATAACCTTCCATGACATAAATTGGAGGATTCGCACCAAGAACATAACAAATTACAGCTGAATTCCTAAAATCAACCTCCTCTTGAGTGTCTCCAATATCAATTTTAACACCCTCAGATTCAACATTCATCATATTATTCACATGATTGACATTCACGGGATTCAATTGATGGAGATTTACATTCAAACCAGTATCAATTTCAACCTCATTCACACTATTACATTCAGTAAACACTACTCTACTACCAGCATTAGAATTACCTGAGGTATTTACTTGCAAAATTGGAGTAGAAGGCTCCTGATTCTGTGGATGCTTTATTGCAGTCATCCACTCCGAAAACTGAAAACGCAGCGTCGATTGTTGCTGCAAATCACGCAAAGAAGATCGAGGAGAGAGATGTTCACCTAAATCGCCTTGAGTATCCTCATCTGAACTTCCAAAATCCATAGCTTTAACACCATGAATTTCATCCACTGATCGGGTTTTCTTCGCCTGAGAGGACGAAGGACACTTTCCTTTGCCATTGCCTTGGGGTGAATTAGAGGTTTTGGATTTTGCAGGAGCTCGATTTTTCCTGGCCATGGCAGCTCACTGCACACGTTACTGTGCACCGAGAGGAAAACTCGAGAGAAAAAAAATCCCGCCTCTACTTCTCTTCTATCTACTAATTTACTATTTTTACTTATTTATTATTTTCTTGTATTTTTTGGATTGGAACCATGCATCTTATGTCTTATTCCTATGGTTAATTAATCTTTCTATACTAGCGATTAATCGACAAATAACAAATATTAGCCTTTATTAGATTTTATCGGAACTTATTGGATCTTATTGGAACTCATTAATAGACCTAATGATTAGAGCTACTTGGACCTGGTTATAACTTATTAAACTTGATCTGAGCTGATTGGAACTTATCGAAAGTAAACAATTTTTTATCTGAACTTTGGCCTAAAATTTGTTTAAAAGGTTAATGAATGCACATGTGCAATTGATGATCAAACTAAGATGTACATCATATTACTTAATTAATTTGTGTTAATTAATAACATTCATCTTAAGCTTAAAAGATGAGATCCTTAAATGATCTACCATACTATAGGATCTCCACCGCTTAAGATAAGGTTTCTTTAATTTAGCAAAAACTATTCTTCTTTTATGATCTACCCAGCCCATATGATTATTCAAGAGCCCTCCTTATCAACTCACTAATAATTTTTCTTAATATTCCCTTACCAAGCATAATTTCCCATATGTAGAACCATTATTTTTCTTAATAATTTTTCACGAGGGCAACAACCTCGCTCTATAAAAGGCAACTCAAGTGATCACTCTCTCTCTCTTCATCATCAATCACAAATAATTTGCAACATCATTTCTCTCTCTTTTCATCATCAATTGGTCATCATCATGATGCCATATTCAGAAGAGAAGAAGATCTTGCTCAAAACAACCGAAACCCTTTAGCAATCCAATATAATCACCAACCCAACATTTCAAGAAGTTGATTTCATCTGGGCCACCCGGAGTTGATAACTTCCCCTATAAACTTCTCACTATATCTAATTTCTGAACAATGCTTCATTATGGTGCAGAAAGGTTGATCTTTACCACTCGAAGATTAAGAACGATACCAGTTGTTTCTGTGTTGAAACGGTGGTGGACAGAGAGATGTCCGACAGTAAAAGAGTGGGCGTCCGAGACTGGAAGTCTGCAAGGAAGAACAAACGTAAACTACCCTCGGGGGGGATGCGAGGAAACCCCCTCCGACGCTCAAGTCAGTAAATGTCCAATAAGGACTCTAGAGAGAGAGAGAGAGAGATAGATAGAGAGAGAAAGTAATGTTTAGAATGTGAGAGAATGTACCTGCCAAATAGTACTAGTGGGGTACTTATAGAAGTACTATTCCTCTGACAGGGTGCGTAATCCTTTTACACGTGTATGGCTGTGATGCACCTGACATTAGGGAAGATTCCCTTATTTTGTCTTGTTGGGCGACCGCCAACGTTGTCGGACCACGTTAATGAATTGACTTGTTAGAGCGCTTGGTGACACTTACAATATCCGCGTCCGTCGTTATGTTCGCGGACTCTTCATGGGGGTCCGCTAACGTACTTGGGTTATACCCATACAACTAGCCCCCCAGCATCTTTTGGGGTCTTGACCGCTAAGGATGTTGTCGATGGACGCGAGTCATTGTTGCCGTGTTCAATTTTTGGAGAAGTTTATTGGTTGGATGCCACGTGTCGTCGCAGGGAGTTGAAAAAGTTTTGAAAAGTTAATCATTGCTTTTCCGAAAATCCCGCCCAACACTTTATTAAGGTTTAACCTCGCTGTGACACTTGGCAGCAATCTAGAGAGAAGTTGGATGGTCCTCTTAATCTCAGCCGTTCATTCGTTGTATATATGGACAACAGTTATCCTTTTTCCGGATTTTTCCATTCTTCTCAAGCTTTCCTTCTTCCTTTTCCATTTCCTCTCTCACGAACCACCATACCCACAGCTTCACTCGCTCAGAAACTGATTTTTCTTGCTCAGATTGCTCCGAAAAGTTACCAAATTTCTTAGTTTTTACTTTCCGGTTTCACCGTACTAAGAATTTCGTCATTTTTTGAAGAAGTTTTTCTGGGTTTTCTCTGGGATTTTGAGTGAGTTTCGCCGGTGACATTTCTGCACTTCCGGTGGTCTTTTCGTTCAAGCTCGGGCTTTTCTACACCATTTCACTCCTCGGAATCTTCGCTCGTCTTTTTCCGGCAACCTTTTGTTCCTTGCCTTTATCTTTCTCCGGCGACTTTACTCTTCCAGGTATTTCTTCATTTCTTCTCCAAGCTTAAAATTTCTTTTTGTATTTTCATCATGTCGGACCAGTCTGATAGCCAGAATACCCCTAGTGATGCATTTATGACCGAAAGTGAACCTTCTTCCCCCCTGTCCGATAGCGAGCCGTCTTCCCCCTTGGCCAGTAATGAACCCTCTTCCGGTTCTAGCCCTGTGGGTAGAACTAGATTGTTGTCGGACATCCCCTTAACAGCTGAAAGAGAAAAAGAATGAGATCTAAGTTCCTTAACGACCCCGCTAATCCTGAGGAGCATAACTTGACTAGGAGATATCTGGTTGCCCGGGAAAGCGGTGATAGATAGACGCTTAGGGAACTTAGGCACCAGATCCTTGCTAGACGGTCCCTTAGTAGTCCGCGAGCTGATGCCGTTTCTGGCCTTGATGTTGCCCCTTTAAAAGAGCATGCTTGGTTGGATAGCATGGCGGACGTAGGGGTTGAAGTAACGGTTGATTTTTATGACCGTTTACACGAAACTATGGCCGCTAATCCGCCTATCATTGATTTAGGTGACGACAGTGATTCTATTGCGACCGTTATGGCCAACCAAGAGTCCGTTTACCACCGTCGGTTAGCTCCCAACACCCCCGTTGCTCGCACCTCCGGAGACGCGACGGATATTACAACCCTAACCTTGGCACCAGTGTGCCCTTGTTAGAGCGTGTAGTTGGAAAAAGTTCTCGCACAGGTGAGAGGGGAGTGGAAGAGGACGTTGAAGGTCCCAGCACGAATGCTTTATGGTTGCCCGAAGATGAGTGTGCCGGGCCGTTAACGGTTGAAATTGATGTACCCTGGCGACAGGATGCTCTTGACCTTGGTTATCCTAAAGTCGCTGATCAATTATTTCAGTTCCCAGCAGGTTATAGGCTGGTGATTCCTTCCGAGGGTTCCATTGTAACGGAATGCCCTCTCGGTCATGTGGCCATTTATACTCATCAATTTGAGTTTGGGCTACGTTTTCCTTTGGATTCCTTTTTGGTGAAGACTTTAAACTCTTTCAACGTCTGTTTAGCCCAACTGACTCCTTTAGCGGTCCGCAATTTGATTGCATACATCTGAACGATCCGCTTTTTGGACTTCCCTGAAACTCTGAATTTATTCCGTCAACTCCACTGGTTAAAAAGAAATGGTTCTACCCGTCAAGCGGGGTGGTGGTTGTTAATGACGGCCGATAAGAAGATGACGGTTCAACCCAAAGCTACTGGATTGAAGGGTTGGCAGGACGCCTTCTTTTGGCTCCAGGTGCCTAAGAACTATCCCGTGCGCCGTCACTTCACTGAGCCGCGTCCACACATGGAACACTTGCCTTTGGTTCCGCTAACCGATGATGAGAGGACAGCCTATGACTTCTTCGATACTGAAGATTTCATGATTACTTATGAGGACAGGAGGGAAGTTAAGGTCAAGGAACCCAAAAATTGGCTCCCTCACTCTAGGTATATCTTGGGGAATCAAGAACTGTCCGCCATGTTGCTTTGTCATACTCATGCTAATGGTAAGTACTACTATCGGACTGGTCTGTCTGATGTCCGAATTTTTTTTTTTAACGTCGTCAATGTCATCTACATTACTCCTTTGCATCATACTTGAACACTGTATTACCATCAATTGGGGTTCGTTCAATCTTACAATACCCGGATTTCTTTACAATGACGATCAGTCCCTATAATGCTGCTGAATATAGGCATCAATGTGAAGCAGACATCGAGATTTATTTTGTATCGTCTGGAAGAAGGCCATACTGCAGGCTTGTGGATGCTGCATCTTCGGAAACATCAAGAAATGATGCCGCTATCATATGGAGCTATATTACTTGATATATATACTAGCTTCCTCATTTGAAGTATGCATCATATTATTAACCATGGCTAGACCTATACTTCCTTTTGGTTTTTAGGTTGCAACATTTTGACTTTTACATTATTCATGTATTAAATTTGACCGAACTTTTTTTGACTAATATATACAAAATAAATTAAATATTTAAGATGTTATTAGATTTGTTTTAAAGTATATTTAAAAAATATCAACTTTCTATAATTTACAATAATAGATAATTAAAGATATAATTGGTGATCAAAGTTACATATTGACAAACGTGTAAGTCAAAATATTACATCCTTTGAAAAAAGGAGGTATAAAACAAAGCACTTAAAGGGAAAAGAGGGGGAATTGTAACTAAAAACAAAAATAAAACTTTTTTTTTTTACCATAATGTCACTAGAACTTTTTTAAGACAATATGATTATCTTAATTTCATTCAAAACTTAAAAGGGTATGTGTAAGAGGAGAAAACTAGATTGCCATAGACAATTCTAGGGCACTTCCTTCTCTCTAAAAATCTCTAAACCATCTCACCGCCCAAAAATAGTAAAATGGTAAAATCATGATATTGTAAATATAGTATACCAAGTGTAACGATTTACAACATCATACACAGCTTCAACATTTACTCCCGTCGTCCCCAAAATATGTTCCCATTTCTCAATTTTAATGGGAATTGAGAAAGTGTATTTGGTCTCATATTGTGCATTGAACAATAAACGTTTCAGAAAATTCTGATTTTGTCCATCCCACCGATAGTGCTTACGTTCCATTTTATTTTGGGTGTCCCAAACTATTATGCCTACTTCATTTTTTTATCAATTCTTTTGGACTAATTATCCTTAATTTCTACACAAACTTTTCAAAATACTTCTACCTTTCTTTCAAAATGTGAACTCTTATTTATCATCACTTTGCACCATTCTTTGTTTTCAAAGGAAAAAAAATAAATAAGTAGTTCCAAGAAAAAAAATACTTCATTAATTTTTGTTTTTTAAAAAAAAACCTATCCCTCCATTCTCCTTAATTCTCGTAAAGAAAAGAAAAGAAGAAATAAGCACTGCATGATGGGTCGTAGGGAGCATAAAGTGCACGAAATGTTGTGCTAATTAAGTAAATGAGGATTTACTGGAAGTTGTTGATTGAAAAAAGGAAACGAAAATTAGAATTTAATATGGGCACATTGGTCAGTTTATGGTGAATGAGAATTGAATATGGGCACAAACTTTTAAATATATAAAAGTAGAAATATACTAGAAATATACTAGAAATGGGAACTAAAAACGAAATAGGAATAATTTTTTTAGAAAACCTAAAAAATAAATAGGAAAATTGGATTCTAATAATCCAACCTTTAAGCGGTCTTCTTAAAACAGTCCCACTTATGAGATATTTTTGAATAGTCAAATCTTTTGATGTATCTTCTCAAAATGGTCCCAGGTGACTTGTGACCTGAACTTCAGGTAATTTTTTTCCCTTCTCCTACTCATTTCTCTCTCCTCCCCCCTTGACCTCCCCATCTCTAGTTTGACCCACCCCATCCCTTCCACCAGTCCACCGCCCCAACCACCAGGCCCCCACCCCCTCTCTCTTCGTTGTCGCTTCTCTCTTCCTCCTGTCTCTCTCCTCTTTCTCTCTCTCGAATCACTTGTGGTTGTGTGTGGTGGTGGTTGTGGTCTCGTCCTTAACAATACGGGAAAGCTCCGGAAGAGGAAAAGGGGGAGGAGGGACGAGGGCATGGGGCGAAGGGGGAGGGTGAAGAGGAAAAGGGGGAGGGGGAAGAGGAAAAGGGGGAGGGCGAAGAGGAGGAGAAGGGGAGGGGGTTAGCTACGGGGGTGGGGTGGTTTGCATCGGGCTGGGGTGGGTGTGGGGCTGCAATAGGGGTGGGGTGGTTTGCGGCGGGTCAGGGGTGGGTTGCGGCGGGGCGGGGTGAGGTGGGTGTGGGGGGTGGGGTGGGGTTGCAACAGTGGGGGGGGGCTAGGAATTGGGGTGAGGCTGCGGGGACTTAGGGTGGGGTGGGGTGGGGTGGGGTGGGGTGGGGTGGGGTGAGGTAGCGAATTGGGGTGGGGGGTGGGGGGTGGGGCTGCGGGGGCTTAGGGTAGGGGTAGGGTGGGGGTGCGGTGGGGCTGCAGTAGGTTGGGATGGGGGTGGGGTGGGGCTAGCATGGGGTGGTGGTGTTTGTGGAGGAAAAGAGGTAGAGGAGGGAGAAATTGGGGCTGACCAATAATAGTGTGACACGTGTCACACTTGACCTGTTATACCGGTCACAACTCACAACAGGTCAAGGACCATTATGAGAAGATACTAACAGAAGGTTGGATTATTCCAAAAAAAACTTATAAGTGGGACTGTTTTAAGAAGATCGGTCAAAGGTTGGATTATTAAAATCCAATTTTTCAAAAAAATAAGCATGGGATGAATGGAGTATATCAGAAAAAAAGTCAAAAGGTTAAAAGAGAGGAACAATTATTAGTCAACTTCAGATTACCCATCATGCAAAGTGGACTTTTGAATTCATTCAGTCTTTTTTCTATATCTTCAAATTTCCCTGCATATATGACTGCCGCCAAATTAATCAAACTAAGTTCTGCCATATCCCTCACAATTTTCACTAGTACTAACATTTATATCGTAACTTGTCAAAAGGCAACCACCTCTATAAAAGTAGAACAACCCCCTTTTTGCCTCTCATCTCAATCTCATCCTCTCTTTCTCTCTCTCCTCTAACAACACACCATCAAGAATTCAAGATGGCAAACCAATATGAATATGAATATCTAGGATTTGCAATGTTCAGTACACAAGAAGAGATGATGACAACCCCATTCTTAATCAACGTATCACCCCTATGTTTCGACAACTTTCTTTTATCAGCAAGCACTCAAACCAGTGACGACATTTATAATGGTAACAATATAGTGCTAGCCATATGTGAGTTCACAGGTGAGGATGATATTACTTCGACTTTCCGATCCATTAATATTTCCTGCGATTTCCTTTACCACTTGAGTTTTCGCGACAATAACAATCTAATTCAATGGACCAATTTAACACCCAGTAATTATGCATCTTTCTTGAGCACACTTTCACCATCAAACCAACTTTCTTTATCCCTCGTATCCGCTACATTTGAGATGTTGGAATTCAATCACTTGGAATATTATGATGAAGTTGGAGTAGACATTGAGGTTTACTATAGTTGGGAAGAAGACGTAAATTCTCCTACAAAGATTCTGCGTCTTCAGCTACAACAAGAACCGATCCCATTGCTGCCGATTCGAGCTTCAACACCAAGTAGTGGGTTGTATTTTCTTGGGTATGATGTTCTTGATCATATGTTTAATAAACTCGAGTTTGTACGTTATTTCGATGCCAATTTTTGGAATTCTTTTCCTGAGACATCGGTAGCGACAAGACTGAGGGATCGATTTTGGAACGGGTTTGGAATAAGGGCTGCTAATGTTTACACCCCTCGTACGATTATACATGGTTTGCAGTTGAAGATGGATAGGTTTGGTAGTCAACCGGATGTTGTCACATTACATCTGGGTTCAATTTTAGACATTCACACAAACTTTTATGGCAAAACGATTCTAGTTTATTACTACTGGACTGGTGATTCCTTGGAGCTGGTCATGATGACTGGTGGCATTGATTAGGGTTTTGAGGCAGGAAAGATAAGGCAAAACAGCAGAAATGTAACTAAGTAGATTTTGTCTTCAGTTGTTTATGATTTCTTTTATGTTAATTAGTTTGGAGGATCTTGTTGTTTCGTTGTTTTTCTATTTGTATTTTTTTAGGGCTGCAATAATTTTGTGATATTCTTGTAGCTACTTGTCTGCTTTAAGATACTTGATTGGGGATATTATAATGTAAAAATAAAAGGAAACAAGAAATAATATAATGCTTGAGATATTGGATGACATCTTCCAGATTGGTGTCCATGATAATCTTTGATTCTTACCTCTTGTCTCATACTCGTAGTTGCTAAAACTTCTGTCTCGAATTTAGTTGTCCTCTGTTTAATTAGAAAATTTCGTTGAGATAAAATAATTAACGGTTGAAGAACATAAAGTATGGGAAAAAAATAAATGATACAAATACAATTTGATCACTTGCAGAAGAATCCTTGTACTAAAACAAATCTTCATTGTATCTAGTCATTATTTCAATAATTTTTTAGTAGCGAGGTAAAGTAAAAGAGCCTACTAAATTGATATATCTCGCAAAAGTAGCAGTTAATTTTGTAGGTCAAACTCATTTTGCAAAGCAAACTCAATAAGATTGGAGTGCGGATGGATGGTAATGGAAACCTCATTGATAGAGACCCTCGGGGTTTGATCCCATGACTTGGCCTTCAAGTTATGAGCCCTATGCACGGCAGCTTGAGAATCCTTTATTTTCACTTGAAATTTCCTGAACTTATTGAACTTATTAGATCTAATTTGAGCTTATTAGACAAATAATTAGCAACATCATTTATGTCTCTTTTCATCATCAATTGATCATTATCACGATGTCTTCAGACTCGTATGCCCTAATAGGTATCAGCATATTCAGAAAAGAAGAAGATCTTGCTCGAAACAACTGAAACCCCTTTTCAATCCAATCTACAACCCAACATTTCAAGATGTTTCTTTCATCAGTGCCGCCTGGAGTTGATAACTTCCCCTATAAACTTCTCACTAAATCTAGCTAATTTCATAACAGTGCTTCATTATGGTGCAGAAATTAAAGGCTGACGGTTAATCTTTCAGTATTTGCTTATCTTTACCACTTGGAGATTCAGAACATATCAATGTCGTCAATGTCATCTACATTACTCCCAACAAGTTTGAATCATACTTGAACACAATATTACCATAATTGGGGTTCAAATTCAATCTTTATACTTGGATTTCATAACAATGACGATGAGTCCCTATAGGTAAAGTTGTTAAAATTGCGATTCTAGTTTGAATCAGAAACGACCATTAGAATCAAATTGTAAAATTGAATCATAGAATCTTAAGATTCTACAAACACGTATAATCAAGATATTGCACTCAATATTCTTTGAATGTGCTAAAATTATAAGTTAAAAAACCTAAAAATTGGAAAAAATAGTTGTTTACCAACTATATTGACAATAACTAACAATATATATCTATTATTTACTTTGTTAGCATGATATAAATTTGCGAGGTTTTCGCTAGTCAAAAGAAATTTATAGAATCGTATAGAATCGTGAATCAAATCGTCTACCATATTTGAATTCTAAAATCATAAGTTTTTAATATTTGAATCGCAATTTTAATAACTTTGCCTATAATGCGACTGAATATGGGGATCAATCTGAAACAGACATCGAGATTTTGTATCGTTGGGAAGAAGGCTATACTACAGGCTTGTGAATGCTGCATCTTCAGATACATCAAGTGTAACACTCGATTCATACAAAGTCGAGTCTATTGTCACCAATGTGCATCCAGGGCTAACAACTGTCCTCAATAACCAACACAAGTTCTTTCGTCGCATTTTATCCTCACTCATGTGCACCCCGAGAAACTTCCCAGGAGGTCACCATCCCTGAACTACTCCCAGCCAAGCACGCTTAATTGAGGAGTGGATAATTTCCCCTATAAACTTCTCACTATATCTAGTTTCAGAACAATGCTTCATTATGGTGCAGAAAGGCTGATGATTAATCTTTCAGTATCTGCTTATCTTTACCACTCGAAGATTAAGAACGATATCGATGTTGTCAATGTCATCTACATTACTCCTTTGCATCATACTTGAACATTGTATTACCATCAATTGGGGTTTGTTTACAATACCCGGATATCATTACAACGACGACGAGTCCCTATAATGCGGCTGAATATGGGCATCAATCTGCAGCAGACATCGAGATTTTGTGTCGTCTGGAAGAAGGCTATACTGCAGGCTTGTGGTGCTGCATCTTCGGAAACATCAAGAAATGATGCGGCTATCATATGGAGCTATGTTACATGATATATACTAGCTTCCTCATTTGAAGTATGCATCATATTGTTAACCATGGCTAGTACTATACTTCCTTTTGGTTTTTTAGGTTGCAACATTTTGACTTTTACATTATTCATGTATTAAATTTGACCGAACTTTTTTTGACTAATATAGACAAAAAATTAAATATTTAAGATGTTATTAAATTTGTCTTAAAGTATATTTAAAAAATATCAACTTTCTATAATTTACAATAATAGATAAATAAAGATATGAATGGTGATCAAAGTTACATATTGACAAACGTGTAAGTCAAAATATTGCGTCCTTTGAAAAACGGAGGAAGTATATAAAACAAAGCACTTAAAGGGAAAAGAGGGGGAAAAGTAATTAAAAACAAAAGTGAAACTTTTTTTTTACCATAATGTCACTAGAATTTTTTTAAGAAAATATAATTATCTTAATTTCATTCAAAGCTTAAAAGGGTATGTGTAGGAGGAGAAATAAACTAGATTGCCATAGACAATTCTGAGTGAAGGGCCCTTCCTTCTCTCTAAAAAGCTCTAAACTATCCCACCGCCCAAAAATAGTAAAATGGTAAAATCTTGATATTGTAAATATAGTATACCGAGTGTAACGATTTACAGCATCATACAGCTTTAACAGTTACTCCCGTCGTCTCCAAAATATGTTCCCGTTTCTCAATTTTAATGGGAATTGAGGAAGTGGATTTGGTTTCATATTTTGGACAATAAACATTTCGGAAAATTCTG
This sequence comes from Beta lomatogona, assembly GCA_947646795.1. Lineage (NCBI taxonomy): Eukaryota > Viridiplantae > Streptophyta > Magnoliopsida > Caryophyllales > Amaranthaceae > Beta > Beta lomatogona. Next base: position 796,373 of record CANSNZ010000244.1, on the reverse strand, counting down.
ATTTTGTCCATCCCTCTGATAGTGCTTACGTTCTATTTTATTATGAGTGTCCCAAAATATTGTGCCTACTTCATTTTTTTATCAATTTTTTTGGACTAATTATCCTTAATTTTTGCACCATTCATTGTTTTTAAAGGAAAAAAAAATTAAAGAAGTAGTTCCAAGAAAAAAATATTTCATTAATTTTTTTTTTTTTAAAAACCTATCTCTCCATTCTCCTTAATTCCTGTAAATAAAAGAAAAGAAGAAATAATACATAATGGGTCGGAGGGAGTATAAAATGTGCGGAATGTTGTGCTAATTAAGTAAATGGGGATTTACTGAAAGTTGTTGATTAAAAAAAAGAAACGAAAATTAGAATTTAATAACGGCACATTGGTCAGTTTCTGGTGAATGAGAATTGAATATGGGCACAAACTTTTAAATTTATAAAAGTAGAAATATACTAGAAATGGAAACTAAAAAGGAAATAGGAATAATTTTTTTAGGACACCTAAAAAAAATGAGCATGGGATGGATGGAGTATATCAGAAAAAAGTCAAAAGGTTAAAAGAGAGGAACAATTATTAGTCAACTTTAGATTATGCATCATGCAAAGTGGACTTTTAAATTCACCGAGTCTTTTTTCTATATCTTCAAATTAAATTTCCCTGCATATATATGACTGCCGCCAAATTAATCAAACTAAGTTCTGCCATATCATCTCCCTCACAATTTTCACTGGTACTAACATTTATAGCGTAACTTGTCAAAAGGCAACCACCTCTATAAAAGTAGAACAACCCCCATTTTTACCTCTCATCTCAATCTCATCCTCTCTTTCTCTCTCTCCTCTAACAACACACCATCAAGAATTCAAGATGGCAAACCAATATCTAGGATTTGCATTTTTCAGTAGAGAAGAAGATATGACAACAACCCCATTATTAATCAACGTATCACCCACATGTTTCGACAACTTTGTTTTATCAGCAAGCACTCAAACCAGTGACGACATTTATAATGGTTACAATATAGTGCCAGCCATGTGTGACTTCAGAGGTGACAATGGTATGACTTCCATTTTCCGATCGATTAATCTTTCCTGCGATTTCATTTACCGCTTCATGTTTCGCGACGATAACAATCTCATCCAATGGATCAATTTAACACCCAGTAATTATGTATCTTTCTTGAGCACAATTTCACCATCAAACCATGTGGCTTTATACCTCATATCCGCTACATTTGAGATGTTGGCATTCAATCCGTTTGATTATTATCATCAAGTTGGAGTAGACATAGAGGTTTATTATCGTTGGGAAGAAATCTTAAATTCTCCTACAAAGATTCTCAAACTTCGCCTACAACAAGAACCCACCCCAATGATGCCGATTGGACCAATTCCAAGTAGTGGCTATGGGTGGTATCTTCTTGGGCATGATGTTCTTGATCACACCATGAGATTGTTTAATAAACTCGAGTTTGTAGGTCATTTTAATGTCAATTTTTGGCATTCTTTTCCCGAGACATCGGCAGCGACGAGACTGAGGGATCGATTGCTGAACGGGTTTGGATTAAGGGTTACTAATGTTTACACCCCTGGTACGACTCTATATGGTTTGCAGTTGAAGATGGACATGTTTGGTAGTCCACCGTATGTTAAATTATTTCTGGGTACAGTTTTACAGTATAACAGAGACTTTTATGGCAAAAAGATTCTGGTTTATTACTGCTGGACTGGTGATTGCTTGGAGCTTGGCATGAAGATTGGTACAATTGATTAGGGGTTTGAGGTAGGCAGAACTGCAGAAACGTAACTAAGTAGATTTTGTTTTCTGTTGTTTATATTTTCTTTCATGTTGATTAGTTAGCTTAGGAGGATCTTGTTGTTTCGTTATATTTCTATTTTTATTTTTTTAGGGTGGCTGCAATAATGTTGTGATATTCTTGTAGTTATTACTTGTCTGGTTTAAGATACTTGATTAGAAGATATTATGATGTATATAATGTTTGAAATATTAGATGACATCTTCCAGATTGGTGTCCATGATAATCTTTGATTCTTATACTCGTAGTTACTAAAACTTTTGTCTCGACTTTTGACCTTTAATAAATTAGAAAAAAAGGGTTAGAATGTTAAATATCAACCGTTTGAGGGACATTTGTTTATGATTGTACTTTTTTTCCCGCCCCTCTTTTGTATGAATTAACATCTCAACCAACAATTTTATTGAGACAAAATAAATAAAGGTTGAAGAGCATAAAGTTTGGGAAAAATGAATAATACAAATACAATTTGACTTGCAGAAGGATCCTTGTAGTAAAACAAATCTTTATGGTAGCTAGTCAGTATTTCAATTATTCTTTAGGTGGTTAGCCAGGCAAAGAAAAAGAGCCTAAAAAATTGACATACCTCACAAATTTATTAGTCAATATTGTAGGTCAAACTCATTTCGCAAATTAACCTCAATAGGAGTGTGGGGTGATGGTGATGGAAACCTCAGTCATGAAAACCATTGTAGGGTTTAATCTCATGACCTTGTTATGATCGAGTCGTCCCATGCATGGTTGATTGAGAATCCTTTATTTTCACTTGAAATATCCTGAACTTATTAAACATATTAGATTTTATTTGAACTTATTAGATATGATTGACTCTAATTTAATTGAAACTTACTGGACCTGATTAAAACTTGTTACATCTGATTGGAACTCGTTAAACCTTATTGACACCTAATTTTGACTTATTAGCCTTTTTTTTTGCTACATTTATGAAATAATATATAATTTTGTATTGGTTAGTAGATACTTTCATTACAGTTATTTATCTTTCTATTTGCTTTTGCATAGTCTGTTATACACAGGTTTAACTGTTAATATCTTTAATTAGAGATTAGTATATATTATGAAAATCGAATATTTTAAAGCTACACATCGAGATAAATCAATTAAAATCTCTCAAAATCATATGCAGTTTTTTAATGTATAATAATAACTAATGTAAACATGCAAGCATGGTCAAATTGTTAAAATTTTGACTTGAATATTCCAAGTGAGTTAGATAAAAAAAAAGTATTGTACTCTTTCTGTATTTTTTTAGTTTGCTCACTTGAAATTTGACACTATTTAAAATTTTGACAATACGTAGTATAGCTATAATATTACTAGTAATATATTATATTGTATAATAGGCACTCCATCAATATTTTTTTAGTTTACTTGTTCTGACTGCGCGTGTTTGCCAATGCACTAATTTGACCTTATATATCTTTTATTATATGTTAGTAAAAATTATAACGATTGAATATTAATAAAGTACTAATTGAGACAAGTCAAACAAAACCCCACTATTTTTTTCTTATATATTAAGAAAAATTTAGAAGATTCTTCCTAATTGTGAATATCGTTAAGATTACATTCCAAGTAAGAAGCTAAAAAAATACAGAGGGAGTATTGAATATCAAATATTAATTTGTATTATACAAATTATTACATACTTTTTTTATTATTTGCTTGTATATTTTCGATTTCGAACCATGCATCTTATGTCTTATTCTTATTGTTAATTAATTTTTATATACTAACTATTAATAAACAAATAACAAATATTAGTCTTCATTAGATTTTATTGGAACTTATTGGAACTTACTGGAACTCATTAGTAGACCTAATGATGATCTATTTTGGCCTGGTTAAACCTTATTAAACTTGATCTGAACTTATTGGAACTTATCGAAACTGAACAAATTTATCTGAACTTTGGCCTTAAACTTTGGCACATGGGTTGATGATCAAACTAAGATGTACATCATATTACTTAATTCTTTTATGTTGATTAATAGCATTCTTCTTAAGCATAAAAGATGAGACCCTTAAATGATCTTATGATGCAGTACCATACAATAGGATCTCCACCACTGAAGCTAAGGTTTCTTCAATTTAGCAAGAATTGTTCTTTATATTATGATCTAGCCAGTCCATATGATTATTCAAGAACCGTCCCTATCAGTTCACTAATAATTTTTTCTTTATATTCCCTCACCAACCATAATTTCCCATAAGCATAGCTTTTTCACCAGGGCAACCACCTCTATAAAATGCAACTCAAGTGATCTCTCTATCTCTCTCTCTCTTCTCATCATCATCATCATCATCATCATTCGCAAATAATTTGCAGCATCATTTCTCTCTCTTTCCATTGATCGTCAATTAATCATTATCACGATGTCATCAGAGCCGTATTCCTTTCTGGGTTTCGCCATATTAGAAGAAATGAAGATCTTACTCGAAACAACCGAAACACCATAGCAATCCAAGCACCAACCCAACATTTCAAGAAGTTTCTTTCATCAGCTCCGCCTGAACTTGATTATTGGAAGTTATCCTTCAAAGTAGGAATTAGTTGGAATTTGTTATGTTTCCTAGCTAAAAGTTAGTGGCAGCATGTTAGTAAAATAAAGTAGCATGTTTTTATTGTTTAGGAAGTTAATTGAGATCATGTAATGGTGTAGTGAGCCACGTTCTCCACTCACCCATTAGTTTGCTATTTTTCAGTTAATAGTTAACTTAGTGTTAGCCTATTTAAAAGCCTCTGTTTTTGTGCTTTATGAATATATGAAAAAATTCAGTACCCCTTTCTCTACAAAATCTATTGTTTCACTACTTTATCTTTTATTAATTGTGAGCAATTCACAGCAATCTTGGTATCAGAGCAACATTGAAGAGAAGGACACGTGCAACTTCTTTCTCTCAATACCAGGTGGGTCCTTGTGAGGACAAGTCAAACTTTGGTAAAGTAAGTGAAACTCACAAAGACACTCACAAAGTTACACAAACAAGACAACCAACCAACAATTCAAACCAATCAACCCAAATTGTCACACAACCAAATTACCACATAAAATGAGCAATAATGCAGTAGCAAAATCAGCAATAACAAGAAGAATAATAAGCAAACAACACATACGAATTATACGTGGAAAACCCCTTCAATGTGAAGAGTAAAAACCACGGGACCGTTTGTGGAGTCCACCCTATACTTCTCTTATTGATAATTGAGGGAAAAAGAATCCCAAATCAGTCTACAAAGGATTCACAACCCACCAACAAACACCAACAATAAGAGAATCGAAATAGAGAGCAAAAGGTGAAGAAATCACCCAAATTTGCAGATCTGTCCAGAGATGATTCTGACCATACCAGAGCTAAACTGACGATCAAACCGTAAAAAATGAAGCCCTAGATGTAACGAACAAGCTGTCAAAATTTCAGGATGATCCAACGGTGCAATTTCCGACAACAGACAGATTTGTGAAAGCTGTCCCTAAAAAACCGAAAACCCTTTTCTCACTCTTGCGTTTTCTTTACAAGTTGCTGCACTCCTCTCTCTTTTATCAGCAAAAAATTAACCCTCTAAAAGCTTACCAAGTAAGCCAAAAAATAAGCCCAAAAGTTAGACTCATAACAACAAGTAAAATGCCTCACAAATGGGCCATTCATTTGGACCAAAACTATGAAACATTTTACCAATACTTGGGTTGGATGCCTCAACAATCTCCCCCTCCAGCCCAACACGGGGAAGATGATCACACTTCAATCATCACTTGAAGCTCATTCCTGCAAGCTTACTACAAACTTCATGCTTGCTTCCGGGAACCACCTTTGTCAACATGTCTGCACCATTCTTATTGGTGTGGACTTTCTTCAGCTTCATTCTCTTATCCTCAATCACATTTCGCAACCAATGATATCGAACATCAATATGCTTGGTGCGAGCGTGATACATAGAGTTCTTACTTAAATCCATAGCACTTTGACTATCACAAACCACTACATACTCTCCTTGCTTCAAACCCAACTCTTGAAGGAATCTCTTCAACCAAAGCATTTCCTTACTTTCTTCCACATCTGCTATATACTCTGCCTCAGTAGTTGATAAAGCCACACACTTTTGTAACTTGGATTGCCAAGAAATGGATCCCCCTGAAAATGTGAACACATAACCTGAGGTAGACTTTCTGTTATCAAGATCATCAGCCATGCCTGCATCTGTATATCCCTCAAGAATAGGTTTGCCACCTCCATAACACAAACAAAGTTTGGAAGTGCCACGCAAGTATCTGAAGATCCATTTCACTGCATCCCAGTGAGCCTTACCCGGATTGGATAAGTATCTACTCACCAAACCAACATAATGTGCAATATCTGGCCTAGTACACACCATAGCATACATCAAGGAACCAACAACAGAAGAATAAGGAATAGATGACATACTTGCTTTCTCCTTCCCTGTTGTAGGACAAGCTCTCTTGCTTAGCTTAAAATGAGCTGCTAGTGGTGTACTAACTGGCTTGGCATTCTTCATATTGAACCTTTCAAGCACCCGTTCAATATACTTTTCTTGTGATAACCACAACTTTCCAGCCTTCCTGTCACGAGCAATCTCCATGCCTAAGATTTGCTTAGCAGGACCCAAGTCTTTCATGTCAAATGACTTGGACAAGTCTTTCTTCAAACATTCAATCATTCCTGCATCTTGTCCAACTATTAGCATATCATCTACATATAAAAGAAGGACGATGAAGTTACCTTCAGGGAACTTTCTGAAATACACACAAGGATCTGCAGAAGTTCGTTTATAACCATGGCTAGTCATAAACGAATCAAATTTCTTGTATCACTGCCTTGGTGCCTGTTTAAGCCCATAAAGACTCTTCTTCAACTTGCAAACAAGTTTATCTTTCCCTTTTTCTTCAAAACCTTCAGGTTGCTCCATGTAGTTCTCTTCATGCAAGTCACCATGTAAAAATGTAGTTTTTACATCAAGTTGCTCCAACTCAAGATCAAGACTTGCTGCTAACCCCAATACAGGTCTGATAGGATCATTTTGACCACCGGATAGAAGATCTCATCAAAGTCAATGCCCTTTTTCTGGTTGCATCCCTTTACCACCAATCTGGCTTTGCGCTTTACTATATTCTCACCATCTTTCTTGTTCTTGAAAACTCATCTGTTTCTCAAGACTTTCTTGCCCTTAGGAGGCTTCACTAGCTCATAAGTGTCATTCTTTTTCAAGGAATCCATCTCCTCCTTTATAGCATCGAGCCACTGGTTTTTCTCATCATAAGACAAGACCTCTTGATAGTTCGCTGGCTCTCCATCTTCACTAACTAGAATGAACTCTGAGCTTGGATACTTTGTTGAAGGTTTACGCTCTCTAGTGGACCTTCTAACATGTGTATCCTCCACTTGAGGGGTAGGTTGCTCCCCCCGCTCATGAATCTCTAAATGAACCACTTCCTCATTTGCATCTTCATCTTGGATTTCTTCATCAGATGAAGACTCATCAAGATCTTCATCATCAACATGATCTGGTACATCATTATCAGGTTGTACCTCACCAACATCATCATGTACATCATCTAGTACATCCTCAACATTCTCATTCTCATTTGCTGGTTGAATCACAGGAGGAGTAGAAGTAGATTCATTAGTAGTATCAAAAAACAAATCTAAAGTAGAAGTGTACCTTGTACTCAGAAGATCTACACCCTTCTCGTGCTCAAAGAATACTACATCCCTACTTCTCACTACCTTCTTCTTTTATGGATCATAAAGCCTGAAACCATACTCTTCATCCCCATACCCAACAAATACACATGGATTGGATTTCGAATCAAGCTTTGACCTCTGTTCTTTAGGCACATGCATGTATGCCTTGCTGCCAAAGACTCTCAAATGTGAATAAGTGGGATCACGTCCCTTCCATGCTCTCTCTGGAATGTCAAGACCAAGAGGAGTCGAAGGAGATTGATTAATCAAATACACGGCACATTGCACTGCTTCAGCCCAAAATGTCTTAGGAAGATCAGACATTCTAAGCATGCACCTCACCTTCTCTACAATGGTTATGTTCATTCTCTCAGCAACTCCATTGTGTTGTGGTGTGCCGCGCTCTGTCTTCTCATGTCTAATGCCATGTTGTGAGCAATAATACTTGAACTCTTTCGAAGTATACTCACCACCGTTGTCAGATCGAAGACACTTCAACTTTCTTTCGGTCTCCCTTTCTACCATGAAACTTTCTGAAAATCTCAAACACTTGGCTTTTTGTCCTCAACATATACACCCAAGTTCTTCGAGTAGCATCATCAATGAAAGTGACAAAATATCTATTTCCACCAAGAGACTCCATCTCAATAGGACCACAAACATCGGAGTGAATTAACTAACTCCAATTTTCCTTGCCTTCTGGTGGACTTCCTAGAAAAGGAAGCTCTATGCTGCTTACCTGCCAAACACTGATCACAAGGGTCAAGAGAAACTGCTTTACCAACAGGAATAAAAGATTTACCTGCTAACAGTTTGATCCCCTTGTCACTCATATGTCCTAGCCTTCGATGCCACAAATTTGGAGAATTCTTTTCTTCAACTGCATTCAGCTCACCAGATCATACACTCAAGTATGTCTTATACAAAGAGCAACACAACTCGCCATAAGCAACTGTCATCGAACCCTTGGATAATTTCCACTTACCATCACCAAAGGTATGTCGGAATCCTTCTTGATCAAGGACATTTGCAGACAACAGATTAAGGCGTAAATCAGGAATATGGTGCACATTCTTCAATGTAAGCATGCACCCAACACTTGTCTTCACACGAATATCACCTAACCCAACAATGCTAGCTGAGCTCTTGTTCCCCATCTTCACACTACCAAAATCACCAGATTGATAGTTCATAAATACTCCCTTTTGGGAACACAATGGTATGAAGCACCTGAATCTACAAGCCACTTTGTATCTGAACTTTCTACATGATGACACTCACTAGTTGCACAAATCAAAGTGACCTCATCATCACTCTTAGAAGCGGTTGCTGCAGTATTTTCATCATCTCCTTGTTTTTGTGAGTCTTGCTTCTTACCTTGTTCTTTCTTCCAACGGTAGCAAAACTTTTTGATATGGCCAGGCTTGTTGCAGTGATGACATGTCCTAGTCTCTCTATCTCTAGAATTGGACCTCCCCTTTTAGTTACCACGACCTTTGGGACCCGTACTCTTGCTTCTTCCAGGATTCTCAACAACAAGAGCATGTGAATTATCAACTCCCATCTCCTTTCTTCTTATCTCTTCATTAAACATGCTTTCTTTGATCACATCCAAAGATAGCACACCATCCGGAGTAGAGTTACTAATAGTCACAACCAAGGTCTCCCAACTATCTGGCAAAGAACTCAATAAGAACAAAGCCTGCAACTCATCATCAAGACAAATCTTCATAATAGTCAACTTGTTAATAATATCCTGGAAGTCACTAAGATGCTCAGAAACAGACTTTCCACCTCTCAATTTCAAATTAACAAGTCTTTTAATCAAAGAAGCTTTGTTGTGAGCGGTCTTCCTCTCATAAAGACCTTCCAATTTCTTCCACAACTCATAAGGGTCGGACTCTTGTGACACATGATTGAATATGCTAATATCAACCCATTGTCTAATAGTCCCTAAATTCTTTCTTTTCAACTTTACCCAATCTTTTTCTTCCATTTTATCTGGTTTAGATGGTTTAGAGACACTACCATCAGAGTTGGTGACAGTTTCAATTGGGTCATACAAATCCTTGCAATATAACCAGTCCTCCATCATAGGTCTCCAGATGGAATAATTGGTTGATGTCAATTTAACCATTGAACTACCTCCACTACCACAAGTAGACTCCATAATAATGGTCAAATTAATCTCCGGCTCTGATACCAAGTTGTAGGGATCGGAAGAGGTCACAACGACACTGACAAAGTTACACAAACAAGACAACCAACCAACAATTCAAACCAATCAACCCAAATTCACACAGCCAAATTACCACATAAAATGAGCAATAATGCAGTAGCAAAATCAGCAATAATAAGAAGAATAATAAGCAAACAACAGTACAACACACACGAATTATACGTGGTAAACCCCTTCAATGTGAAGAGTAAAAACCACCCTATACTTCTCTTATTGATAATTGAGGGAAAAAGAATCCCAAATCAGTCTAAAAAAGATTCACAACCCACCAACAAACACCAACAATAAGAGAATCAAAATAGAGAGCAAAAGGTGAAGAAATCACCCAAATTCGCAGATCTGTCCAGAGACGATTCTGACCAAACCAGAGCTCAAACTGACGATCCAACCGTCCAAAATGAAGCTTAGATGTCACGAACAAGCTGTCAAAATTTCAGGATGATCCAACGGTGCAATTTCCGACAACAGACAGATTTGTGAAAGCTGTCCCTGAAAAACCGAAAACCCGAAAACCCTTTTCTCTCTCTTGTGTTTTCTTTACAAGTTGCTGCACTCCTCTCTCTTTTATCAGCAAAAAATTAACGCTCTAAAAGCTTACCAAGTAAGCCAAAAAATAAGCCCAAAAGTTAGACTCATAACAACAAGTAAAATGCCTCACAAATGGGCCATTCATTTGGACCGAAACAATGAAACATTTTACCAATACTTGGGCTGGATACCTCAACATTTCATTCTTTGGTAGAGATATAGAGTGAAAGAGAGTAAACACAGTGAGGCAAACACAATTGTGAAAGCAATTCATGGCAAACAACGATGTTAATCCTTCTTCTCAACCCTTAATTCCAACTTTTAAGGGAGAAAAATACCATCTTTGGAGTTTGAAGATGCAAACCCTATTTAAATCCCAAGAGCTATGGGATATGGTGGTAGGGGGATATACAAAGCTGACAGACGTGTCGACAAAGCCTGACCAACAATTACGGGAGAACCAGAAGAAGGATTTGAAGGCTTTTCTGTTCATGCAAAGTGCATTCGATGATTATATCTTTCCAAGAATTTCAGCAGTTAGCTCTTCTAAAGAGGCATGAGAAATACTCAAAAAAGTGTATTATGGAAGCAGTATGATAATCTCTGTTAAATTACAAGCCTTACAAGGAAACTTGAATCGTTAGCTATGAAAGATAAAGAATCTGTGCAAGATTATTTATCGAGGGTGTCTTCCATTGTAAATCTCATGAGGTCATATGGTGAAAACATTTCTGATGTATCTATCGTCAGAAAAGTTTTGAGGAGTCTAATAAAAGACTTTATTCTTGTTGTGGCCACCATTGAAGAGTCCAAAGACATGTTCACCTATACCTTTGATGAGTTAATGGACTCTTTACTTATTGGCTCATGAAGATAGGATCGATTAGTAGGACCTATGAAAAGGTGGAGGAAAAGACTTTTCAGGTGAAGGAAGAGTCTCATAATAAAGGAAAATTTGAAACTCAGGCTGTCGAGGAAGAGGAAGAAATGGTTTTCATGACCGGAGTCGCAGTGGAGGTAGAGGGCAAGGTAGATTGGGTGATCATCATTAATACAAGAGCAACATTCAATGCCATTATTTCAAAAAACATGGCCATAAAGAAGCAGATTGTTGGAGCAAACAAAGTAAAGAATAGCAAGAGTCGAAGCAAGCTAATTTTACCGAAAATGCAGCAGATGAGAGCAACTTGTTCATAGCTCATTCTTCTGTAAACATGGCACTTACTGGAGCATGATTTATGGACAGTGGATGCTCCAACCATATGTCCGGAGAAAGGTCTTTATTTAAATCCCTTGATGAGTCCAAGAATAGTGAAGTTTTGCTCGGGGACAACAAGCTCATGAAGGTTAGAGGAAAGGGAAATATATCAATGAAAACTACTCACGGTAACATCAAACTTTTACATGACGTGCAATATGTTCCAAATTTAACCCATAATCTGCGAAGTGTTGGACAGTTGATAGGAAGTGGATATAAGATTGTTTTTCACAACAATTGTTGCTCAGTTTATGAAAAACAATATGGTCATTCCCTTGTTAGTGTTCACATGACTCAAAATAAGATGTTTTCGCTTGAAGTCGCTACTATGGAAAATTATGTTTTAGTAGCGCAAAAAAATGAGTAAAATATATGGCACTTAAGGTACGGGCATTTGCATGAAAATGGGTAAAAGTTGTTATCCCAGAAAACATGGTGATTGGTTTGCCAAATATTGATGAACTTGAGTTCTGTGAGGGTTGCAACTATGGGAAACAAAGTCGAGAATCCTTTCCCGTGAACAAGTCTTGGAGGGCCTCTACATGTCCTGAATTGGTGCATACCGATCTTTGTGGTCCGATGAGTGTGGAGTCATAGGGTGGAAGCCGTTACTTTCTACTATTGATTAATGACTTTAGTCGAATGACATGGGTCTATTTCTTGAAACACAAATCAGAAACATTTGAGTGTTTTAAGAAATTTAAGGCCATGGTGAAAAACCAAAGTTTGCTTCGTCTAAAGGCACTTCGTTCTAACAAAGGAGGATAATTCATCTCAATTGAATTCAATGCATTTTGTGAGCATAATGGGATTCAGTGCATCACACACTCCCCAACAGAACGGGGTCGTTGAACATAAGAACCGAACAGTGGTAGAGATGGCACGAAGTATGATGGCAACAAGTGGGCTTCCGAAAGAATTCTAGGCAGAAGGAGTAGCAACTGTAGTTTATCTTCTAAACATTTCACCAAGAGCGGCCATGAATCGAACCCCATATGAAGCATGGAAAGGAAGAAAGTCTCGGGTAAGTCACTTAGTGATTTTTAGTTCAATAGATTATGTCTTGGATAAAACTTTATCTCGCACTAAACTCGATAAAAAATTCGAAAAGTGCATTTTTATCTGTTATTGTCCTCAATCTAAGGCATATAAGCTATATAACCCTAAATGTGGAAGAATAATGATTAGACGAGGTGTAAAGTTCAATGAGGCAGAAACTTGGGTTTGAAAAAACTCAAACATGGCACTGCAGGTACCTATGGTCACAGAAGATAATTCAGCAGCCGAACCAGTAACTCCATAAACTACTGGTGCTCATAATATACCTTCTGGCAATAACTCAGAGTCATCTGCAAGTTATTCTCCTGAAAGTTCAGATGTTGAGACATCTCCCCGGAAAATAAGTTCTTTGAGTGAGGTATACAATTCATGTAGCTTTGCTTTATATTCATCTGATCCGCTCTACTATGAAGATGTTGTAGACAAGCAAGAATGGAAGGAAGCAATGAAAGCTAAGATTGCAGCCATAGAAAAAAATAACACTTGAGACCTCGTTTATGCACGTGAAGGCAAGAATGTGATTATTGAACTCAAGTGGGTGTATCGAACAAAATACCATGTTGACGGTACAATTCAAAAACACATTGTCCGATTAGTCGCTAAGGGGTACTGACAACAACATGGTGTTAATTTTGACGAAACTTTCTCACCAGTTACTCGTTTTGAAACGGTGAGGATCGTCTTGGTTTTGGCTGCACAACTGGAACTGCCTGTTTACGAGTTTGATGTCGAGTCAACCTTCTTGAATGGCGAACTTGAAGAGGAAGTGTATGTCTCACAACTAGAAGGGTTTGTTAGCAGTGAAGAAAATAAGGTCTACAAGTTAAAAAAGGCCTTGTATGATCTTAAACAAGCTCCGAGAGCTCGGTGTATATAACAAAATCGATGCATATTTTCTAGAAATGAGTTTGAACGCAGCAAGAATGAGCCGACTTTTTATGTGAAGAAACAAGGTATTGACTTTCTTGTTGTGTGCCTTTATGTTGATGATATAATGTACTTGGGTTCATGTGATTCTCTTCTTAAGGGATTCAAGTTTAGCATGATGAAAAATTTTGAGATGCCGGATTTAGGTTTGTTGCATTATTTCCTTGGTTTGGAGGTAAACCAATGTTCAGATGGAATTTTTTTTCACAAAAAAAAAAATGCAACAGGCTTATTAAAAAATTTCAATAAGTTGAACTGTCAGTCGGTCCCAACTCTCATGAATGTCGATGAAGCACTTGTTTCTCATTATGGTACTGGTTTGGCAAGTTCAAAATATTTCAGAAGTTTGGTTAGTGGGCTAAACTACCTGTGTCATACAAGACCAGATATAGCATTTCCTGTAAGTGTTATTTCTAGGTTCATGCATAATCCGACAATGCATCATCTTGGAGCTGCAAAGAGAGTTCTATGTTATATTGCTGGAACAACTAATTTTGGAATTTGGTATTCAAAAACATCAAATTTCAAGTTATTTGGGTTCACAGATAGTGACTGGGCTGGATGTTTGGAAGGAACAAAAAGCACTTCTGGATATGTTTTCTCCCTAGCTAGGATCGGGTGTCATTTCTTGGAAGTCAAAGAAGCAAGAAATTGCGGCATTGTCATCGACGGAAGCTGAGTATGTGGCTGCAACTGCATCAGCCTGTCAAGTTGTGTGGCTAAGGAGAGTGTTAGTTGACCTTCATCAACAAGTATCTACAACTGATGTTTTTTGTGACAATAAGGCAGCCATATCTATGGTAAAAAATCCAGCATTCCACAGCAAAACAAAGCACTTTGATATTCATTATCACTTCATACGTGATTTGGTTCCAACTGAAAATTTGGAGGTGAATTAGAGATGGCCTCCGGTGCGGGCTGGGCGTACTGGTCAGTGGGTCCTAGCGGGTCGGGCTGAGATTTCACGGCCAAGGACCTAACCATGAAATTCACGGTTTGGGCGCGCTGGTCCGCGGCCTGAAAAATCTTGGCCCACACCGGTCTGTTACCGGTTTTCACTGTTCGTGAAGCTATTCTGGCAGTTCATGGGCCTAGCGGGATGGACCGAACTGGCGGGCCGGCATGAGAAATTTTTTTTTTCAAGATTATTTAATCATTGGAATCATTTATTATTGTTACATAAAACCTTAAAATTAATTAAAATATATATAATTATTAATATTAATGAATAATTTCATTATTTTTGAATTTGATTGAATTATAACATATACAATTTGATTAAAATATATAAAATTTGATTAAAATATACACAATTTGGTTGAATGATTAGTTGGGTTGGGCGGGCTGGTTCGATCCATGGGCCGGACTGGACCGGTTTCATGGACCGGGTTGGGCGGTTTTAGTAGCGGGCTTTCGTGGGTTGGGCTCAAAAAATCTGGCACACCGCCCACCCACCAATTTCACTGTTCGAGCCGGGTTGGACCGGGCTTTTCGCGGGCTCAGCCCACACGACCAAGGACTTGGGCTGGTGTGGATGGGCTGGATTGGCCCGCACTGTTGGCCATCTCTAAGTTGAAGTATAGCAGTACACATGAGCAAGTAGCAGACATTTTAACCAAACGTCTTCCTGTTGGTAAAGATGAGTATTTTAGGTCACAAATAAGAGTGACAAATTTTGAAGGAAGGGAGAGTATTGGAAGTTATCCTTCAAAGTAGGAGTTAGTTGGAATTTGTTATGTTTCCTAGCTAAAAGTTAGTGGCAGTATGTTAGTAAAAAAAAGTAGCATGTTTTTATTGTTTAGGAAGTTAATTGAGATCATGTATGGTGTAGTGGGCCACGTTCTCTAGTCACCCATTAGTTTGCTCTTTTTCAGTTAATAGTTAACTTAGTGTTAGCCAATTTAATAGCCTCTGTTTGGTTGCTTTATGAATATATGAAAAACTGCAGTACCCTTTTCTCTGCAAAATCTATTATTTCACTACTTTATCTTTTGTTAATTGTGAGCAATTCACAACATTGATAACTCCCCCTATAAACTTCTCACTAAATTTGATTTCAGAATAGTGCTTTGCTTCATTATGGTGCAGAAAGGCTGATGGTTAATATTTTGGTATCTGCTTATCTTTACCACTTGGAGATTAAGAACGATATCAATGTCGTCGATGTCATCTACATTTCTCCAACAATTTTGCATCATACTTGAACACAATATTACCATCAATTGGGGTTCACGTTCAATCTTTATACCCAGATTTCGTTACAATGACGATGAGTCTCTATAATACGGCTGAATATGGGCATCAATCTGAAGCAGACATCGAGCTTTTGTATCGTCGGGAAGAAGGCCATACTACAGGCTTGTGGATGTTGCATCTTCAGATACATTAAGTGTAACACCCGTCCCATACGGAGTCGAGTCTATCATCACCAATGCGCATTCAGGGCCAACAACTGTGCTCAGTAACCAACACAAGTTCTTTCGGCGCATTTTGTCCTAACTCATGCGCACCCCGAGAAACTTCCCAAGAAGTCACCATCCCTAGACTACACCCAGCCAAGCACGCTTAATTGAGCAGTAACATGAGCTCCCTAAAAGAAAGATGCATCGTATTGGAATGAGTAGCCTACTAAGTCCTTTTAAAGCAATCATGAGCGGTATTACATACACCCCCATTTGAGGACAACAATGCCCTCGTTGCGCCTGAGCACTTCACATATTCGGCCACAACGACCTGTGGGTCACCCCATCCTAGAAACTAATCACATATTCGACCGCAGCTGGTGATATAGCCCTAGAATCCTCCCCAACTAGGCAACTAACCTTGGATTAGTTATCCACACGATTAGCGCGGTCGCAGGGTGGCTCTGATACCATTTGTAACACCCAACCCATATGAAGTCAAGTCTATCGTCACCAATGTGCATCCAGGGCTAACAACTGTCCTCAATAACCAACACAAGTTCTTACAATGCATTTTGTTCTTACTCATACGCAACCCTAAGAAACATCACAGGAGATCACCCATCCCTGGACTACTCCCAGTAAAGCAAGCTTAACTGAGGAGTAACTTATGAAATGTGCTCTCTAAAAAAAGGATGCATCTTATTGGAATAAGTAGTCTGTTAAGTCCCTTTAAAGCAAGCATGAGGAGTATTACCTCAAGAACTGATGTCGATGTCTTATGGAGCTCTATTACATGATATATACTAGTTCCCTCATTTAAAGTATGCGTCATATTGTCAATCATGGCTAAACCTATACTTCCTTTGGTTTTTTAGGTTGCAACATTTTGACTTTTACATTATTCATGTATTAACTTTGACCGAACTTTTTTTGACTAATATATACAACAACATTAAATATTTAAGATACTATTCAATTTATCTTAAAGTATATTTACAAAATATCAACTTTCTAAAATTTACAATAATAGATAATTAAAGATATGGATGGTGATCAAAGTTACATATTGACAAACGTGTAAGTCAAAATATTAAATGCTTTAAAAAACGGAGGAAGTATATATAGCAAAGCACTCAAAGGGAAAAGAGGGGGAAAAAAGTAAAAACAAAAGTGGAACTTTTTTTTACCATAATGTCACTAGAAGTTTTTTTAAGACAACATGATTATCTGAATTTCATTCAAAATTTAAAAGGGTATATGGAGGAGGAGAAAACTAGATTGCCATTGACAATTCTAGAGTTAAGGGGTCTTCCTTCTCTCTAAAATTCTCTAAACCATCCCACCGCCTAAAAATAGTAAAATGGTAAAATCTTGTTATTGTAAATCTAGTATACATATCAAATTAACGATATACTACATCATACAGCTTTAACACATACTCCCACCGTCCCTAAAATATGTTCCCATTTCTCATTTCTTATTGAAAATTGAGGAAGTGGTTTTGGTTTCATATTGTAATAATAAACGTTTTGGAAAATTATGATTTTACCCATCCGTCGCATAATATAGTGCTTACCTTCCATTTTATTTTGCGTGTCCCAAAATATTGTGCCTACCTCATTTTGGGAAAATTCCCAATGGTAGGCTCCTATTCTTGAGAATTCCCAATGGTAGATTCAACTCACTTTTTCCCATTGCTAAGCCTCAATTTTCCTAATTTACCCAAAAGTAGCATTAATAAGGCTTAAATGTTGATTTCATGTTTAGTTTTAATAATTTTGTTAAGTTTTTCCTAACCCCTACTAACCATGGTTTATTTAGGTCTAGACTCCTAACAGCCGACAAATTGGTCTCAAATTTTTTCAATGACCTCCACAGTTTTGCATTTGCTACGAGCCCGTGATGATGCGAGACCATATCTTGCCACAGATAAGGACTCTAGAGTCTCACGATGCATAAGGATGTGATTATGTGAAGTCCTTAAATCATATTCAAGGATTAACACTTAAATTAAACTATATATAATCATTCTAGAGCTATCAAACTACAGAAATTGTTATGCTTATAACTATATTTATTCTTGAGCTACTCACTCACTTATAGATGAATCTGTAAATGAAAAAAAATTGTATCTTCTTTGTTTGTCAACTACCATAAGTATAGATTTATGGCTATCACTGTTCAATGTACACTACTAATATAGTAGTAATATATGCTTCCATGATTTTTAACTACCATCCGTATAGATTTATGAAATTTTTTGTTAATCAGTTAGGAGCCTGGACCTAAATAAACCATGGTTAGTAGGGGTTATGCAAAACTTAACAGAAGTATTAAAACCAAATACGAAATTACGTTTAAGCCTCATTAATGCTATTTTTGGGTAAATTAGAAAAACTGAGGCCTAGCAATGGGGAAAAAAGAAGTTGAATCTACCATTGGAAATTCTCAAGAATAGGAGACTACCATTGAAAATTTTCCTTCATTTTTTATCAATTTTTTTGGACTAATTATCCTTAATTTTTACACAAACTTTCCAAAATACTCCTTCGTACCTTTCTTTCAAAATGTGAACTCCCATTTATCGCTTTGCACCATTCTAAGGAACAATTATTACTTTTTTATTTTTGTTTTCAAATGAAAAAAAATAACGCAGTAGTTAAAAGAAAAGAGTACTTCAATTTTTTTTATGAAAGACCTACTACTCCCTCCATTCTCCTTCATTATATTCTCGCGGAAAAAAGAAGAAATAAGTATTATATTATGGGTCAAAGGGTGTATAAAATGAGCTGAATGTTGTGCTAATTAATAAATGGGGATTTACTGAAAGTTGTTGATTAAAAAAGGAAACGGGAATTAGAATTTAACTAGTATTTTGGCCAGGGCAATTTTCCGGTTCAGTTAAAATCTACAAATAAATTTATAAATTTCATAATTGATTTTATTAGTTTTTCTTAATATTTTGTTTAGTGCGAAACTGGAAATGGACATTATAGCATGATAAGTTGTTTTTTTCAAATAACTTTTAAGGAATTAGGGATAAAAATTACAATTTCAATGGAATTAGGATAAGAGAATGTTATTGCTTAATAAAAGTATTCGATATCAAAAAGCTTGTCTATGTATTTATAATTACATATAGTTATAAGACATTATTATGTTTTACTTTGAAACATTAAGCATTGAAATTGTAGTTGAGTAGTGGTTGAACTCTCACATTTCATTTCAAATGTCATGCGTTCAAATCCTAGTAACTACATGTGTATTAGAAGTTTGAGAAGAGTGTCACGTGGCACCGTTCCTTTGAGAAGAACACCTTTTACTGTATTTGTATAGATCAGATATGGGCACACTCGTCAGTTTATGGAGAATGAAAATTAATTACGGCCACAAACTTTTAAATATATAAAAGTAGAAATACTAGAAATGGGGACTTTTTTTAACACCTAAAAAGGATATAGAAACAATTGTTTGAGACACCTAAAAAGAAAATAGAACTGTTAATGGATGGAGTCTATTAGAAAAAAGTCAAAACGTTAACAGATGGGAGGAATACTTATTAGTCAACTTCAGATTATGCATCATGCAAAGTGGACTCTCAAAATTCACTCCCTGTCTTTTTTTCTTTTTCTTCCAATTTCCCTGCATATATATATATGTATCCCTCAGCATTTTCACTAGTACCAACATTTATAGTGTAACTTGTCAAAACACAAAAAGCAACCACCTCTATAAAAGTAGAACAATCCCCATTTCTTTACAATCACACCTCTCATCTCAATCTCATCCGCTTTCTTTCTCTCTCTCCTCTAACAACAAACACACCATCAAGATTCAAGATGCAAAACCAATATGAATATCTAGGATTTGCATTGTTCAATAAACGACAAGAGAAGACGACAACCCCATTATTAATCAACGTACCACCACTATGTTTCGACAACTTTCTTTTATCAACAAACTTTGAAACCAGGGTCCAAATTCATACTGCTGACACCAAACTGCTAGCCATTTGTGACTTCATAGGTGAACATGGTATTACTTACATTTACCGATCGATTAATCTTTCCTGCGATTTCCTTTACCACTACACATTTTGCGACAATAACAATCTCATCCGTCGGATCAATTTAACACCCAATATGTTGGAAATAGTCCTTAAAAGTTGGATAAACGTATGAGTTAGTTTGTGGGTATTGTTTGTTTCCACTATCTAAGTAATGCTTCCTATGTTTTAGGTAGTAGTGGTTTGAAGTAGTAGCTTTGTGCGTAAATGTAATCTTCATTGTTCTCATTTTAGTGGGTTAGATATTAAGCCCCACTAAGCTAAGTCATGGGTAAGTTTACTGTTTATGCCAATTTTGTACCAAGTACGCAAAAGGTATTGGGGAGCCAACAACAAGAACAATATACTTAAACTAATGCGTAAGAAATAACGATTAATAAGAATGCAATTAATAAAATAAGAAACAACCGATTGTTGACGCGGAAAACCCGAATGACGGGAAAAACCGCGGGTGATTCTCTTGACCACCAATCCACTATAGTTGTGCCGCCGTCAATAACAGCTTGTAAATACAATAGTGACTAGTACAGTATGGCAGAATTTTTATGGAGGAGGAAAGGATGACTGATTACAAGTGTTGAGAGTAATTAGTAGCTAATGAATGAATGTAAAACTAAGTTACACTTGGTATATATAGACTCTTAAAAACCACCCTTGTTACCGTTGGCCATGCC
This sequence comes from Beta lomatogona, assembly GCA_947646795.1. NCBI lineage: Eukaryota > Viridiplantae > Streptophyta > Magnoliopsida > Caryophyllales > Amaranthaceae > Beta > Beta lomatogona. The sequence goes on along the minus strand of CANSNZ010000244.1, from coordinate 775,684 downwards.
ATAGGAATAGGACCCCACGCCCCCCTTCTTTGCAACTGATTCCTTCATTATCTCCCCTAACTACTTTAAGGACCCCACCAATTTTCATCTTCCACATTTGATAACCAACCCCACTTATCTCTCCATTTCAAAATCAAAACTAACACCGTCGGATAAAACGTGGGCCCAACAATTGCCCCTAATTGATACCACTCGTCAACCGCCTAGAAAGTGGTGTCAATTACACAGCCCAATAACCGTCATTAATGTACCAACTGCTCCTGCCATTTTGTATAAAAACACACGCTTCCCTTATCTTTTTCTCTCTCCTGTCACTTTCAACCCTCCACACAAACACTCTTTCTTGAAGAACCAAGAAACTTCTCGGCTTCCATCTTCGTCTCAACATCCGGCGAATTCCAGGTAATTTGTTCGTTCAACTTCTTATTTTAATTTCTTTAGAATTACCCTTTCCTTCCATGGCTCCAAAGGATGCTGCCAAAATTAGGAAGACTAGCAAGTCCCCCAAGCCTGCGGAGACTAGTGGAGAGGTGATAGTTATCAATGCTGGTGTAATTGGGGGCCCTAGTGTACCCAGCACCTTCATAGAAGAAGAAGTAGATGACTTCATAGAAAAAACTAGGTTGCCAATCCGAATAAATGTCCGAATTCCCGAAAAGGAAGAGCGCCCTGATGACTGTCCCATAGGTTGGATAATTTTTTACGAATACCCCTTCAAAATTGGCCACAAATTCCCTCTTTGCCCCCTCATGACTGAACTTCTCGACACTCTTAAGGTAAGCCCTGGACAAATTATGCCCTTGGCTTGGAGGATCATCCATGTAATTGATGTTTTGGCCAAGGGTATGAATATGGATTTTGGATTAGTGGATCTACTGCATGTATATGAAGTGAAAAAAGTTGAAAACACAAGGTATACCTTGTTCCTGAGATCTGGGCGTTTATCCCTTGTGGGTAATACTGGGGCCGACGACAGAGGATGGAAGAGAAGATATGTATTTGTAGAAAAGGCGTCATTGGGGAAAGATTATGCATTTTTATGCGACGGCTGGAATTCTGAAGGTATAACTTTTGCTCCTTTTGTGATCTTTCTGTGGTCTTAAGAATTTGACATATTCTAATTTTGTTGTACTTTGCAGAAGTTTTACCTTTGTCGTTGGAGGAGAACGATTACTCTCGGACCAAAGCCAACCGACTTCTGAAAACTTATTCGACGGAAGAACGTGCATTCAGGGCCAACTTCAACCTAGTGCCTGCCGACGTCGACGAACATCCCAGGGACCCCGACGAACCTTCCAACAACACTTCTCCATCAATGGCTTCAGGTATGATATACAAACGCTGTCATTTTCTTTGTATAACTTCGTACTCATATTGATGCATCGCTGCCAGAGAACACCAAATCTACGAAAAGTAAATCTCCAGTGGTCATTCTGACGGAAGCGGAGATGCTGGAGAGAACCTTGAAAAGGAAGAGGGCCCAAGCAAGTATGCCTGCCCCTTCTGCCACCGTTGCCCCTACTGTCAAACCTCTTGCCGCCGTCACATCTGATGACGCTAACGCCGTCAAAGACTCAACACCAACCAAAGAAGGAAACTTCAACATTTCTCTTCCCAAGGGATTTTTAGAACACACTACCCCCACCATTTGGCCTGACGCTGAAAAATTAGCCTTTCCAGCGCCTCAACGTCGTCTTGCCAAGCTTCCCATTCATCAAGTCGCCGATGAAGGGCTGGCGCTACAATTGCATGTGAGTCGCCTACCTCCTCATTAACACTATTGCCCCTGTCTTTCGTGATGATAACTTGTGCTTGTCTTAAATAGGCCATTCAAAATTCTTTGGCCATCCGCAACTCTGCTACCGTTCTGGACAAAGAGTGCAAAACTCTTAGGGAGAAATTGGAAAGGTCGATCACTGCTCAATCGGAAGCCGAGAAGGCGCTGAAAGCTAAGGCTGCTGAAGTGACATCGCTGCAAGAAGAATTGGTCACCAAGGTTGTGGAAGCGGCATCACTCAATGAGACGCTGGATGCTCGCACTGCTGAGCTGGAGGCCAAGGTGGCAGCGTTGCAAGAAGAGCTTATTGACACTGCGAGCCTGTATACTTGGAAAACCAAGGCAAGGTTGATGAAGCAGTTCATGGAGGGCCAGACGGCGTCATGGACTCCAGAGGACGACGTCAGAATGTTCCTTGCTGCTTATGGGTCTGAAACAGATCTTGAGCCTGACGGCGTAGCTGCAACTGCTGAGATGACGGCGACAGCTGAGTCGACCCCTGGTGGTGAAAACAAAGATGCCATGAATACAAATTAAAAGTTATTTTTCAATGTTTTTTCATGGTGCTGTGCCGCCAACGCAGAACAATTTCTCTTTTGTTTAGTTGTATTAATGTTAGAACACTGATGTCTCTTTAAACAGCTGCAAGTTTTTAGTTGTGTTACTTGACATATCGCCATGACGGCGAGTATTAATGTTATGTTTCTTCATCGCGTGTTTCATTTGCCCCATGTATATGCATATTTTGCCTATGTTATTGTGTGTATGTATGTATGTATGTGAGTAGGTACCTTTAGTGTTGAGAGCTGTTTGCAACATTGATTGTCATGAAGGGTCAAGTCACCACTTCTAATCAAGTATGCTTAGCTCGTATGTATTGTTGATGACTTCCTAAGGTGTGTGTTCCTTATCGTATGGTAAGTCACGCTGTATTTGTCTGGACGCCGTCGAGTTCTTGTACTTTGATGTAATATGCCGCCGTCATAGAGCATGACGACGTCGGGTTGTCCTATTTCACCTGTTTGAGAATATCTATTGCAAGTCGTCGACGTTCCTCTGTCTCACATACCTGGATGCACGAATAAAGATGAGATGGCCGTTGGTTTTACCAACGGCCCTCCGACGCTCAAGTCATTATGTTGCCTATGACCATAATACTGAAAATATGTTGGAAACAAAATGACTTGATTAAAAGAGACATGTTTCGATTAATTACTTACATGTGACGGCGTCCGTTTTGTTATCAACATACCTTTAAAAATAGTAAAGTTTTAGATGGACGGCGTTCCAGCTTCGTGGGATTTGTTTTCCTTCCCTTGTGCATAGCCTGTAGGCTCCGTTGCCTACTACCTTTTGTATGCGATATGGTCCTTCCCAAGCTGGTGCTAATTTACCTGCATTAAGTTCTTTAGTATTTTGAAATACTTCTTTAAGGACCCAATCGCCTACCTTGAATGTCTTTGCCTTAACGTTCTTGTTGAAACTTCGAGCTACTATCTGTTGTTGCGACGCCATCCGTACAACGCCGATTCTCTTAGTTCTTCGCTAGTAACAAGGTCGTGGCCTATCTCCTCTTCATTTCTCTCCGGCGTCAATAGCCCATATCTTGCCGTCGGAATCTGCACCTCTGGAGGTAAAACTGCTTCGCACCCGTATACTAGTGAGAATGGAGTTTGCCCTGTCGCCGTCTTGGGGGTAGTTCTGTTGGCCCAAAGAATGGACGGTAGCTCCTCTGCCCACTTTCCTTTGGCAGCTTTCAAACGCCGTTTGATGACCTTTATAATCGACTTGTTACTTGACTCAGCTTGTCCGTTGGTTTGCGGATATCTCGGTGTCGCAGTGCTTAGTCGTATGTTCCATTTTGCCAAAAAGTTTCGCGTGGGCGTACTGATGAATTGTGAACCGTTGTCGCAGATTATCTCTGACGGGACGCCGAACCTGCATATTATATTTCGCCATATAAAAGTAATAACTTCTTTATCACGTACCTGGGTGAATGAGTCAGCCTCGATCCACTTAGAAAAATAATCTGTCAATGCTAACATGAACACCTTCTGCCCCGGTGCTTGAGGCAATTTGCCAACAATATCCATGCCCCACCTCATGAAGGGCCATGGGGTAATAGTTGGATGTAGCTTTTCGGCTGGTTTATGAGACATGGCAGCGTGTCGCTGGCAAGCGTCACATTTTTTGGCGTATTCAGCGGCGTCACGCCTTAATGTCGGCCAGTAGTAGCCCATTCGCAAAGTTCCGTTGGACAGCCGCGCGTCCTCCCCGAGTGATTACCGCAACTTCCGTCGTGCATCTCTTGGAGCACTTGTTTACATTCGTCGCCGTCGAGGCAACGCAAATAAGGTCCTGCAATAGACTTTCGAAAGACTACGTTGTCAATCAGAACATACATCGAAGATTTAAAGCGTACCTTTCTCGCTTGTAGTTTGTCGTTTGGGAGTATGTCGTCCTTGAGATATGAAATGATCGGCGCCTTCCAACTAGTGAACGGCGTCATCGTGATCTCGTTGACATCGGCGTCTTTTACTGATCGATCGATCGCTGGTGTCATTAAGTGTACTATGGGTATATTCTTGAATCCTGACTTTCTCATGGCTGAGCCAATATTGGCCAATGCATCTGCCTGCGTATTTTGATCTCTTGGGATCTGATGAATGCTAAATTTTGCGAAAGATTTTACCTTTAACTTGGCTGCCTCTAAGTACGCCGTCATTTTAGAATCTTTGGCGGCGAATTCTCCTTTGATTTGACTAACTATCAACAGTGAATCGCTGTATACTTCGATGTCGGTGGCTTGCAAATCTTTGGCTAAAGTCAATCCAGCCAATAATGCTTCATATTCTGCCTCATTGTTTGTAGCTTTGAAATCGCAGCTAATAGCCCGGGATATAGTGTCCCCTTGTGGCGACTTCAGCAATATACCTAATCCGGCGCCTCGAAAGTTCGAAGATCCATCTACAATCAACACCCATTTAGTGTTAATTGCGTTAACGTCAAGCATACTCACCTCTCTCTGTGCCGAGGCCTCCAATCGTGGGCTGAAGTCAGCCACAAAATCTGCCAAAGCTTGCGATTTTATGGCCGTTCGTGGCTGATAATCGATGTCATAACTACTAAGAGTAATGGCCCATTTGCTCATTCTTCCTGTCAATTCTGGGCGTCTCAAAATTGACTTAATGGGATAGTTAGTCTTTACATGTATGACGTGTGCTTCGAAATAATGTTTTAATTTTTTAGAGGCGGTAACTAATGCCAAAACGAGATTTTCTAAAGAGGAATACCTGGTTTCGGCGTCGACAAGGGATTTGCTTACATAATAAATGGGTAGCAGGCCCGTTGAATCTTCCCTAGTCAAGACGGCACTGACTGATGATTCGCTGACGGCGATGTAAAGCTGCAAGGGCTCGTCTGCCGTCGGCTTGGATAATAAAGGCGGCGTCATAAGGTATTCTTTGAGTTCCTGCAGTGCCTGCTCATGATGTTCGCTCCATTCAAAGCCTTTATTCTTTTTCAGGATGTCGTAGAATAGCCTGCATCTGTCGGAGGATTTTGAAATAAATCGATTCAAGGCGGCAAGACGTCCGGTTAGTTTCTGCACCTCTTTAATGTTCCTTGGGGATTGGATGTTGATGATAGCCTTTATCTGATCGGGGCTAGCTTCTATGCCTCGTTGGGTGACGATGTACCCCAGAAATTTTCCTGCAGACACTCCAAAAGAGCACTTAGTAGGATTAAGTTTCATTCCATACCTTCGAATGACGTCGAATGCTTGTTGTAAGTGTGAGACGTGGTCACAAGCGGCCTTGGATTTCACCAACATATCTTCGATATACACCTCCTTTGTGTCCCCTAACTGGTCTTTGAACATGGCGTTGACGAGACGTTGGTAGGTGGCGCCGGCGTTCTTCAATCCAAACGGCATGACTTTATAGCAATAGATGCCGCGGTCGGTGACAAACGATGTCTTCTCCTGATCTTCTGGGTGCATAAGTATTTGGTTGTACCCAGAGTAGGCGTCCATGAACGTCAGTAGCTCGTGTCTGGCGGTGGCATCGACGAGAGCATCGATGTGCGGCAATGGGAACGGATCTTTCGGGCAAGCTTTGTTGAGATCAGTGAAATCGATGCACACCCGCCATTTCCCATTCTTTTTACCTACAACAACGACGTTAGCTAGCCAATCGGGATATTAAACTTCCCTTACCTTGCCAGTGTCAATTAACTTTTGGCCTCGTCATTGATTATCTGATTTCTTTCGGGAGCGAACTTGCGTCTCTTCTGCTTTACTGGCTTATGATGTGGGTCGACGTTAAGTTTGTGTGTTATGACGTCGGGGTCAATACCTGTTACATCTTCATGCGACCACGCAAAACAATCAGCGTTAGCTGTAAGGAATTCTATTACCTGTTCACGGACGTCGGGGGCCAATGACGCTCCTATTTTGACCGTTTGATCTGGTTTGCCAGCGTCAAGTATGACCTCGTCGACTAGCTGTTCGTCGAAACCCTGTTCCCCCAACGTCTGCATCTGTAATTGCTATGCTTCCTTTTTACGAGGTTTGAGGGACGTCTTGTAGCATTCTCGAGCTATCCGTCTATCTCCTTTAATTTCCTGCACTCCCCACTTGGTAGGAAATTTTACGGACTGATGATACGTGGAGGGGACGGCCTTCATGCTGTGGATCCAAGGTCTTCCCAGGATGACGTTGTAAGATGACGGACAATCCACGACGTAGAATTTGGTTGGCATGTTTACCCCTTTGGCGTAGGTGGGCAGCGTCACTTCGTCCATCGTATGCTTGGCCTCGCCACTGAACCCGACGAGGACAGTAGACTTTCGGATGATATCGCGCTCGTCGATGCCCATGTCTTCTAACGCGTCTTTCATAAGGACGTTAGCTGAGCTGCCATTATCCACTAACACACGTTTTAGTAAACAATTGCTAACAGTAAGAGAGATTACCAAACCGTCGTGATGGATATCTCGGTCGTCACCGAGGTCGTCCTCGTCGAATGTGATAGGCATAGCTTCAAGTTCAGCGTCACGGGGATGACGGAGTTCCTTTGGGATGATGTCTTGATTCGGGACGTCTCTCGCGTGACGTTTAGCTGCAGAGTAGGTTAGTCCACAAATATCTGATCCACCACTAATGACATTAATTACCTTCACATGTGTCGGCGACGCAGGGGGTTGTCGCCGTTCGTTGTAGGTTGATGTTGTTGCTTTTCCCTTCTCAGTTAATAGGTCCTTTAGGTGACCCTGTTTGAGGAGGTGTGCCACCTCACGTCGTAAGGCGACACACTCGTCTGTGTCGTGTCCGTGGTCTCCATGGAACTCGCACCATTTCGACTGATCCCGTCGGGGTGCTGCTTTTTCATTCCTGAAAGGCCACTTAACGGCGTTACCCAAAGAACGTAAATTGTTAACAATACCTGATACGTCGACGCCGAACCCATATTCGGTGAGCTTTGGCGGCAAGCCGGGGTCATTCTTCCAATCGCTTAATGCTCCGTTCTGACGGACGTTGTTGACCTGCTTCGGACGATCGTAGGGCTTCGGACGCCAAGAGCTTTGTTTCGTCGGCGTCGATTTTCTGCTGCCGGCATCATTGAACGCTTTCCTTGATTGCATGTCTTCCTCCAGCCTGATCTGAGCCAAGGCTTTGGCCTGAGCGTCCTCGAAAGTCGGACAAGGGTACTTTGTCAGCTCTTTGTACAAATCTGATTCCTCATCCAATCCTCGTCGGAAAGCCTCAATAGCCGTCCTGACATCGCAGTTGGGGATTGACACTTTTTCCCTGTTAAACCTGTTAACAAACTCTTTCAAAGATTCATCAGATTTTTGCACAATTCTGTGCAAATCACTAGCTTGTTTTTCCATCTTACGGCTACTAGCAAATTGCAAATTGAAAGCATTAATTAATTGAGCAAAAGAAGATATAGTGCCGTTGCCAAGATGGATAAACCACTGCAGTGCCGGTCCCGTCAGCGTTGACCCGAAGCCTTTGCACATACAAGCTTCGCGCATGCTTCGAGGAATTGATATGGTAATCATCCGTTGCTTGTATTGAGCGACGTGGTCATTGGGATCTGAAGTGCCGTCGTACAGCTTCATGGTTGGGACAGAGAACCGCTTCGGAACTTCGATCATTGCAATAGGGTCAGCAAAAGGCGAATCTGCATAGCTGTTTGGTGTCGCTTTCTCCATAGGGCGAGGGACACCGGGGATTCTGGCGATCATGTCTTCTAGTTGCTGGAGACGTTGCTGGATCGGATCATCAGGAGAGGAACGCCGTTGGCCTCTTTGGGGTGCGACGCCGGCGTCATCGTCAGCATAGTCGTCTGAATCTTCGCCGTGCAAAGGGATGTCGCGGTTCACTGGAGTCTCGAAGGCTTCCTCGTCTAGATTGGGCATCTTGGGGATGTTGCCGATGTTGCGAGATTTAGCTCCCTTGGACTGTCGCTGAGCAGACTTCAGGCTTTGGTTCTTCATGCAGGACGCGACATAGCTCTCCTTCAAAGTAGCCATTGCTGCTGATGCGCTCAAGTTATACGATGTTCTTGTGGTATTTTAGGTGCACATTGCTAAGGGATTTGTTCGTAATTGTTAAGGTTTGCATATAAATCATCCTTAGCGGAAGTTCGGAGTTTTGCGATATAAGTTGTGTTAATGTCATGCATTCCGAGCTTCCAAGGTGAAATGCATTTGAGCCGAGCATCACAAGCCACAAGCTCGCCAAGCCAAGCTCGAAGCATCGCTCAGCAAGCCTCGCTCGTCAGCGCACATCGCCAAGCAGCCCGCACACCCGCACGCTCAGCCAGCGCTCACTGCCCAGCGCCCAGCGCTCGCACCTCGCGAGGATTCTCGCACGGTGCGACCTGCGTGGTTTGGGCCAGTTCTTCAGCTCGTTGCGAAGGCAGTAGCCCATCGCACGGTGCGACCAGACTCGCACCTCGCGACCCCTAGGTCGGTCTAAATGTCGGCTGACTTTTGAGCCTTAGTATAAATACTAAACTTTGTTTTTGGACCTAGGGGGCAGCAGCCACAAGGAGAGGGAATTTCCAAAACTCCACTCTTCTCTTGTTGTCTTCTCTTTTTAGTTTTTATTTTCTAGTTTAGTTTTTGTAGATTTCAATTATGGGATTGGCTTATGCTATGCCGATTGTAGCTTGAACCGTTCTTGAACGAGATTAATATGGAGCTTCAAGCATTATTGTGAGATCTTTCTTCTCTATTTATTTCCTTTGATTATGGTTTAATTTCTATGCTTGCTTTCTATGATTTTTGCATGATTATGCTAGGAATATTACTAGTTTGATTGTGCGATTAATCTAATGCTAGATTTAAGAATAGAATCGGATTGTTTTATTCTTTTATCATTTGGTAGCAAACTAGGGAGTAATTTAGATGCTGATCATCTTGGTTATTTCTTAGGGAAATTGAATAAACTGTTGAATGTTTATCGCGTGTATGACATTAGCAGGTCTATTGGTTCTCTGTGTTTATTGCTGCTATTGGATTGAACTTAGACGCAGATCGGACTAGGTTATCCTTTAGTTAGGGTTTTATAGTCACGCTGATCGTGCTATTCAACTAAGAATAAGGAGAATGCGAGATTAATTCTCAACAATAGATAATTATGGAAATGAATAGAGTCGAGGTTCAATGATCGATAATGAATTGAAGTGCATGTTAATCGGATTCAAGATCTTCCCATATTGATTTCTCATCTTGTTTATATGCTAGTTAGTTGTAGTTTAGTTATAATCTACTTGAAACCCCCCTTTGTTATTATTATTAGGTTTCTCGGCCCTTAGCTTAATCTAGGTTTTGAATCACGCTGAGTACTAAACTCGTCCCTGTTTCCCTGTGGATACGACCCCTACTTCCATTATACTTGCTTAGTGTAAAAGAGAGTAGGAGAAATTTTATCTTTGGTTGGGTGGCGTTCACGACAAGCGCGGCCCGCCAAATTTTGGCGCCGTTGCCGGGGAAACGGTGTTACTTGTTTGTATTTAGTGTGATTTTTGGATGGTATTGCTTGGGCTCTTTGTTTTTGGTTGGCCACTCATATAAAGAATTCCCTTTTTGTTTTAGTTTCTAGTTTTCATCTTCCATTGAGCTCTATGTATTTCATTTTTGTATTTTGGACAAGAAGCATGGAACTTGTTGCTTAAACTCTCTTGGGAATGGTTGATTGACTCATACTTTATATCTTGGTTATTGTCTAGCTTTAAACATTTATATTAATGGTCATGACTTGGGTTAGCTAGGAGTACTACTAGTTGATGTTTGTTGTTGCCTTAATGCTAGGTTTGGGATATAATCAGATGTTATATGCTCAACCATGTTGTAGTAAGCTAGGTATTAACGATGCATTGCAAGAGTTCTTCTCAATCAATTTTGCAGGTACTTGAAGTGGAGATTGACATGGAACCACCATTGTCACACATGGAGCACAACCCAATGATTAAGCTTAAGGTATTAAGTCGAGCTCACGACTTTAAACAACAGCGCTTATCGGGAGGCAACCCGAGACCCCTTTGTTTTCTTTCTTTCCCTTTATTTTTCATCAAATTCCCACCACCACAACAAATTTTCTTTCACCCACCGCCCACCCACTAAAAAGATCCACAACCAATCTTAATTCACTTGTAACCAAAATCCACAAAAGAAAATCCGTTGGGAGGACTTCAATAGCTAGGAGTTGGTACACTAGAGGATTGAGATTGTTAATGTATCTTTTCGATCTCTTAAGCTAGGTGCAAATCTCACAAATTCAAAACTTTTGAGCTTGTCATTTGTTTGAGTGATTCGAGGGAGAGGGTTGTGAGTTGATTTATGAGATTTGAGTTGGTGTTGTTAAGAAATTTGAGTTTGACGGATTGTTTGGTCATGAGTTTTGAGCATTCGATCTTCGATTTACCCGATTTTCGATTTTCTCCCCCCCATTTTCAGTTTACTTTTTCTTCTAATTGTCGACACATTGAGGACAATGTGTAGTTTAAGTAGGGGGGAGGGTATTCTCATTCTCATGTATCTATGTTGTGTATATTACTTTCAATTTGAAAAAAAAATGAAAAAAAAAAAAAAAAAAAAAAATGATGATGAAATGAAACCCGCTGAGTTGAAAACCCACAAGGGTGGGCGACTCGGGCAAAAATGGGGGCCCGGATAGGTTGAAAACCCGAAAGGGCAACTTATGCAAAAAAGTGGCTTATATTGAGCGGGTAAGATGGTGAGATGAAAAAAAAAAAAATGTGAGAAGCTAGGATGAAAACCCGAAAGGGCTCCTAGGCAAAATGAGAGATTAAGAGAGAATTATGTATTTTGAAGATTCATTTGCCGGAGATTTGTTTTGGCTTTCACTTTCTTTTGGTTTATTGTTTTTGGGAGTAAGCATGGAATTTATCTTTTTTTTGTCTTTGTTCCATAGCTTGCTTATATAGGTTGGTTGTAATAGTAGTAGTAGTTTATCTTTTGAGGTTTTAGGCGAGTTGTCATTTTGATTGTGGCGTTGGAGTGAGTTCAATTCCTTTGAGATCCTTCAGGATTTGAGCTCACATTTTGGTTGTCGTTTGGTGATTATTGTTGTCGCGTCTTTTTATTTTTCAGGTGAGCTCGAATCTAAGTGTGGGGGAATCATCGTCCCTTACGTTTAGGTTTTTGAGCGGATGTTGTTAAGATGTGATGATGATGATGTAGTTGATGGGGAGTGTAGGTTGGTGTCGTTAATTTGGGTGATGATTCATTTGGTGATCCTCATTTTGAGTTTACTCGAGGTCGAGTAAAGTTCAAGTGTGGGGGTATTTGATGCGCTCAAGTTATACGATGTTCTTGTGGTATTTTAGGTGCACATTGCTAAGGGATTTGTTCGTAATTGTTAAGGTTTGCATATAAATCATCCTTAGCGGAAGTTCGGAGTTTTACGATATAAGTTGTGTTAATGTCATGCATTCCGAGCTTCCAAGGTGAAATGCATTTGAGCCGAGCATCACAAGCCACAAGCTCGCCAAGCCAAGCTCGAAGCATCGCTCAGCAAGCCTCGCTCGTCAGCGCACATCGCCAAGCAGCCCGCACACCCGCACGCTCAGCCAGCGCTCACTGCCCAGCGCTCACTGCCCAGTGCCCAGCGCTCGCACCTCGCGAGGATTCTCGCACGGTGCGACCTGCGTGGTTTGGGCCAGTTCTTCAGCTCGTTGCGAAGGCAGTAGCCCATCGCACGGTGCGACCAGACTCGCACCTCGCGACCCCTAGGTCGGTCTAAATGTCGGCTGACTTTTGAGCCTTAGTATAAATACTAAACTTTGTTTTTGGACCTAGGGGGCAGCAGCCACAAGGAGAGGGAATTTCCAAAACTCCACTCTTCTCTTGTTGTCTTCTCTTTTTAGTTTTTATTTTCTAGTTTAGTTTTTGTAGATTTCAATTATGGGATTGGCTTATGCTATGCCGATTGTAGCTTGAACCGTTCTTGAACGAGATTAATATGGAGCTTCAAGCATTATTGTGAGATCTTTCTTCTCTATTTATTTCCTTTGATTATGATTTAATTTCTATGCTTGCTTTCTATGATTTTTGCATGATTATGCTAGGAATATTACTAGTTTGATTGTGCGATTAATCTAATGTTAGATTTAAGAATAGAATCGGATTGTTTTATTCTTTTATCATTTGGTAGCAAACTAGGGAGTAATTTAGATGCTGATCATCTTGGTTATTTCTTAGGGAAATTGAATAAACTGTTGAATGTTTATCGCGTGTATGACATTAGCAGGTCTATTGGTTCTCTGTGTTTATTGCTGCTATTGGATTGAACTTAGACGCAGATCGGACTAGGTTATCCTTTAGTTAGGGTTTTATAGTCACGCTGATCGTGCTATTCAACTAAGAATAAGGAGAATGCGAGATTAATTCTCAACAATAGATAATTATGGAAATGAATAGAGTCGAGGTTCAATGATCGATAATGAATTGAAGTGCATGTTAATCGGATTCAAGATCTTCCCATATTGATTTCTCATCTTGTTTATATGCTAGTTAGTTGTAGTTTAGTTATAATCTAATTGAAACCCCCCTTTGTTATTATTATTAGGTTTCTCGGCCCTTAGCTTAATCTAGGTTTTGAATCACGCTGAGTACTAAACTCGTCCCTGTTTCCCTGTGGATACGACCCCTACTTCCATTATACTTGCTTAGTGTAAAAGAGAGTAGGAGAAATTTTATCTTTGGTTGGGTGGCGTTCACGACAAGCGCGGCCCGCCAGCTGCCTTGACGCGGTTGAGCTCGTTGATGACCTCTTGAGTTGTTACCCATTCTCCTGCCATTGTCAACACAGGAAAAAGGAAAAAGGCACAAACGAACTAGAAAAAAGGAAATAGAAAATAGAAAAAATGGTAAAAAATGTATATAGATCTTGCTGAGGGCCCCACGGTGGGCGCCAAATTGTTTATGCCAATTTTGTACCAAGTACGTAAAAGGTATTGGGGAGCCAACAACAAGAACAATATACTTAAACTAATGCGTAAGAAATAACGATTAATAAGAATGCAATTAATAAAAGAAGAAACAACCGATTGTTGACGCGGAAAACCCGAATGACGGGAAAAACCGCGGGTGATTCTCTTGACCGCCAATCCACTATAGTTGTGCCGCCGTCAATAACAGCTTGTAAATACAATAGTGACTAGTACAGTATGGCAGAATTTTTATGGAGGAGGAAAGGATGACTGATTACAAGTGTTGAGAGTAATTAGTAGCTAATGAATGAATGTAAAACTAAGTTACACTTGGTATATATAGACTCTTAAAAACCACCCTTGTTACCGTTGGCCATGCCATAGGAATAGGACCCCACGCCCCCCTTCTTTGCAACTGATTCCTTCATTATCTCCCCTAACTACTTTAAGGACCCCACCAATTTTCATCTTCCACATTTGATAACCAACCCCACTTATCTCTCCATTTCAAAATCAAAACTAACACCGTCGGATAAAACGTGGGCCCAACATTTACCACATTTCCAGCTTTCTAGTTTGTAGACTTTCCTTATAAATAGTTGCTTGTATCTCATTTGTTAAGTGGAACAATTGAAGCAGTTTTCTGTTTTATTCTTCCCCTGTCTTCTCTCATCTCTATTATTATAATTTCAACATGGTATTAGAGCCGGGTTAGATCCCAAAGAGAGAGAGAGAGAGAGAGATAGAGTGTGTTAAAAAAAAGCACGAGTGAAGGAAACAAGCAACGCAGCTTGGTTTCAAAAATTGTTTGTGAGCAATTTTAGCCCATGAGAATAAGATTTCATGTTCTATGAAAAAGAGGGCAAAAAATATTTGGGGGTGAAGGAGTAGTCTTCACAAGTATGGAAGTCGTTGATTTCCATGTTTGTTGCAATTGTGAACAAGTCGATATGGTCAATTTGCATGACTATGTCAATGTGTATGTATGGAGAGATGTACTCCATTGAATGGAGGTTGGTGATAATATGCATCAACAAATTTTTAAAAGAAAAAATTGTGTGGGTGGTGAGATGTGCATCACAAATTATCGAAGAGAAGTGCTTCGTGAAAGTTGATAAGAAGAGACCAAGCTCTTCTAAAGTTGAGTGTGCAGTTAAGTGCTCGTGTTGAGATCAAAATATGTCGAGTTCAAGTCGAAGTCCATCGCAATATGGAAGTCGAGTGTCTAGCAACATCGAAGCTAGTCATTAATGTTATCCAACTTTAAAGGAAGGGGGTGTGTTGGAAATAGTCCTTAAAAGTTGGATAAACGTATGAGTTAGTTTGTGGGTATTGTTTGTTTCCACTATCTAAGTAATGCTTCCTATGTTTTAGGTAGTAGTGGTTTGAAGTAGTAGCTTTGTGCGTAAATGTAATCTTCATTGTTCTCATTTTAGTGGGTTAGATATTAAGCCCCACTAAGCTAAGTCATGGGTAAGTTTACCACATTTCCAGCTTTCTAGTTTGTAGACTTTCCTTATAAATAGTTGCTTGTATCTCATTTGTTAAGTGGAACAATTGAAGCAGTTTTCTATTTTATTCTTCCCATATCTTCTCTCATCTCTATTATTATAATTTCAACACAATAACTATGCACGTTTCTTTGGAACAATTTCACCATATAACCATTTTGAGTACGAAGTACGCCTCGTATCTGCTACGTTCCGGATGTTGGAATTGAATCCGTTTGACTATCATCATCAAATTGGAGTAGACATTGAGGTTTATTATCGTTGGGAAGAAATCTTAAACCCTTCTACGAAGATTCTGCGTCTTCGGCTACAACAAGAAACCATCCCATTGCTGCCGCTTGAAACTTCAACGCCAATTGGTCGGTGGGATCTTCTTGGGTATGATCATGTTCTTGATCACACCATGAGATTTAATAAACTCGAGTTTGTACATTGTTTCAATGTCAATTTTCCGCTTTCTTTTCCTGTGACATTGGCGGGGACGAGACTGAGGGATCGATTTCGGAGCGGGTTTGGAGTAAGGGCTACTAATGTTATTACCTCTCGTAGGATTATACATGGTTTGCAGTTGAAGATGGATAAGTTTGGTAATCCACGGAATATTGTCAAATTATTTCTGGGTCCACTAGTTTTACAGTATAACGAGTTTATGGCAGAAGGATTGTAGCTCGTTACCGCTGGACTGGTGATTGCTTGGAGCTGGACATGAGAATTGGGTAGCGCCGATTCATCCGCTCTTCATTGATTATACATGGTTTGAGGTTGGAAAGATAAGGCAGAAATGTAACTAAGTACATTTTGTTTTCAGTTGTTTTTAATTTCTTTCATGTTAGTTAGGAGGATCTTGTTGTTTCGTTATATTTCTGTTTTTATTTTTTTTCACTGATCTGCTTTAAGATACTTGATTAGGGATATTATGATGTAACAATGATAGGAAATAAGAAATAATAGAATGCTTGAAATATTGGATGACATCTTCCATATTGGTGTCCATGATAATCTTTGATTCTTACCTCTTGTCTCATACTCGTAGTTGCTAAAACTTGTCTCAAATTTAGTTTCCTCTGTGTGACTAGAAATTTTCGTTGAGACAAAATAAATAAAGTTTGAAGAACCTAAAATGGAGGAATTCTATATAGCAAAGCACTCAAAGGGTAAAGAGGGAGAAAAGTGAAAACAAAGGTGAAACGTTTTTTACCATAATGTCCCTAGAATTTTTTTAAAGATAATACAATTATCTGAATTTCATTTAAAACTTAAAAGGGTATATGGAGGAGGAGAAAACTAGAATGCCATAGACAATGCTAGAGTGAAGGGCTCTTCCTTCTCTATAAAATTCTCTAAACCATCCCACCGCCCAAAAATAGTAAGATGGTAAAATATTGTTATTGTAAATATAGTATACCAAATGTAATGACATCCAACTGTAGGATTATAAGTACTCTAAGCGGAATTTCATGAATCATATTCATAAGCACTTAAAACAAGATCTCATGCATATACATTCAAGGATCACATAATAGTTGAGAATTAACCTTTGACGCGTGATTTCCACAAAGCTCTTCGAGATCTGGAGATAGAACCGCAATTGAGATTCCTCTACTAAGTCCACGAATCCAGATCAATGCTCCACCAATGCTAATTGGAAGGAAGAGGGACTCTTCTATTTCTTGGAGCAGTATTACGTAGCTTTGAAAGAGAGAGAAAAGAGGAGAGAGAAAATAATGAGAGAATAAAATACTGAGTACTTTATTTTCTCACCCCCACACCTAATTATAGGAACTAATTAGGTTAGGAGTCCTCTCCTTTTCTTTCTCCTTGGCCGGCCACCCCTAGAGTCCTACATGGGCTCTAGGTCATTCTTTTATTGATCCGGATTGTGTAAGTGTGACCTTGTACGTAGGATCCATCTAATTGGACTTCGGGTTTATTATTTACTAAACCTGAAGCATCCTCTAGCAAGACGTATAGACGACCCAATTTAATGACTTTATTATCTCCATAATATGATCCATGTTATATTTAGTAATTGCATTAGAGTCAAGGACACAATTCCTTCAATCTCCCACTTGTCTGAGACGAGTGTGCAATCTTCAAATTCCTTAAGTCTCTTAGTGTCCAATTTGATAGTATGATCATATTTCTATGTCATCCATACTAGTCTTCAAATTAATCCTTGAAATCCGAGTTCAAATTGACAAACAAATGATCATCATATAATCCATTTGAGCATGGCCATGCATTTTTCAATTTTCACTCTCCAAGGGGACAATACACCCATCCTATCTCATATAGGAAGACTTTTCAATCTTGTGGCAACCAAAACTCCCACTCAACTTCTAGCACAACCCAAACACTGCCTTTATAGTCCCATTTTACGGCATGACATTTAACAGTATCAAAGTTATACCAATTATTAGGCTAAGTAGTGTTCCACTCATGTCTTAGGAATCCACTAATATAATTACGAAGTTATAGAAACTTCTAAGTAGGTCTGTTCGATCATGTATCAACTATACATGTCCATATGATTGACTAAACATCTCCATGTTCCCATAGCCCATGAAACGGCGCTATCAATCAATCTTATATGCTAATCCTTTAATAAGTCATTCATGTCCAATTTAACGACATAGATTAGGAACTATGATATTCTATGAATTCTGTTCACTTATGGTGTTTCATTCATCAAATCACATATTTGACAAAACCATTGAATTCAAGATATATTGTGGACATTTTATTTAATACCAAACCAAAATTAAATAAGATAAAATTTTATTTCTCATAAACATAAAATAGCAAAACCATGTCTCTACATTGTAATAAGTTTCTCTAAACCTAGTACAATCTAAAGCCACTCTAACATTTGCTTCAAGCCTATAGCCCTAGCGTGACACTCATGCTTGGGTTGAGGTAGTGGTTTAGTGCGTGTGAACTTTGCAGATCCTGACATCCTTCCTGTCAACAATCTCCCTAATGAGGTAGATGTTTGGATTTGTTATGTGATCTCGGTTCTTTTGCTTGCACAATCGCACCATTGTTATCACAGAACAACTCAATCCCTTCTAGAGCACTAGGTATGATATCCAGCTCTGTCAAGAACTTCTTTATCCAAACTGCTTCTTTAGCTGTTTCAACCGCTGCTAAATATTCTGATTTTGTCGTAGAGTCTGCTACAGTGCTTTGCTTTGAGCTCTTCCAGCTCATTGCTCCTCCATTTAGACAAAAGACATACCCGGACTGAGAGCGGTAATCATCTCTGTCGGTTTGGAAGCTCGCATCAGTATAACCTTTAACAACCAACTCACTTTCACCTCCATAGACTAAGAACATGCCTTTAGTTCTTCTCATGTACTTAAGGATGCTCTTAGCTGCAATCCAGTGTGCTTCCCCTGGATTTGCTTAGAACCTGCTACACATGCTCAAGGCATATGCAACATCTGGTCGAGTACTTATCATGGCATACATGATAGACCCTATAGCCGAAGCATAAGGTATGCTACTCATTCGCTTCAACTCATCAGGCTCAGTGGGGCACTGACTCTTGCTAAGCGATATGCCATGTGACATGGGAATGAATCCTCTGTTCGAGTTTTCCATGTTGAACCTTGCAAGAACTTTATCAATATAAGTTTCTTGACTTAGTCCAATCATCCTTCGAGACCTATCTCTATGGATTTTAATTCCCAATATGTACTCCGCTTCTCCAAGGTCCTTCATAGAGAAACAACTTTTCAAACATTCCTTGACTAATTCAAGCATTGGTATGTCATTTCCCATGAGTAGTATGTCATCTACATACAATACCAAGAAGACTAAGCTGCTCCCACTAAACTTCTTGTAAACACAAGACTCTTCTTCGCTTTTAATGAAACCAAATTTATTGATTGCCTCATCATATCGAAGATTCCAGCTCCGAGATGCCTGCTTCAATCCATAAATGGATATCTGAAGCTTGCAAACCCTTTTAGGATTTTCTGGATTCTCAAAACCCTCAGGTTGTGTCATGTACACATCCTCATTCAAGAACCCATTCAAGAATGCTGTTTTGACATCCATCTGCCAAATTTCATAATCATAAAATGCAGCAATCGCTAAAAGTATCCGAATTGACTTAAGCATTGCTACTGGAGAAAAGGTCTCATCATTGTCTATACCATGAATTTGTCTGAATCCTTTTGCAACCAGTCTTGCTTTATAGACATAGACATTTCCATCTTTGTCTGTTTTCAATTTGAACACCCACTTGCATCCAATAGGGTTAACCCCATCAGGCAAGTCGACCAAGGTCCAAACTTTATTCTCAGACATGGAGTCTAACTCGGATTTCATGGCCTCAAGCCATTTCTCAGAGTCTGGGTTCGTCAAAGCTTGTTTGTAGGTAGTAGGTTCTGAATTCTCCAAAATCATAATTTCAGAGTTTTCAGTTAACAGGAAATCAACCAACCTCTTGTTTGGAATCCTTTCTCTACTACACCTACGCGGGGCCTGAGCATCAAGAGAAATGTTCTCTTCAACTTCTTGAAGATCTTCGCTTGAATTAGATTCAAGTGGGACGGTAGGAGGTTCACGCGTTGAATACGTCATCTCCTGAACTAGACTTTCGTCTTGTCGGGCCGTCTCTGACATGGTGTGAACCACGTCCAATTGTTGCTCATCTCGAATTTCTTCGAGAATTATTTTACTCCCACTTGTCTTTCTAGAAACAAATTCCTTTTCAAGAAAGACACCATCACGAGCAACAAACACTTTGTTCTCTTAACGGTTATAGAAGTAATAACCCCTTGTCTCTTTTGGGTATCCCACAAAGAGACATTTATCTGACTTGGGTGCAAGTTTGTCTGAAAGTAAACGTTTTACATAGACCTCCCATCCCCAGATCTTAAGAAAAGACAAGTTTGGAGTTTTTCCATTCCATAACTCATATGGAGTCTTTTCCACAGCCTTTGAAGGGCTCCTGTTTAGTGTGTGTGCAGCTGTTTCGAGAGCATATCCCCAAAAAGAAATCGGAAGATCAGCAAGACTCATCATTGATCGAACCATATCCAATAAGGTTCGATTCCTCCTTTCAGATACACCATTTAACTGCGGTGTTCCTGGTGGAGTCAATTGTGAAAGAATTCCACAACCCTTCAAATGATCATCAAACTCTTGGCTCAAATATTCGCCACCACGATCGGATCGTAGTGCTTTAATTGTCTTACCAAGTTGATTTTGTACTTCATTCTGGAACTCTTTGAATTTATCAAAAGATTCCGACTTATGTTTCATTAAGTAGACGTACCCATATCTACTCAAATCATCAGTGAAGGTAATGAAGTAATTAAACCCTCCCCTTGCCTTTGTGCTCATAGGACGACAAACATCTGTATGTATGAGGCCCAAGAGATCGCTGGCCTTTTCACCCTTTCCAATAAACGGTGACTTTGTCATTTTCCCCATTAAGCATGATTCACATACATCAAATGATTCAAAATCAAATGATGGAAGAATACCATCCTGTTGTAACTTTTGGATGCGCTTTTGGTTTATATGACCCATTCGACAATGCCAAATGTAGGTTAGGTTTGATTCATTTGATTTTTGTTTCTTGCTATCTATGTTATAGACTTGTAATGACCTATCAAGCACATATAAGCCATTTATCAATTTAGCACTAGCATAGAACATATTATTGTAAGAAATGGAACAACATTTGTTCTTAATTTCAAAACAAAACCCTTCAGAATCCAATACGTAAAACAAATTATGTTCTTAGTTATAGAAGGAACAAAATAACAATTATTTAATTCTAAAACAAAGCCAGATGGCAAATGCAGACTATAGCTTCCTATGGCAAGTGCAGCAACCCGTGCTCCATTTCCAACGCGAAGCTCTACCTCGCCCTTTGCCAGCCTCCTACTTCTTTTTAGTCCCTGCACATCATTAACTATGTGAGAACCACAGCCGGTATCCAATATCCATAAAGAAGTAGAAGTCAAATTGATTTCTATAACAAATATACCTGAAGTGGAAGCCCCAGACTTCTTTTCCTCCAAGTATAGAGGGCATTCCTCTTCCAGTGTCCTATCTTGTGACAATGGAAGCACTTGCTTTCCGCGGCCACCTTTGGCTTGGCGGTTGGCTTAGGTTTTTCAGCAACAACGACAACTTGCTTGCCTTTGTCCTTCTTTCCTGCCCATTTCTTCTTAAAACCCTTTCCCTTCTGAACCATTAGAACCTCTTTCTTTGGTTCTTTAGGGATATTCCTCTCAGCATTGACCAACAACCCGTGCAGCTCTTGCAAAATCTTTTCAGATTCATTCATGTTGAAGGTCATCCTGAACTGATTGAAGCTGTTAGGCAATTATTGGAGAATAATGTCAGTAGCCAACTCAACCCTGTAAGGGAATCCAAGTCGTTCCATGTTTGCGAAAAGACCCATCATAGCGAAAACATGGGGGCCAACAGCTTGACCCGGCTTCATGTGACATTCTAGTATCTCCCTATTAGTCTCATACCACTCAACTCGGGCTTGTATTCGAAACATAGCCCGCAGCTCTTGCATGATGGTATAAGCATCCTTGGTTTCGAACCTCCTTTGGAGGTCCGGCTCCATGGCTGCTATCATCAAGCAAGTGATCGGTACAGACCTCTCATTGGCCTGTATAGCACGACGTTTGTCGGCTTCAGACGACTCATCAGTAATCACAGGAAGTGGGGTTTCTAAGACATTCTCTCGACCCTCAGACCTCAATACGAGTCTTAGGGTTCTTTCCCAGTTGATGAAATTTTCACCATTCAGCCTGTCCTTTTCAAGGAAAGGACGAATGTTGAAAACAGAGTAGTTGTTGTTGTTAGACATAGTATCTACAAACAGAATAAAACAAAGTTCATTATTATGTTTATAAAACAACCTAAAACATGCAAAGGTTTCTAGGTTGATCACCTATTCAATTTTAATGTCCCATTTGAATAAGTGAATACAAGATCCTATTAACATGCAACACTAAGCAGACGGAGGCCTTATCTTAACGTTACATTCTCAAGGTAAGTAAACTCCTTTACTAATTATAACAATTTATAATTCTTGTTTAGATTGGTAAACATCGCATGCTTAACTATCTCTTGCTTCAAAACCCAAAACGCTTTTGATGATTTTGTTAAGGATAACCAAACTAAGTAGTAAAATTCGCAATTTTACCTTATCTCCCAAAATTAATGATAATACCCTGTGGAGGCATGACCTATTACTATTAATTAAGGGTTAATAAGCACTTTATGTTTGGAAAAGCTAACCTTAATATTTGCGGGACCTAAGTTTATTATGTTGTTATGAATTAGTGAACTCTAGCGAATTGATAACCAACATACAATAAACTCATAAGCATTTTAAATAATAATAAAATGCAAAAATAAATATGATCTAGCATGGCCCTAATCCTAAGAACTAAGCATCATGGGCTCCTCCTTGGACTCTTCATGGATCTCCATCCATGTTAGCCGTGGGCCTTCTCTTGATGAGCTCGTCTTTGGATTACATAAGTATCAAAATAATTTAAATAATAGCTAAATTAAATAAATTACAAAAATACTTAACGATACGCAGATCGTATTTAAATTACAAGAATACATCACGATACGCAGATCGTATTTTCTAAATTAAATTTGGGACATACTAGTCATTCATAGCAATTATATCAAATATAAAATGCCACAAAATAATATCACATATTATACTTGCCAATAATCAAAATATCAAATATTCTTAATTAAAGCAAGAGGATAAAATATTTAAGTAATTCCTAACCACCTAAAAATTCTATCCTAGAGAATCTAGCCTACCAATTTTCATTAGATTAAAGAATCAAATTATGGATTTTAATTTATGACCCAGTCAAAATTAAAATAATTAATTAAATTGGAATTTTCTTAATCTACTCAACAAAAAAGATTTACAAAATTTCAAAATAAAATCCAATTATCAAAAATTTTAAAAGAAAAAAAAATTGAAAGAAGCGTGGAGTACGACCAGACCAGCAACAAGGCTGCAACTCCCGACTCCCACGCTAGCACTGCAGCCACGGCCAGAAATCCGGCCACCCACGGCAAGCGGCCTCACCGGAACTCGCCGGCAACCCATCGCGAGCCGACGCCGGCAAGAGGCGCCCAACGCCAGCCAGCCTTCAGCCCGCTTCTGCCCACGTTTTGCGTCGCATGCGTGGCTGCTGCAGCCACCAGCCTTCGCCGACTGCCCAGCCAGTGTCTGTCTATACTTCGCCGTCATACAGACGGCAGACCACCGGACCAGCCACCAGCCGTGGCTGCTCCTCTTCCTCCTCAAATTTTTGTATTTTTTTTATTTAATTTTTTTTAATTTGGAGGAAATTAAAATTACAACATTTTCGCCAAATTAATTTAGTGATCTTAATTAAATTAAACATAAACTATTTTATGCCTAATTCAGAAATTAAATTAAAATCTATATTTTAATTAATTTTAGGGTTATTCATATAAATTAATCTCTAATTCGTATAAAACGCATTTTACATGAATTAATTTTCATACATAAACAAATTTAAACATGAAAATCAGATTAATAATATGGACTTAATATTCGAAATAAAATCAGAATTTTAAATTTCGAAAATTAGGGTTGAATTTTCGGCCACTTTATATTGAAAAATTAAGCAATTAAATCTCCATTTAATCAATTCCAATTATTTATTCAATCCATAATTCAATTCCTCCCCTTAATCAAATTAAAATTAGTCATGAACACATCAAAATAAATCTAATTATTATGACCTAAAAATTATATGCAAGAGGCTAAAACTGATACCACTGTAGGATTATAAGTACTCTAAGCGGAATTTCATGAACCATATTCATAAGCACTTAAAACAGGATCTCATGCATATACATTCAAGGATCACATAATAGTTGAGAATTAACCTTTGACGCGTGATTTCCACAAAGCTCTTCGAGATTTGGAGATAGAACCGCAATTGAGATTCCTCTACTAAGTCCACGAATCCAGATCAATGCTCCACCAATGCTAGTTGGAAGGAAGAGGGACTCTTCTATTTCTTGGAGCAGTATTACGTAGCTTTGAAAGAGAGAGAAAAGAGGAGAGAGAAAATAATGAGAGAATAAAATACTGACTACTTTATTTTCTCACCCCACACCTAATTATAGGAACTAATTAGGTTAGGAGTCCTCTCCTTTTCTTTATCCTTGGCCGGCCACCCCTAGAGTCCTACATGGGCTCTAGGTCATTCTTTTATTGATCCGGATTGTGTAAGTTTGACCTTGTAGGATCCATGTAATTGGACTTCGGGTTTATTATTTACTAAACCTGAAGTTCTATAGCATCCTCTAGCAAGACGTATAGACGACCCAATTTAATGAATTTATTATCTTCATAATATGATCCATGATATATATTTAGTCATTGCATTAGAGTCAAGGACACAATTCCTTCAACAACATCATACAATTTAAACATTTACTCCCGCCATTCCCAAAATATGTTCCCATTTCTCTGTTTTTATGGGAATTGAGGAAGTGGATTTGGTTTCATATTGTGCATTTAGCACGTGTTAGAAATTTCTGATTTTGTTCATTCATCCCATAATATAATGCTTACCTTTCATTTTATTCTAAGTGTCCCAAAATATTGTGCCTACTTCATTTTTTTATCAATTTTTTGTGGACTAACTGTCCTTAATTTTACCATAAGCTTTCCAAAATAACCCTACATTTCTTTCCAAATGTGAACTCCTATTTATCGATGTGCACCATTCTAAGGAACATTTGTTACTTTTTTATTTTTGTTTTCAGAGGGAAAAATAATAAAGAAGTAGTTCCAACAAAAAAAGTACTTTCTTAAATTTTCTATTTGAAAAATCTAGTATTCCCTCTATTCTCCTTAATTCCCGTAAAAAAAGAAGAAATAAGCATTATTATGGCTCCAATGGCGTAAAAAACGCATGGAATGTGAATTAAGTAAATTGGGATTTACTGAAAGTTGTTGATTAAAAAGGAAATGAAAAAATATAATTTAATATGGGCACACTAGTCAGTTTATGTGACTGAGAATTAAACGTGGACACAAAGTTTTAAATATATAAAAGTAGAAATACTAGAAATGGGAGCTAAAAAGAAAATAGGAATAATTTTATAGGACACCTAAAAAGAAAACGAAAATGAGATGGAATAAGGGTTTTTTGTCAGAAAGTACTTAATAAAACACAAGTTTTGTAGGGAAGGACCTAATCAAAATAATTTTGTCAAAAAAGACCTATTAAAATACTTCCGGTTGTTAATAAAAATCATTTCATGAATTTCAAGATAAAACACCAAATTCTGGCGTTGACTTTTTTTTTTAACTCCAATTGACTCTTTCAATTCTTTCTTTCTGTCTTACAACTCACTGCTCTAAGCTCATCTGCAGTAAACGCCAGAATTTGGTGCTTTAGCCTAAAATTCATAAAATGGTTGTTATTAACAATCGGAAATATATTAATAGATCTTTTTAGACAAAAGAAAATTTATTAGGTCATTCTCTACAAAACATGTGTTTTATTAAATACTTTATGACAAAAAACCCGAGTAATAATTTTTACTTTATTAGTCAACTTCAGATCATTCATCATGCAAAGTGGAATCTTCAAATTCACTCCCGGACTTTTTTTCCTATTTCTTCAAATATCCCTGCCGCCAAATCAAACTATGTTCTGCCATATGATATCATAACCCTCACCATTTTTACTAGTACTAGCCTTTATAACGTAACTTGTCAAAAATCAAAAAGCAACCACCTCTATAAAAGAAGAACGATCCCCATTTCCTTACAATCTCACCTCTCATCTCAATCGGACAATCTCATCCTCTTTCTCTCTCTCTCTCTCTCCTCTAACAACATACCATCAAGATTCAAGATGGAAAACCGATATGAACATCTAGGATTTGCATTGTTCAGTACACGACAAGAGATGATGACAACCCCATTGTTAATCAACATATCACCCCGAAATTTCAACAACTTTCTTGAATCAGCAGGCAGTCAAACCAGTGACGACATTTATAATGGTTACAATATAGTGCCAGCCATGTGTGATTTCAGAGGTGAAAATGGTATTACTTCCATTTTCCGATCAATTAATCTTTACTGCAATTTCCTTTACCGCTACACATTTTGCGACAACAATTATGTACCTTTCTTTAGAACAATTCCACCATCATATCATTCTGAGTACGAATTATACTTCTGTTCCGGTTGTAGAACGGTTAGCGGTCTTGTGAAGAGTCCGCCAAAGATTGGAGTTAGCGTCTGCTGGTGAATAGCTGCGCAAGAAGCAAACGTGAACTACCCTCGAGGGGGATACCAGGAAACCCCTCCGACGCTCAAGTCAGCACATGTCCAAATAGGATTTAGAAAGAGAGAGTAGAAAGAAAAAGATAAGAGTTATGAGTGTGAGAGAATGTACCTGCAGAATAGTAACATTTGGCTATTTATAGAAGTACTATTCATCTGACAGGGTGCATAATACTTTTTCACGTGTACGGTCGTAGTGCGTTTGACAATTGGGAAGATTCCCTTATTTTGTCTTGTTGGGCGACCGCCAACGTTGCCGGACCACGTTTAATACGTGCACGGTCGTAGTGCGTTTGACAATTGGGATGATGTTCGCGGACTCGTCCCAGAGATCCGCTAACATACTTAGGTTATACCCATACAACTAGCCCCCCAGCATCATTTGGGGTCTTGACCGCTAAGGATGTTGTCGGTGGACGCGAGTCATTGTCGCCGTGTTCAATTTTTCGGAGAAGTTAATTTGTTGGATGCCACGTGTCGTTGCAGGGAGTTGAAGCATTTCGAAAAGTTAATGATTAGTTTTCCGAAAATCCCGCCCAATACTTTATTAGGTTTTAACTTCGTCATGACACTTGGCAGAAATGTGGAGAGAAGTTGGAGGGCTCTTTTAATCCCAGCCGTTCATCCGCGCATATATATCGGAGCAGTTGTCTTTTTCTGAGTCTTTTATCATACGCTCAAAACTTTCTTTCTCCTTCTCCATTTTTTCTCTGACAAAACCCCCATAGCCGAAGCTTGCATTGTTCAAAAACCGCCTTTTCCGTGCTCAAATCACTTCAAAAAGTTACTCAATCTTCTAGTTTTCACTTTTCGGTTCTAGGGCACTGAAAATTTCATCTCTACATTTCCGGTGGTTCTTTGGCTTCAAGCTCAAGTTTTTTGGTGCAATTTCACTGTTTGGGGACTTTGTTCACCTTTTCCGGCGATTTTCACTCCCTACTTTTACTTTTTTCCGGCGACCCTTCGTTTCCATGTATTTCTTAAATTTTTCTCCTCGTTTCCTTAAGTTTCTTTGCGTTTTCGTCATGTCGGACCAGTCTGATAGCCAGAATGCCCTTAGTGAGGCGTTTATGACCGAAAGTGATCCTTCTTCCCCTCTGGCAGATAGCGAGCCTTCTTCCCCTCTGGCCAATAATGATCCTGCTTCTCCCTTGGCCGATAGTGAACCCGCTTCTCCCTTGGCCGATAGTGAACCTGCTTCCGGTTCAAGCCCTGTGGGGAGTAGGTTGTTAGCGGACATACCCCTTACTGCCGAGAGAGAAAAAGAACTGAGGTCAAAGTTTCTTAACAACCCTGCTACCCCCGAAGAGCATAGCCTGACTAGGAGGTATCTATCCACTAGCCAGAGCGGTGATAGGCAAACGATTAGGGAACTTAGGCATCAAATTATTGCTAGGCGTTCCATTAGGCATCCTCCGGCTGATGCTGTTCCCGACCTTGATGTAGCCCCTCTTAGAGAGCACGCCTGGTTGGATAACTTGGCGGATGCTGGGGTTGAGGTAGTGGCCGATTTTTACGACCGCTTACAGGAACATGCGGCTCCTAACCCTCCTATTATTGATTTAGGTGACGACGGCGACTCCATTGCTACCGTTATGGTTCGCCAGGAGACCGTTTTCCATTGTCGCACTGCTGCGAGTCCAGCTGTTTGCGTAACTAAGGACGCGACTGATTCTTTGTCGGCGCATGTGATTGGGAAAAGTTCCCATGCTGCCGAGTTGAGGGTCGACAGTTCATATCAGATGGAGGAGGAGGTCATAATCGGACCGGGTTCTGATGCTCTATGGCTACCTGATGATTTCAGTGCCGGTCCTCTCAGTGTAGAGATTGATGGATTGTGGCGTCAGGACGCCATTGATGTCGCCTACCCAAGAGTTGCTCGGGATTTATATCATCTTCCCGCGGGATATCGGCTGGTAGTTCCGCTAGAGGGGGCTATTGTGACGGAGTGTCCTCCCGGTCACGTGGCCGTGTATACTCATCACTTCGAGTTTGGACTCCGCCTTCCTCTAGATTCTTTTTTGGTGAAGATTCTGAACGCGTTTAACATGTGCTTGGCTCAACCGACTCCTTTGGCGGTCCGAAATTTGATCGCGTACATCTGGGTTGTACACCTTTTGGACTTTCCGCAGACGTTAAATTTGTTCCGCCACATCCACTGGCTGAAGAAGAATGGATCTTCTAGGCAGGCAGGCTGGTGGTCGCTAACTACGGCTGACAAGAAGATGATTGTTCAGCCTAAAACGACGGGTTTAAAAGGTTGGCAGGATGCCTTCTTCTGGTTGCAAGTTCCCGAGAATTATCCTGTGCATCGCCATTTCACCGAGCCTCGTCCTCACATGGAGCAGCTACCTTCAATTCCGTTAACTGAGGAAGAGTTAACGGCCTTTGAATATTTTGACACAGAAGACTATCTGGTCACTTATGAGGACGGGAAGACGGCTAAGGTTAAGGAGCCCAAATATTGGATTCCTCACTCCAAGTATATCCTGGGAAACGAACCCTTGTCGGCCATGCTGCTCTCTCCCACCCATGAAAATTGTAAGTGTTGTTGTCGGACTGGTCCGTCTGATGATAATAGTAACTACTATATATATATACATATATATATATATATATATATATATTACTGTTTCTTGCTTGTTCGCAGGCTTTGACAATCTTGATCTCGACGCACTTGGCGTTAACGAGGACCTCCGACCGCTAACTCATTTGCCGCCTGCTCCCTCTTACGAGTACGAAACCATGCACGGCAAGACTAACGACCGTCCGGGGGGTGAACCGTAACGGTCCCCAAAACGTCCGCCGAGGTCGCGGTGGGGTGACTGTAGCTCGCGTCCCTGTTCAGGGTGCTACTGCCGCTACTGTTGCCGGTACAAGCGGCCAGCCATCTCCTGAGGTCTTCTACCTCCCGGCCTGTTGCCAGGGGTGGTGGGAATAGGAGGCGGCCCCGCGAGCAAATTGCGGCGGATACATCTGCCACCAAAAGGCAGGCTTTGGCGGATCCTACTACTTCTACCCCCACCCACGAGACTGTTCAGGTGGAAGATCTAAATGTGGATGCTCCTCCAGAGGTCAGGGAACAGGCTGTCGCGACCATTGGTCCTGGTCATATTAGCGGCGCCTCTTGGCTGTCAGGTTCTTACAACTTTATCCGCGAGAAGATTCGGGTGTTGATTACCATGCCCAGCTTTTTGTCCAACTTATCTTCCAGCATCTTTTCCCGGTACCACGAGTGGATCGAGAAAAAGGAGGTACTGCTAAGTGACGCAGTGTCGGCCTCCTTTGCTCGCCGGCCTGTCGTTCCCGGCAAGATTTATCAACCTGACTGGGACGTCAGGGAGGACGAGTAGCTGTATGCCGACATCCCCGAGAACGGTGGCATTCTGGCATACCGTATTCTGAAGGGTATGCAGCTGCCGTTGGACAGGCCGGCAGGGTCCTTGGTAACTCCTGCTGCAAGGCTTGCTCACGACCAACTTGTGGTACGCTTTCGTACTTGTTTTATTATTGTTGTCACTTGTTTTTTATATCCCTATGACGTTCTCCTTTCCTTTTTGCAGGCCAACAATGCTGCTATGGAGCTGATCGAGCAGTATGTTGAGTACTAAAAGCTGGCGGACAGTTATAAGCAGTCACTGCAGACTTGCCAAGACCTGCTGAAGGAGGTGGAGGATAAGCTGGCGACCAAGACCGCGGAATTGCAGCCTCTGGAGTACCAAGATTGTCGCTGAGTTTAAGCGATCCAAGGAGTATGTGGCGACCCTCCACAAGAGATACGATGGCGGATGGGCAGCCGCCATGAGATGTGTATGCAAGACCATTCCTGGATTTGACTGGAATGTAATTGAAGATGCTCATGCTGCCGGCCAACATCTCACCTCCTTTGAGGGGGACCCTAAATTTGCTGACGAGGACGCTATTGCTGATGTGGATCCTCGAGATGTTCCAGATCAGGGAAATCAGGGAACCCCTCTCTCTTGAAGTTTTTGGCAGCTTTCTCTCAGCTCTTCCTGTTCCTCCAATAGCCTGTAGTTTGCAATCTTTTTGAATATTTTCATTAACACTTAATTCAGCCCATGTTGGCATCTGTAAACATTAAACCTATGTTTTTAATTTTATAAGTACGATTCCAACTGAAAGTCTTTTATTTGGCCGCCATCTTTTTTATCTGTAGTTGGCCGCCAAGCCAGTAGCTTTTGTTGTATGGGAAAGTACTTTGGTTATATCTTGTGTTGTTATTAGTTCGATTTTCATATGATTGTTGTATGACTGTTAACATTTTTATCCGTTAATTATCCTCTAGTATGTTATGTGACCGCGAATGCACGTGGGCTTGTCATATGGCTTATGCTTTGTGTCAGATCCATCGTGTGACCGTTATCGCCTTTTGAGCCTGTCATATAACTTTTGTTTTTGTGCTAGGTCTGTCATATGACCGTTAACGCACTTTGAGCCTGTCATATGGCTTTTGTTTTGTGCTAGGTCTGTCATATGACCGTTAATGCACTTTGAGTCTGTCATATGGCTTTTGTTTTATGCTAGGTCTGTTGTATGACCATTAATGCACTTCGAGCCTGTCATATGGCTTTTGTTTTGTGCTTGGTCTGTCATATGACCGTCAATGCACTTTGAGCCTGTCATATGGCTTTTGTATTAAATTTATTGACCTGTCATATGGTCAATTAATATGCATGAAAATAATAAGACGATTGATGAATTGCTAGCGGAGGCTTGTGTTATTTACGTAATAAAAGGTGGCTCTCGGCCTATTACATTGGATGAATCAAACATAGTATTTCTTTAGGACGCTAGCATTCCAACAATTTCTAAGCTCCTTGTCATCCATGCCTTTTAGAATGAAAGAACCGGGAGTAATCTTCTTCGCTATGATATAAGGACCTTCCCAATTAGCCGTTAGCTTCACTTCAGTATGCGTCTTGTCGGTGGCTGCTGTCCTGCGAAGAACTAGGTCGCCAACATCTAACGGCCTCTCTAGGACTTTCTTGTTGTAAGCCTTGCTAATTCTGTCTTTGTAAGCGGCTGCCCTCAGCTCTGCCGAGAGCCTCATTTCTGGCAAAAAGTCCAGATTCTCCATGAGTGCTTGGTCATTTCTCTGAAGGTCTTGGTGTTTGATCCGGTAAGAAGGTAGCCCTACTTCTACCGGCAACATTGCTTCTGTGCCAGAGGCTAGCTTGAATGGGCTTTCTCCCGTTGCTTCCTTCTCTGTTGTTCTATTTGACCATAGCACTGCCGGCACCATATCAGCCCATCCTCCTTTGAATTCATCTAGCTTTTTCTTCAAGGCATTCAAGATTTGTTTTTTCGCAGCTTCTGCTTGTCCGTTGCTCTGGGGATATGGCAAACGGCGGAGTATGCAAACTTCACACGAAATTCTGTTAAAAAAGCTTGTATGGGACGACAGTCAAATTGGACGCCATGGTCGAAGACGATAGCCATGGGAATCGCAAATCTTGTCATAATATTTTGCCAGATGAATTTCTTGACCTGATTTGCTTTGATCTTTGCTGTCGGCTCTGCCTCTATCCACTTTGTAATGTAATCAATGCCCACTATTAGGAATCTCCTCCCTCCAGTTGCTGTGGTGAACGGTCCCAGGATGTCCATTCCCCACTGAGCGAACGGAATTGGGCATAAGATAGGCTGCAAGTCATTGGCTGGCCTGTTAATGACGGGAGCATATCTCTGGCATTTATCGCACTTCTTGACGTAGCCCTGGGCATCTGCTAGCATATTCGGCCAGTAGAATCCAGCCCTCAATGCCTTAAGTGCCAAAGCTTTTCCGCCAATATGGTTCCAGCAAATGCCCTCGTGTATCTCTTCAAGGATTTTCTCGGATTCCCAAACAGTTGCGCACTTAAGCAGAGGTAAACTGAATGATTTTTTGTACAGCTCATCTTGATATATGACGTACTAGCTTGCTTGTCGCTTCAATTTCTTAGCGGACGAAGGATTACCGGGGAGTGTCCCAGTCAGCTTTTACGCCACCAGCTCACTAAACCTCTCCCCTTGCTGGTTTATGATGTTGACGGTCACATGTTTTTCCATGAGGCTCTTTTCCTTCAAGATGTCCACCGTGACGGTTTTCTCGATACTAAATAAGTCATAACTTGCCAATTTAGACAATGCGCCCGCCTTCGTGTTCTCGGCCCTAGGTATTGCTTGAATCTCAAAATGATTCAATTGAGCTATTAACTCCTTGGCCTTTTCCACGTACTTCAGCATGTTGGCCTCTCTGATCTCAAATTCTCCTCTTAGCTGGCCGCTAACCAACTGTGAGCCCGTCTTCAAGTGTACTTTCTTAACGCCTGCCGCCAAACACATTCTCAAGCCCGCAATCGCTGCTTCATATTCTGCTTCATTGTTTGACGCCGGGAAAGCAAACTTGATGGCGTATTGGTACGAATTTCCCTCAGGGCTAATCATCACAATACCAGCCCCGGATTCGCTAACAGCGGACGATCCGTCAACTTCGAATAGCCAGACTTCCTTTTGCTCCGCTTCTTCCTCCTCATATGAGGCTTCCACAATAAAATCTGCCAGGGCCTGGGATTTGATAGCGGTCCTGGGCTTATAATGTATATCATAATCTGATAGCTCAACGACCCATTTCAGCAAGCGGTCGGAGCCGTCCATCTTTTGCAACGCCTTTTCTAGCTGCTGATTGGTTAGAACTTGAATGGGATGACAGTCAAAGTATGGCCTGAGCTTCCTGGCGGCAATTATCACAGCTAAAGCCATTTTCTCGACCAGCTGAAAACGGCTCTCTGGCCCGTTAAGGATGTGGCTGACGAAGTATATTGGTTGTTGCCTCTTCTCCTTTTCCACCAACTACACGGCGGCGACTGTTTTAGGCAAGGTCGAGATATATAGTTGCAATACGTCTCCAGTCTCGGGCCTTGTAATGGTGGGTAAGCTCTTCAAATGCTCTTTTACCGCCAGAAATACTTTGCTTTGTTCCTCTCCCCATTCCAACTTCTTATTTCCCCTTAGCAGCGCAAAGAATGGCAAAGCCTTGTCTGCTGATTTTGAGATGAATCGAGTGAGGGCCGCCATTCTTCCTGTCAGCCTCTGAATATCTTTGACGCTCTTTGGCTCAGGTAGATCGACAATAGCTTGAACTTTGTCCGGATTCGCGTCAATTCCTCTTTTGCTTACCAAAAAACCCAAAAACTTCCATGCTCTGACCCCAAAGACACATTTGTTTGGGTTGAGCTTCATCTTATACTTTCTCAAAGTTCTGAAAGTTTCTTCCAGGTCGTCCAGGTGTTCGCGGTCAGTTTTAGTTTTAACGATGGAGTCATCAACATATGCTTCGTTGTTTCTCCCCCTATGATCCGCGAATACCTTATCGATCAGCTTTTGGTAGGTTGAACCTACATTACGGAGCCCAAACGGCATTGCCTTATAGTTGTACACGCCACAATCCGTGATGAATGCTGCCTTCTTCTATCGGCCTCGAGCAAACTAATCTGGTGATAGCCCGAGAACGCATCCATAAAGCTGAGCAATGCATGGCCACTAGTGGAGTCTACTAACTGGTCTATTCTTGGTAACGGATAGTAATCCTTCGAACAGGCTCTATTGATGTCCGTGAAGGCTACGCACATCCTCCATTGACCGTTAGCTTTTTTCACCATGACCACATTGGCCAACCATTCTGGGTAATCACACGGCTCAATAAAGTCAGCAGCCAGCAGCTTATCAACTTCTTCTTTGATGGCCTTGTTCTTTTCGGCCGAAAAATTTCGTTTCTTTTGCTTGATAGGCGGACAGTGCTGTCAACATTTACACGATGTACCATCACGGCCGGGTCTATTCCCGGCATCTCATCCGCCGAGAACGCGAAGACATCTGCATTTTCTCTTAGGAGAGTCACCAAGTTGACCTTGACCTTTGGGTCCATGTCTATTCCGACAGCAACTGTCCTTGCCGAATCCTCCGCCAGCATCTTCTGCTTTGTCTCTCCGCCCGGCTTGGGCCTTGGCGTATCATCAGGCATGGATTCCAATTCTTCCAATGAAACTTCCATTATCTCCTCATCCCCTTTCTCGGAATCTTCCTCATTTGCCAGAGCTCTCCTCTGAGATCGCCTTTGCTTCCGAGTTGGCGGATTCAGATCTTCTACCGGAATTCTCCTTGCCGGCTGCTTTAACGCTGTTAGATAGCACGATTTCGCCATCTCCTGATTCCCTCTCAGCTTCGATGTCGTCCCCAGATTGGAAACGTACAACATGGTAAGATGGTAAGTCGACACAACCCCTTGGACGTCGTGGATGAAAGGTCGTCCGATAATTGCATTGTAAGCTCCTGGTACATCGACTACCAAAAATTCAGCCATGACATCCCTGGCGTTCTCATCCTCTCCTACCATGACCGGTAGGGTTATCAGACCTTCTGGAATTACTGACGCCCCCGAAACCTATCACCGGGTAGCGAACAAGCTTCAAATGTTCCCGGCCAATCATCAATTTTTCAAAAGTTGAGAAATACAGTATATTTGCGGAACTTTCTCCGTCTACCAGGATTCTATGGATCAAACAATTTGATACTTTTAACGTGACCACTAGAGGGTCGTCATGAGGATATACGACGTGCTTCGCGTCTTCCACAGTGAAAGACATGGCGGGCATTACTGGCGGCCTTCTCCATTGCATACTTTCGTTGAAATTGACCTGGTGCCTAAATCCTTTTAGGATGGCCTTTGCTCCGTTCACGCTGCCGCCATGAATCGGACCGCCACTTATAACGTGAATTTCCGAGATCCACGATTGCACATTCAGGTTATTTGGCTTTATCACGTCTCCCTCCTTTCACTAAGCCTTGTATTGAGTGAAGTAACCCCATCTTATCAGATCCTCCAGACTATCCATCAAATGCCTACAGTTCTCAGTAGTATGACCATGATCCCCATGAAAGTCGCACCACTTGCTCTTGTCACGGTTTTTGTGAAACATTTGCTTTGGACGCTGCCACTTGTCATTCTCCTTGTTCACCTGGTATATCTGAGCTCTTGAAGCCGTGAGCTGCGTATACGCATCGAACTTATCTTTGTACTCAAACCTTTCGCGGTCATTCTTCTCGCGGTCATTCCCTTTCTTGACCACATTTGACTCTTGCTTCCTTTCATCTCGGCCACAATCATTTTCGTGGCCCTTTTCTTTCTTCTGTTTATCATCCTTCTTCTTTTCAGGCTTGCCTTCCTCAAGACTGGCTCTAGGGATGTGAAGGTTTTACAGCCCAGGTAGCTCCTGAATGCGAACCCCTCTATCAACCTGGTCATTAGAGCTAAGACGGCCAGATCCTGCTGAAGGCGGGGAATGGTGACCGCCTCGGCAATAAAATGGCAAACGAAATCTCACAGGCTCTCATTTTCCCGCTGCTTGATAGATAACAACTCGCCAGTTGTGCGCTCACGGTGCCTGTTGCTCACGAAGTGAGTGCTGAACATAGACGAAAGCTGAGAAAAACTAGAAATATTACCAGCCTTGATGCTCTTAAACCATGTCTGAGCAATCCTAGTCAGAGTGGACGGGAAGACCTTACACCAGATAGCGTCCACCTAGGTGTATAAGTACATGCGCCCCTCATAAGCGGCCACATGGTCATCAGGGTCTGAGATGCCGTCATACTTGCAGGACAGCATCTTGATCCGCGGCATGGGGTGGTTCAAGATTTCTGGAGTAAAGGGGGACAACTTAGGCTTGATCAATAAATGTCCGCCAGCAAAATAATTGCTTGCACCACTGGTGCTCTGTTCTCGGTGAGAACGACTTTGATTCTCATCTTTAGAATTATTGAGATCCTCAGTCTCTAGGATGGCTACTTCATACTCTGGGTCCTCAATTTGCCTTTCCACCTGGCGTCCCTCCTGAGTGAAGGTTCGCATTCTCCTTATCGGTGTACCATCGGCGTTGCGACCAGTCATGGTCGGCATCCGCCTACGAACTTGGCCAATCCTTGGATTAGGAGTGGGGATGTTGTTAGGCTGAGTAGCACCCATTTGTAACATTTGGATGAAAGATGCTACAGTTTGTAGCTGCTCAGGGGAGAATTGACTGAGTTGAGCCAAGTTTAGTGGTCCGCCACCAGTGTTAACCGGAGATACGTTGTTCTCAGGAGTTTGTTGTTCGTTGCCATTATAGGCCCCTCTGGTGTTGAATATGGGTGCGCCTAATGGTCCGGTAATGATGGGTTGTGTTGAGCCCTGACTGGCTTCGAACCCTAGTTGGACCACATACGTAATTGTTTGCTCCTTCATGATAGCGTTCACAAAGATGGGAGGCCCCTCCTTCTAGCGCCAAATTGTTCCGGTTGTAGAACAGTTGGCGGTCTTGTGAAGAGTCCACCAAAGATTGGAGTTAGCGTCCACTGGTGAATAGCTGCGCAAGAAGCAAACATGAACTACCCTCGAGGGGGATGCGAGGAAACCCCCTCCGACGCTCAAGTCAGCACGTGTCCAAATAGGACTTAGAGAGAGAGAGTAGAGAGAGAAAGATAAGAGTTCTGAGTGTGAGAGAATGTACCTGCTGAATAGTACCATTTGGCTATTTATAGAAGTACTATTCATCTGACAGGGTGCATAATCCTTTTACACGTGTACGGTCGTAGTGCGTTCACAATTGGGAAGATTCCCTTATTTTGTCTTGTTGGGCGACCGCCAACATTGCCGGACCACGTTTAATACGTGCACGGTCGTAGTTCGTTTGACAATTGGGATGATGTTCGCGGACTCGTCCCAGAGATCCGCTAACATACTTGGGTTATATCCATACAACTTCGTATCTGCTACATTCGTGATGTTGGAATTTAATCCGTTTGAATATCATCATCAAGTTGGAGTAGACATTGACGTTTATTATCGTTGGGAAGAACGCTTAAACTCTTCTAGCAAGATTCTGCGTCTTCGGCTACAACAAGCTGAAACCATCCCATTGCTGCCGATTGAAGCTTCAACGCCAAGTAGTGAGTGGCATCTTCTTGGGTATGATGTTTTTGATACCACCAAGATAATATTTAATAGACTCGAGTTTGTACATTATTTCAATGTAGATTTTTGGCATTCTTTTCCTGAGACATGGGCGGCGACGAGAATGAGGGATCGATTTCGGGATGGGTTTGGAGTAAGGGCTACCAATGTTATTACACCTCGTATGATTTTACATGGTTTGCAGTTGAAGATCGATAATTTTGGTAGTCCACCGGATGTTGTCAAATTATTTCTGGGCCCAGTTTTACACTTTAACATAGACTTTTATCACAAAAGGATTCTAGTTCATTACCGCTGGACTGCTGATTGCTTGGAGCTGCGCATGATGATTTGGCATGATAATTGATTAGGGGTTTGAGGTAGGAAAGATAAGGCAGAGATGTAACGAAGTAGATTTTGTTTTCAGTTGTAGTTACTGATCTGCTTTAAGATACTTGATTAAGGATATTATGATGTAACAATGAAAAGAAATAATAGAATGCTTGAAATATTGGATGACATCTTCCATATTGGTGTCCATGATAATCTTTGATTCTTACCTCTTGTACGTCTCATACTCGTAGTTGCTAAAACTTTTGTCACAAATTTATTTTCCTCTGTTTAATTAGAAATTTTCGTTGAGACAAAATAAATAAAGGTTGAAGAACCTAAAGTATGGGAAAAAATAAATAATACAAATACAATTTGATCACTTGCAGATGAATCCTTGTACCATAACAAATCTTTATCATATCTAGTCATTATTTCAATTATTTTTTAGTAGCTAGGTAAGGAAAAAAGAGCCTATGAGATTGACATATCTCGTCATGTAAAGAAAAAAGAGCCTATGAGCCCTATGATATCGTCAGTCAATTTTGTAGGTTAAACTCATTTCGCAAATTAGACTCAGTAAGATTGGAGTGGCGGGGGATGGTAATGAAAACCTTACTCATAAAGACCCTCGGGGTTTGATCCCATTAGGTGGCATTGAAGTTATGAGCCTGAAGCGTGGCAGATTGAGAAATCTTTATTTTCACTTGAAATTTCCTAAACTTATTAGATCTGATTTGAGCTTATTAGATATGATTGACTCCAATCTAATTGAAGTTTATTGAACCTGGTTGGAACTTGTTACATCTGGTTGGAACTCGATCGTCAAACCTTATTGACACCTTATTTCTTGATAGTTATTGATTTGTCTATTTATTATTGAATACTCTCCCATACAAACCTTTAACAATTAATATCTTTAATTAGAGATTACTAAATATTATAAAAATTGAATATTTTAAAGCAACACATCTTAGTTGAATCAATTAAAAATTTTTCACAATCATATGTAGTTTTTTATGTATAATAATAACTAATGTAAACATGCATGCGTGGTCAAATTTTTAAAAGTTTGATTTGAAAATTCCAAGTGAGTTAGGTAAAAGAACATAAAGTACTTTCTCTGCATTCTTTTCGTTTTCTCACTTGGATTTTAACACTATTTACAATATTGACACTATGTTGTATAGCTATAATATTAGTAGTAGTAATTATATTATAACCTAACAGGTACTCCATTTATATTTTTTACTCTGCCTATTTTGACTGTGTCATTTGCTGATGAACTTAATTCTTTGACCTTAAATATATTTTATTACATTTTAGTAAAAATTATTACGATTGAATAATACACTACTCATTGAGAAGAATAAAAAAAGACCCCACATGACTATTTTTCTTATAAATTGAGAAGAATTTTGGAGACTCTCTCCAATTATAAATAGTGTTAAGATTCGAAGTGAGCAAACTAAAAAAAATAGAGGGAGTATAATTATCAAATATTATATAAATTATGGACGATTTTACAATGGCTACAATAATATTGTAGCCACCATAATTTGTGTAATCTGGACCATCAATTTTTAGTTTTACATCTACTTCATTCATTAAGTTGAATTTATATTTAAATTATAATTAAAGTTTATACATTAATAAATTTGTATATTATTATTGTATGTATTAATTAGGCTTTTTTTTTCTACATTTATGAAATAATAATTATGTATTAGTTAGTAGATACTTTTTTATAGTTATTTATCTGTCTATTTGCTTTCTTATAGTCTCCCATACACACCTTAAACTGTTAATATCTTTAATTAGAGATTCATATGTATTCTAAAATTCGAATATTTTAAAGCTACACATCGAGATAGATCTATTAAAGTCTCTCACAATCATATGTAGTTTTTTCATGTACAATAATAACTAATGTAAACATGCATGCATGGTCAAATTGTTAAAATTTTGACTTGTATATAAATAAGTGAGTTAGATAAAAAACAAAATAGAGTACTATCTCTGTATTTTTTTGTTTGATCACTTACAATTTGACACTATTTACAATTTTGACAATATGTAGTGTAGCTATAATATTATTAGTAATAATATTATATAATAGGCACTCCATCTATATTTTTTTAGTTTACTTATTTTGACTGTGCACGTTTGCCAATGCACTCCATCTATATAATATCATAAAGATTGAATGGGGTTATGGAATTTCTCGGAAAGTTTGAAATAAGAGTAAGTAGGAAGCGTCGGAACTAGATGAAAGCCAGTGCCAGTTCATGAATGGCAAAGGGTGCCGCTATCGGGTGCGATTCCAACATTGGCAGTTCGTGTTTAACGTCTTTCCAGTCAAATAAAATCTTTGTTGAATGGCCGTTTTTCGAGGCTTTTAGCCAGTTCAATAATGGGATGACTTTGCCGAAGAAAATCACGAGTTTTAGCACATTTTGATGTATTGAGACAAATCAAACTAGACCTCACATGACTATATTCTTTTCTTATATTTTAATAAGTATTTAGAAGATTCTCTCTGATTGTGAATTTTATTGTCAAGGATCCCCGTAAGCAAGCTAAAAAAATATAGTGCGAGTATTGAATATCAAATATTAATTTGTATTTTACAAATTATTGCATACTTATTTATTATTTGCTTGTATACTTCCGAATTGGAACCATGCATCTTATGTCATATTCCTATTGTTAATTAATCTTTATATACTAACTATTAATTAACAACTAATGAACATTAGCCTTCATTAGATTTTATCGGAACTTATTAGATCTTATTGAAACTCATTAATAGACGTAATGATTAGAGCTACTTGGACCTAGTTAAAACTTATTAAACTTGATTTTAACTAATAGGAACTTATCCAAACTAAACAAATTGTTATCTGAATTTTGGCCTAAAATTTTGTCTAAAAGGTAAAAGAATGCACATGGAATTGATGATCAAACTAAGATGTACTCCCTCCATTCTCTTTTGTTCTTCCTATTTTGACTTCTATACGTTTGCCAATGCACGTGTTTGACCTTAAATATCTTTCATTGTGTATTAGTAAAAATTATAAGGATTAAATATTAATAAAGTACTCATTGAGACAAATCAAACAAGACCTCACATGACTATATTTTTTTTTCATATGTTGAAAATAATTTAGAAGATTCTCTTCAATTGTGAATAGTGTCAAAATTCTAAATAGGAAGAACAAAATAGAATGGAGGGAGTACATCATATTATTAATTAATTCATTTATATATGTTGATTACTAACATTCTTCTTAAGCTTAAAAAATGATACCCTTAAATGATCTTATACCATACTATACACTAGTGGAAAAAACATCATCGTATCCAGTCAAAACACGGGTTATTGATCCGGTTTTGGACCGAGTCAGTTGAAAATCGGATCAGGTATCCACTAACTTTGACCAATATACAGTTAACTGGTCCGATTTTTGGGTGAAAACAAGATCAGTTGAGCCCCAAAAAATAAAAATAAAATATTATTTTTAGCAAAACTGGTGCTATATTATGAGTCGAAGGGAATATAAAATGTGTGGAATTTTGTGCTAATTAAGTAAGTGGGGATTTACTTAAAGTTGTTGATTAAAAAAAGGTAACGGAAATTAGAATTTAATATGTCTACACTCGTCAGTTTATAATGAATAAGAATTTAATATGAGCACAAACTTTTAAATATATAAAAGTAGAAATACTAGAAATGGGAACTAAAAAGGAAATAGGAATAATTTTTTAGGACACCTGCAAAGAAAATGAAAATGAGATGGATGAAGTATATCATAAAAAAAAGTCAAAATGTTAAAAGAGAGGAATAATTATTACTCCCTCCATCCCATAATATAGTGCTTATTTTTTTTTTGCACGGGAATTAAGGAGAGTGGAGGGAGTAGTAGGATCTCAAAAAAAAAATTATTTAATAAAGTACTTTTGTCTTGGAACTACTCCTTTAGTTTTGTTTTCCTTTACAAAAAATAAAAAAAAAATAAATGTTCCTTGGAATGGTGTAAAGTAATAAATAGAGGCACACATTTTAAAAGAAAAAGTAACGTATT
The DNA here is from genome assembly GCA_947646795.1 of Beta lomatogona. Taxonomy (NCBI): domain Eukaryota; kingdom Viridiplantae; phylum Streptophyta; class Magnoliopsida; order Caryophyllales; family Amaranthaceae; genus Beta; species Beta lomatogona. Next base: position 734,161 of record CANSNZ010000244.1, on the reverse strand, counting down.
TTGGAGAATTTGTGTAAAGATTAAGGATAATTTAGTCCAAATAAATTGATAAAAATAAAATAAGCACAATATTTTGGGACACACAAAAAGAAATGTAAGCACTATATTATGGAACCGATGGAGTAATCAACTTCAGATTATGCATCTTGCAAAGTGGACTCTTGAATTCACTCACAGTTTTTTTTCTATATCTTCAAATTTCCCTGCATATATATGACTGCCGCCAAATCAAACTAAGTTCTGCCATATCATATCCCTCACAATTTTCGCTAGTACTAACATTTATAACAGTAATCCAGAACACCTAAGGACAACCCCAGTATTAATCAACATATCACCCCGAAATTTCAACAAGTTTCTTTCATCAGCAAGCACGCAAACCAGGGACGACATTTATAATGGTAACCGTAGAGTTCCAGCCATTTGTGACTTCAGAGGTGACAATGGTATTACTTCCCGATTGATTAATTTTTACTGCGATTTCCTTTGCCGCTTCACGTTTCGCGACAATAACAATCTCATCGAAAGGACCACTTTAACGCCCCGTAATTATGTATCTTTCTTGCGCACAATTTCACCATCAAACCGTCTGTCTTTAAAACTTAAATCCAATACATTTGTGATATCGGCATTCAATCTATTTGAATATCATCATCAAATTGGAGTAGACGTTGAGGTTTTTTTTCGTTGGGAACAAAGCTTAAATTCTTCTAGCAGGATTCTGCGTCTTCGGCTACAACAAGAAACCATCCCATTGCTGCCGATTGAACCTTCAACGCCAAGAAGTCGGTGGACACCTCTTGGGTATGATGTTCTTGATCCCATCAGGATAATGTTTAATAAACTCGAGTTTGAACGTTATTTCAATGTCAATTTTTCGCTTACTTTTCCTGAGACAGTGGCGGGGACGAGACTGAGGGATCGATTTCGGGACGGGTTTGGAATAAGGGCTATTAATGTTTAAACCCCTCGTAAGATTATACATGGTTTGCAGTTGAAGATGGATAAGTTTGGTAGTCCACCGAATGTTGTCAAATTATTTCTGGGTCCAGTTTTACACTTTAACAGACACTTTCATGGCAAAACGATTATAGTTCATTACTGCTGGACTGGTGATTGCTTGGTGCTGGGCATGAAGATTGGTACAATTGACTAGGGTTTTGAGGTAGGAAAGATAAGGCAGAACTGCAGAAATGTAACTAAGTAGATTTTGTTTTCTGTTGTTTTTAATTTCTTTCATGTTAGTTGGGAGGATCTTGTTGTTTCGTTATATTTCTGTTTTTATTTTTTTAGGGCGGCAATAATCTTGTGTTATACTTGCAGTAACTGATCTGCTTTAAGATACATTTTTTGACGGGTGCTTTAAGATACTTGATTAGGGATATTATGATGTAACAATGAAAAGAAATAAGAAATAATAGAGTGCTTGAAATAATGGGATGACATCTTCCATATTGGTGTGAGGTGTCCATGATAATCTTTGATTCTTACCTGTTGTCTCATACTCGTAGTTGCTAAAACTTTTGTCTCAAATTTATTTGTCCTCTGTTCGTTTAATTAGAATTTTTCGTTGAGATAAAATAAATAAAGGTTGAAGAATATAAAGTATGGGGAAAAATAAATAACAAAAATACAATTTGATCACTTGCAGAAGGATCCTTGTACTAAAGCAAATCTTTATCTTATATAGTCATGATTTAAATTATTCTTTAGTAGCTAGATAAAGAAAAAGAGCCTACTTAATTGACATATTTAGCAGATGTATCAGTCAATTTTGTGAATTAAACTCATTTCGCAAATCAGACTCAATAAGATTGGAGTGCGAGGGGATGGTAATGGGTTAATGGCAGGGCCGGTCTTGGCAATTTTTAGGCCCGAGGCGGTATGATAAATGAGAATAATATATATATATATATATATATATATATATATATATATATATATATATATATATATATATATATATATATATATATATATATATATATATATATATATATATATATAGATTGGGCTCGCGTGAGAAAAACATGTTTATGTGAGAATACTTACTTATATGAGAATAAATCTCTACCCTTAAATCACTCTCCTCTGACGGCTGACGTTTATTGCATTTCATTAATCCAAAGAAAACAGTCGTGCTTCCTCAACATACAGTACGTAGCTCAACCTACTGTAGCAAATTAGGAATTTCGTCCTCCATGGAAGCTCGAAGTTTCAAAGTAGGTCGACCTATTGTAGCAAACTAGCAATTTTCCCCTCAATTGAACCTCGGGCAAGACTCAAAGTCCTTCATTGAAGCTGGAAGAAGATTCAAACTGGTATTTTTCGGATTTTTTAGGCTCTATTTTTCAGTTTTTCTCTGATTTTAGGGTTTTATTTTTTATAATTTTGATGTTGTTACTATGAAATTAAGTGATGGAAGATGTGATTCTCATTTTGCCTATTTATTTTAGATGTTTCGTTTTATTTCGTTTTGGATTTAGAGCTTTGTAAGTAAGATTCAAAGTGCTCTAAACTTTCATCTTTTTTGGGTAATATGGCGTTTATGTGCTTTAGTTGAACTCCATGTATTTCTGATTCTAAGACTAAGTATTTATAATTGGTGATGTTCTTTTAAGCCAGTGGTGATGTACTTTTAAGCCAGTGGTGATGTATTTTTGTAGTTCAAATCCTTTCCTATTATTCTTGAAATGGTTAGATTAACATGCTAGGTCACTGCCCTTAGAATCTTATTACTGGATTTAAGTTTTTGATTCTTCTTAGATCACTAAATCTAATCAGATTGCTTGAAAAGTGCTGCACATCTCTTTCTGTTATTTATATTTTTTCCTTCTTAAAGGATTCAGATTGACTAGGATAATTATACCTACCAATAATATACTTTAAGTGACTAGAATAACTTAGATAGATGTATAATTGATACTTATGCTTGCATAAGATCATATATTTGAGACTCCTTGACATTTGCACCAGCTTTCTCAAGTCCAACCTTGAGTTCCTCGTAAGTGATTTGGCCACTATTGTCTGTGTCTATCATTTTGAACATCTCTTTGAGGCCTGCGATTTCTTCTTCAGACAGGTAATCTGCAATCACCTGCAATATACAATTAATTCATTTATGAGTCAATTTTTACATATCAAACAAAAATCAGGTCTGCTGTTTGCTCAGGATGACAAAAACATCATATTACTTCTAACATAAATGGTAGCTAAGCTGCATAACTTTCATCTTGGTAAAGAATTTTTTTTACCATGTTTAGAGCCATTTTCTTGAGTCTATTCATGGCCTTGAACTGCTTCAGACGACTCAAAACAGCAGAATCGAGAGGTTGGTCAGGGGCTACACCATCAACCTGCACCCAAGGATGGCCTGCAAGGAATTTGAGTCAAGCATAAGCAAGAAATTTTATTTTTCATGTATTCAACATCTCAAGGAATTTGAACTTGATGGACACAGGAAGAAATGAGGGATCATTTTGTTATATGAGTTGATGATAATAAGATGAATCAGTGTCCAAGGCTTTGTGCTAAAACATTTGAGTAACTACTTGAGAACAGGAAAAATATAGATTGATACCTTTCTTGCAATTTGTATAATCGCAGTACTAGGTCTAATAATAAATCAAGCTACAGCCTTATCAAGCTACAGCCTTATTGAAGGCTACCATCTTCATTCTACCTTGGCCAGGATTCTGTTATGCACGCATATACAAGGCCACTATCAAGCTAATTTATGCAAGGAGAAAGTCAAAGGGAAAAAGGATCGCTGTTGACAATAGGGCTGATTGTGGAAGTGAGAATATTGAGGCTGATTCTGGAAGTGAATATACTGAGGCTAATAGTGGAACAGGTGGCACTATGACACCTATTAGTGACAGGGAATAATCAGGAATAACTGTAGAGAGAGAAGAATCAATACTACTAGCTAATTGTTCTACCTATTCTTATGTTCTTCTTCTATTCTTGTTATGCTTTATCTTTGTATTTATCTTAGCAAGTTGCTGCCTTTAGTTGCTTCTTAGAGTTTACTCCATTGTTGTGTTAAGTTGCTGCTCTTCCTCTTCCTAGGTTAGTTTATAACAGATTCAATTCTCATTTCGGAGGGAATCTAATAAATCTGCATATACTCATTCACATTGTTGCATATATGCTTATAGCTATATCACATACTTTATATTTCACTTGTTGCATATTGGTTATGAGTTTATGTAATTTGTTTATGTCATTTTGAAAAGCATCTAAGATTTTTAAGTATATAGAGGATGACTGGATAGTATATTCTTTATGTCATTTTAGAAGTACTTTTTCTTGTTCTTTGTGGCCTAAATAATTCCATTTTGGGTTCTCACTTACTGCTACAATGTAAATTTGGTAGGTTCAATAATCTATTTTTGTTGCCAGGCCTTGGATCACCTTAAATGCCATGACCAACTCACGCTTGTTATAGATAAAGAATTAGAATACCGATCTCTTAACTTCTCCCTCTTATTTGTAAAGTTAGATTTCATTATTTTCATTCATTATTATCTCCTTATTTGAACTTCTTCTCTTATTCCTATCTTAGGACTTAACAATTTAATTCTTCTCTTATTGCAGGTCTTTTGTTCTATTCTTCGAAGTGGTTGTTATGTAGTTTTATGTTTCAATTTCAAGCATTCCAAGATTGATATTATTGACCAAAAGATGCTAAATGGACTATTGAATGAAAATTATGGTGGCTACGCGACAATATTGGTAATGTAGTGATATTAATTCATCTCAATTACTTTGTTCTATTTTATGAACATAGTTTATAATACCATTAATAATCTGCGTTTGTAGGCTAAGGCCTTTTCTAACTTTTTGGAGTCAAGTGGTGACCCAAGAGCCGGAAAGGTATTGAATTTCGACCTAAAGCTAATCAAAATGCAATGGAAATCAAATGAGCATGATGATATTGATAGTGGTGTGTATGCATGAAGGTACTTGGAAATGTATATGGGGCAAGGAACTCCTTCATGGGATACTAGCTTAAGAAACGATGTAAGAAATTTTCTTTTAGGTTCTTTTTTCTAGTTATATTTGATTGTAAAGCTAATGAATATATGATTATTTTTAGGCTCATTTTCTGAAAACTTTGAGAGCCAAGTATTGTTGTGAGATCTTGAAGGATGACTCCAACGTGGTCAAAGAAGTTATGGTGAAGAATGCTAAGGCGATGAAATGAGCAAGCGACTTGGAAGAATTGTATTTCAGAGAAATTTGTCATATATTTTGTAAAGAAAGAAAGAGATGTAGACTTTTACAAGTTTAGAACCGGTCGATTATATGACATATTGAGAATTTCATATGTATAAGCCTTTTTTGAAAATTTCAATCATGTATGAAGTGGCATCACACAATTGGTCGATGTAAGATATATTATGCTTTTCATGCTTATAGTATTAAATATGATTTCGGACTAAAATTTCCTTGTCCTGGTAGTGATGTATTTTCAAGCCATCGTTGATGTACTTTCAAGCCATCCGTGATGTACTTTAAGATGTCTCAAAATGGACATTTTTATGATGTATGTTATCTTCAATGTTTTTCTTTCTTACTCTACTTGACAGATATACCATGGAGCAGTGTTGTGGTAGAACATAATTTTATTATAAAACATGATTGTGCAGGGTACAGCCAAAGTTTATTGAGTAATTAAGAATGAGTGGAGACTGAAACTATGGGGGAGAAATCTGCACTGGCTTAGATAATTGCTGCTGCATCCTATAGCAACCAATCAAATTCTCATAAAAGATGATATTTTAATCATGGCTTAACTCATACATTTTTTTAAGGGGCCTTAACTCATACTTAATGCAGACGTATGTACCTCAAGAAAACAAGCTAAAAACCTTCTTCCCAGATAGCTTAAATACTTAAACTTGTATCAGTACATGTCTACCAACTAAAAATGGCAAAGAAGTCTCACTCGTATCCAAGTATTGTCAACCTAGCTCATACATATTCCTCTCTTTTCAACAGCTCGAACAGAATTCAAAATCCAAAAACTATAATCATTGAGTACGCGTCCTGAGTGGTTCCTTAGGAACTTTAGGTAGCAATTCGGGAAAAAAAATCTCACACCAGTTGCAGTCCATACACTAAACCCACCAACCAACCCATATTACCCCTCTGTCTCTTTGGTGTGCAGCAGAAACGCAAGTAATAATTAATTCTTCCCGAAATAATGGCAAGCAATATTTCATATAACCTGCATGGATGCATCTCGTCCTCTTGTTCTATTTTGCAGAAAATGTAATTCACATCCTTCTCTCTCAAATAAATGCAATAACTGACACCATGAGAACAACTGAACTTTACAAGGATTGAGAAACACCAACTATGAATACAATAATTAATTAGCAAATTTTGTATTATATATAATCACTAAAGAAATACTCCATAACTAATCAAATCAAGGCTCTTTCAATTGCAGCTGCATACTGTATAACATTGTATTCTGTCTGTTGAGCCAATGTTTACCAGTAGATAGGGAAACACCAAAATTTCAACGACAACACGGGAAGATGGTAATAGAGACAAGTGACAAATTTTGAATTATACTCTCTTTATAGCCTGTATATAAAATGCAGTTGCATTTTGATAAAAGCAAAATTTGTTCTGATTGTAGTTGCATGCTACATAGCAACTGTAAAACCAATATGCATCAAGAAAAGAGCTTGGCCTTCCATTGCTCCACGTCATCCATTTCGAGAAGCTGTAAAACAAAAGAAAAGAAGAAAATAAATATGCATCGACGAAAGAGGAAAACTAAAACATAGTACATAATCAGATACTATTATTTGTGGCACATCAAACATTTTTTCCAGGAGTGAATCACCATTTTCAACTTATATGAGACATAACATATCTCAAAAGTAATTAGAACATATCTCACAGAAGGTGTGAGATTCATATTCGAAAGAAGACATGGTTGATCTTGGTTTATGTAGCTTGAACATGTAGTTTCGTACAGCATGTCAATAAAACAAGTTACCATATCTTTCATATTGGGACAAAATGAAAGAGGATTAATTGAAGATTACTGAATTTTGGGAGTTATTTTAGGGGGAGGAAAGTAGAGAGAATGGAAGTGTGATTAATTAGGAATCAAAGAACAGCAAAGCAAAAGCTGACAAGGCTGAAATTGGGTCTGCATCACAGGAGTTTTAGTTTTCTGGTTGTGTGTTGGGAAAAATTTGGGAATAATATAAGTAGGTTGTTTTTGGGTGGAGTAGTTTTCTGGAGAAATATATTTTAGGAGTAAATTTTAGTATGGTATTAAGGTTTTAATTGATTGATGACTATGTAAAATGTGATGTTTATGCCTGATGAACATTTTGTAATTTCGTATCATTGTGTCTAACTACAAAGGCACTCATTTCGAAATCAAGAAATTAACCACATTCAAATTATTTAAGTTGATTGAGGTTACTACTGATATTGACATTAAATAAGTCATCTAATTCTCAAAAACCCTCTACCTAAACAAAATTCACTTTCTCTTTGCTTTAGCACGGAGATCTAAACATTTCCTATTTACGCATTCAGGCTGTTGTGGCTGCTGCTTAGCTAAAGTTTGATCATCCATATACAATGAGAAAAAAATATAATGATAAACTTCTATAAAGCCACCATGAAACCTATGGTTTGATCATCCATAGTCAGTGATGTACTTTCAAGCCATCGGTGATGTACATTCAAGCCATGGGTGATGTACATTCAAGCAAATTATCAATAATGACACCATATAACAGCAGAATTGTGCCACATTTACACCCTGATGATTAAATCATTCAATAAAGGCAATCCCTATACTAATTTCTTTCTATTGCTCTCCACTCTATCATGCCTTAATTAATGTGAACAAAGTGAAAGTAACATCGAAGGACCGGTAGACATAATAGACATTGATGAATCAGAATAGAAATAAGTTTCTAGTTACCTTAGATCATGAAGGTTACTTTGACGGGCAATCATTCACCTGCTACTTGTGTTGTTGGAGTATGTTGATTAGGGTCTTCCATAATCGTAGGTTGAGTTTCCATGAAATCTTCAAATTAATCTGGAAAAAGAACACAATAATTTTAATTGAAACACTAGTAGAAAAAAGCCCATCCGATGCAGTCAAAATCGAGCTTATTGATTCGGTTTTGGCCCGCATCGAATGGGCTCGCAGTAGATCCAAATTATTTATTGCTGCGGTTTTGAGGTCCGTTAATCACATTAACTGATGCGGTTTACTTCATAACGACAGCAGTTTGTTGAAATTAAGGTAAAAAAAAGGTGCGGACTGCGCAGCCGCAGTCCGCAATACCTTTCAAGTATCACTTTTTTTTTTTGGTGAACCCTCACTGCCTTCAACCCAAAATAGACACAATTGTAAAACCTCACCGACCCATTAAGTGATGCGAGTCATTTCAATTCCAAACCATCAGAATTTCATTCATCCAACAAAAATAAAGCAATAAAATCACATATAAGACAAAATTAATAATCAAAAACACAAAAACCCAAAAACCCAAATCAAATATAACCCCATCACCCAGTTCCACTGAAGAACAAAATTCCAAACTAAAACGAAATTACAAACAAACCCTAAAAATGAAAACATCCTAAATCTTAAACTAAAATACACAAAAATTAAGAAAACAACTAAAAACGAAAATAAAAAAAGAAACTAAGAATAGATCTGGAATTACAAACTAAAATATACAATATTTGCAAATAAATTTACACCAAAAACAAACTAAAATACACAAAATTAAGAAAACGAAATATCCCTAAAAACGAAAATTTAAAAACGTAAACAAAAAAACAAAAATTAATAGAGGACTTCAGATCTGAAAAAATTGAAAAAACCGTAATATTACAACGAGATCTGAAATTACAACAAGATTAAAAAAACGAAAAACCTCATATCTTGAATCACAAGCGACGAATAGTTAAAGACCAGACGAAATCGCGAAGAACACTGAGAGATGAGACAAAATCGTGACGATCATTGAGACGAGTGATAGCGAGAGCAGCGATTTGGCGCTGAAGGAGAGACGAGTGTTAGCAACGGTCGAAGCTGATGGACGAGCGAGATCGACAAGGGCGCCGTTTGTCTGAGTTGGGAGGATGACTGAGTGTGAGAGCGCGGAAAGTGTTATTAGAGAGAGGAGAGGATTATGAGAGAGGGGAGAACTTTAGGGTTATGAGAAAGGTGAGGAGTATGGGTCAGCGTGTGAGAGAATGAGAGAGGAGTGGGCCACGCGGGTTCTTCTTTTATAAAAAATAACGAAAATCTGATCCGGTCTTGTGAATCGGATCAGATTTTAGAAAACCGGAGCGGTTTCTGAAATCTAATCCGGTTCACTAAAGGACCGGATCAGATTTTCCGCCCAGTTTTCCCTCCCATTTTTTTTACTTGATTTTCGGATGCGGTTTTGTAAAAACCGAATCTGTTACTAAGTGACAGATAAGGTTTTTTCCACTAGTGAAAGACACAATAAACAACTTACTTGAGAGATTCGTGAGAATAAATTAGATATGCATAAATCACATTTCATGTTTGTGTATGATATTGCCCAAAATCCAACTTCTATATTTATAAGAGATTTAATGTTGTAGGTTACCGATGATGTACATATGGCCAAGATCTAATGTACATGAGTTCTAACTCAGTTAAAAGAAACTATCTTCTTCAATGCCAAACATTCATAATAACATTCAAGCACATGGGTGAAATTAGAACTCAGTTAAAAAAGGTGTACTTTTCATAAGCAAGTATGAGCAATCATATAACTATCTCATTAATTTTGCAATGTTTGAGGTAGAGAGAGAAACTCCACACAGACACCAATCCCTCCCACGACCAGCCCTCACGGCTATAAATTTAAATCCTTCTCGCCGGCGCCGCTCCGTCCCACCACAAGTAAGGCTCAACTTTTGTGAGGTGAATCGTCCCAATCATGTCCCTCCTAAGCCCCCTCCCATCACCCCACCCCTTTGTTTCAAGTCAGCTGTCACCAAACCAAACCACATAAAAAACCATCCCACCCCCTCCCTACCCTTTGCTACTTCTCCACCCCCTCCTGAGTTGTTAGCTCATGGTCAAAATGTGTTTGTTCCAATTTCGAAGGAAGACTACTCACAGCTCAGTAGGCCATGGGTAAATACTCTTATTTGTAAAGTAGTAGGGAAATCCTACTCAAGAGAAGTTTTGAAGGCCCATCTGATAAAAATCTGGCAAGTCTCTTCTGAACAAGAACTAATAGCGCTAGGAAGAGGGTTTTATGCTATTGACTGCAAGTCGGCCGCCGCTTGTTCAAAGATCTTAAGTGGAGGTCCATGGCTCATTCAAGGGCATCATATTTGGGCCCAGAATTGGGAACCAGGTTTCCGACCGTCACAAGCAAAGTGCAATAAAGGGATTGTATGGGTTAATTTACCAGAGTTGTCACTTGAGTTCTATAAGAATGAGATTCTTGCTAAAGTGGGTAATACCATAGGCCATACGATTCGTATTGATGCATGATCTCTAGAAGGAGGGAGTAAAAGATTTGCAAAAATTTGTATCCTTGTGGAAGAAACTAAAACAGTCCCGAAAGGTGTATGGTTGGGGAGAAGCTTGCAAAACCTCGAATTTCTTGAAGGTTCATGGTACTGTGGAGTATGTCATGTATTTGGTCATTCCAAAATTCTTGCAAACATGCGGTTATGGCACCAATTCCGGCGACGGCTCAACGGAAAATTACACAGACCACAAAGATGGAAATTATAAAAGGTGGTATGAGAAATAAGGAAGGAGAAGTGCAGCAGAAAAGAGGACAAGGGCCACGTAGCATATCCCAAAAAAGGTGGACCCCTAAAAAGTTTGAAAAAGGCGGCCCAAATATTTCCCTTCCTAGAACTGAAATGTCCCATCAGGAGGAACACAATAGACTGCAGTCAAAATAGGATGTGAACCCTTTTCAACTACTAAGTCCCCTGCCAGAAGATTTTGGAGAAAGCTTAAAGGATCCTTCACCCCTTCTAAAGGCGAAACGTGTCTCTGATATGTCTCCTCCCACAGCTAACCCCCTAGCCCCTCTCAGTGCACTGCAAATCCCATCATTTCGAACCAAGCCATTGCTAACACCCCTGAATCATCCCACAAAAATAATTCCGTTATTCACAAAGACCCACAAAAAATATTTCTCTCCCACATGCTGAAAAAGATGGACCCAAACTGCAGAGAATTCGACCCACCATCACCACCACCCGTATCTCCGTCCTTATGCCCATTATCCCTGTCACCAGAATCCCCTCCCAGAATCCGCAAAGTGAGAGCAGAGGCACCACTGATATTCACGAGGCCGGCACTGCCACTATTACCGGACACTTCTCCCCTCTTTTTAGACTTCATCATAACCAAGACCGAGGAGGAGATAGCCGAGATATCGCTAAGCGAAGTGAAGAAAATAATATTGGACCCCAAGAATGTCGAACAGAAATACAAGAAACTGCTCATGTACGTCTCCGGAGCGGGGTTCTCTCCCGCTCATCTTCCTCAGATACACGACGTAGAGTATCTCCCGGAAGTGACTCAGATATTTCTGAAGTGGATACTAAGGAGAGGGGAAGAAGCCGAAGACGTCGACAGGGAGTTGTTGCACAACTTCGGACCGTGGCTCGACCCTCAAGCTCTCCTACCCCATCACAGAACACAAGTGCAAGTAAGACTCCATCCTCTAACCTTCACAGCAAGAAACAACACCAATGCCGTTCTACTAGCCAACATACTACCCATGCTCAAACAGTTGAAAATTTGGGCGAGTTGGGAAGAGGTAAAATGAGAAAGTGGCCTACGGGAGGCCGAAGTCATTCTCAAGCCTCAAAAAGACATTTGGATCTATCCCGAGACGGGGGAGGCTGTCCTCCCATGGCGCATGGAGGAGAGTGCGGAACTTCGGCGGTTGAAACGCCAACCTCAACTTTCATATGATATGTCAGTTATAGTGTGGAATGTGAGGGGCATTAGCAGGCCCTCCTTCAAACCAAATGCTAAGCTCTTGATTCAAAACCATTCTCCCGACCTCCTTATCCTAGTTGAAACCCAAGTTTCGCGCCAAAACACGGGCTGCATGATTCAAGGTCTTGGGTTCGATTCATCTCACCTTGTTGAGCCTACCGGTCGAGTGGGGGGTATTCTTCTCCTTTGGAAAGCGGATAGGATCAAAATCCATATCCTTGGAGAAAATTCCCAAGGAGTATATGCACTGGTTGAGGTAAGTAACTTTCCAACACCCTTTGTACTTACTGCTATATATGCTAGTCCGTAATTTAAATTTAGGAAACAACTATGGCATGATCTTTGTACCTTTGCACATAATCTCAATCATCCTTGGTAACTTTTGGGTGATTTTAATGAAGTCACTTGTCAACAAGAAAAATTTGGGGGTAGAGCTATCAATCGGAAAATAGTAGAGTTATATGTTGAAACAATGAACAAGTGTAATCTCATCGATATTGGCTATCATAGTTCGAAATATACATGGAGTAACAATAGACGAGTGAATCCTATTCTTGAAAGACTAGACCGTGGGTGGGCAGATGATGCTTGATTAACTAACTTTCCTAATGCTAGTTTATGGCACCTCCCAAGAATTACTTTCGATCATTGCCCAATCCACCTCCAACTCGATCTCCCTATTGCTAAACTTGGTCATAAACCCTTCCGTTTCGAACCAATGTGGTTAAATGAACCTTCCTTTCACAATATCGTAGCCATGGCTTGGACAAAGGGGGAGGGGGAAATTGACCTAAGACTCGAGAATGTTAAAATGTCCTTAACTAACTGGAATAAGAATCATTTTGGGAACGTTTATGTTAGGAAGCGTAGGGCTCTAGCTAGGCTTCGAGGAGTGCAAATAGCCCTTCACCAAAATCCTACTTCCACTTTTCTCCAGAACCTTGAACACGACTTAATTGGTGAGTTAGAGGCCATACTAGTACACAGGAGGAATGGTTATGGTATATGAAAAGCCGAGTGAATTGGGTCACGGAAGGTGAGCGCAACACTTCTTTCTTCCATAAACATGTTACTATCCAACGTAGTACTAATAGAATCCTAAAGATTATAGTTGAAGTGGGGGAAAGTCTAGTTGATCCGGCCCAAATTAGAAGTCACATTAGGAATGCGTTTCTAAAACTCTATACCACAGCCCACGAGTCATGTGCACTTCCCTTATATGAGTCTGATGACTCGGTTAGTGTAGCTCACACCCATCAATGGAAGAAATTAAAAGTGCATTGTTTTCAATGAAACCCACTAAATCTCCAGGACCCGACGGGTTCCATCCATTGATTTTTCAAAAGAAATGGGACCTTATAAAAAATGATTTGTGTCTTGACCTCCAAAGTTGGTTCAATCAAAACAAAATTACGGAAGCTATTTGTCAAGCCCTAATTTGTTTAATCCCTAAACAAGCCTGCCCGGAGACGGTAAAACACCTTAGACCAATCAGTCTTTGCAATACTATATATAAGCTTGTAACAAAAATAATTGTTAATAGGTTAAAACCCCTCATACCCCACTGGATTTCACATAATCAAAACAACTTTATTAAGGGTAGAGGTCCGGAGGTCAATCTCGTTGTTGCATCAGAGGTGCTACACTCAATGCACAAAAAGAAAGGGAAATGACGGGTTGGTTTACCTTAAAAGTAGATCTTGAGAAAGCGTATGATCGAATGGAACGGAGTTTTGTGAGACAATGTCTAGCTTTTCATAACTTGGACCCATCCTCTATTGACCTCATCATGAATTGTATCACGAAAGCCTCCTCTTCAGTCCTTGTAAATGAGCAAAAAACTGACACTTTTAATCATTCGAGGGGTCTTAGACAAGGTGATCCAATGTCCCCCTACATTTTTAACATTTGCTTAGAATATCTCACCACTCTAATAAATCAGGCTTGTGAATCTAAGGCTTGGACTCCCTTTTGGGTAGGAGGTAGGAAAATACCACTTTCTCACCTGTTATTTGCAGATGACCTTCTCCTTTTTGGCAAAGTTGATGAACTAACCGCGTTCAAAGTAAGGGAAGTTTTGGAATCCTTTTGTAATGAGTCAGGTCAAAAAATTAATGATGACAACAGCCGCCTTATCTTTTCACCAAATACACCTGCTGAGTTAAAAGACCTTTTTCAGGAAACAATTAATGTGAAGGAGTCACCTAACCTAGGTCTGTATCTAGGACTTCCTATATCTAATAAGCATCCTAAAAAGAGTGAAGTACAATTTGTTGTCGAAAAGGTGAGAAAGAGACTATCAGCTTAGAAATCCAAATTCCTTTCAAGAGCAAGTCGTTTGGTCCTTATTTCTTCTACACTTAACACCATTCCCAACTACTATATGCAAGCAAATTTCCTTCCTATCTCTACCTTAAATGATCTAGATAAAATTTGTAATAATTTTCTGTGGGGGGAGAGTGAAGGAAAAAGAAGACTGCACTTAGTGTCTAAAGAATGCACTTTTAGGCCAAAAGAAATGGGAGGCTTGGGAATTAGGGATCATAGAACTGTTAATACAATATTAATGGCAAAATTAGGTTGGAGGTTGTGCCAGGGTCCCCCTAATCTAGCACAGGAGTGCATAAAATCTAAATACATTCATCAAAATCGGATAACAAAATTTCAAAATGGTTCACAAGTTTGGCAAAGTGTGGGGAAAGGATGGCCCTTGCTTGAATCTAGCTGCCGATGGAGCTTAGGGGATGGCAAAACTGCTTCAATCTGGTATGATGACTGGCTGGGGTGTGGGCCGGTGAGAAACCTAGTGGTTGGACCGCTAACCTTAGGAGACCAGGATATTAGAGTCTTTGACGTTTGGAATAATGGAGAATGGAACGGGGGTGACATATCTATTGATATTCCATTAGAAGTCAGGAAGAGATTGAAAAGCTACGAGTGGAACCCACACTTGGATCCGGATACACCATACTCCTCCTTTGTCCATAAAAGTTCCTTTTCCATGAAAAAAGCTTATTCCTATACTATGTCAAAAAGAATTACCACCTTTGAAGATATGACATGGATTTGGAAGGGAAAATTCTCACCTAAAATTAAATTTTTCATTTGGCTTGTTTGGTTGGATCGTTTACCCACCTCTAACATGCTTCATATTAGAACAATAATTCCATCCCCTATATGCCCATTGTGTAATCTCCAGGTAGAAGATGCCATTCACGCCTTGCGTGATTGCGCCTATGCTCAGTCTATCTAGGTACTTACTAACAGCCAAGGCCCCACTCATGCGGACCTTCACTCCTGGATTGAGTCCAATTTACAATCTCAGGCCAAATATCAAGGCCTTTCTTGGAAAATCCTCTTCCCTTTCATCTGCCATGGAATTTGGGTGTCAAAAAACAACAAAATCTTTGAAACTAACACCCAGCCCAAACCCGAACATCTTCTCAAAATAGTCGTCTCTCACGCTGGGGAATTTTTAGCCTCCCTGCCTGCAAATCTGGTAACATCATCAAACTTTATCTCTTGTAGTATACCAAGCATCGTCCTCTCCCACTGGGTCCTAGTTCAGGTAGACGCTTCATACACGGGAGCATATAGCATTCAGGCCTTGGGGGTTGGTTAAGGAATAATCAAGACATATGGTTAGCTGGATTTCAGAAAAATGTATATGTTGTTGATGTCCTAATGGCGGAGCTTTTGGGCATAATCGAAGGCCTAGCTTTGGCCAAACGTGGAGGTTTTGATTATGTGTTTAATCTTTCGGACAGTTTGCAGCCATTAACCTTATCTCTTGCGATACAATATATAATGATGTGTATTGTAATGTGCTTAAAAAATGTAGGGCATGCAAACAGGAATTCAAGGAATTCAAGTTCACATTCGTGAGGCATGAGAAGAACAAGGTTGCGAATTTTCTTGCCCATGATTCTAGAAGAAATGTTAGGAACCTAAATGTTGTTAGGGATTTACCCCTTCCCCCTACTGATTGTACGAACTTATTATTGACGGATTGTTGTAGGCTTCCAGGCCATAACACTGGTTAAGTTTTTCTTTTATGCCATTTTAACCCAAAAAAAATACGTATGAGCAGTCTGAAGTGACGGCAGCCTGTAGCTCAAGAGGACATCACAACTAATTTTAGGCTCCAGCAAATAACACGTGAAAGGTTAAAGTCTATGCAACATTAGGAAACAACATATATTCTCATCACATATCAAGGTTCCAATAGTAAATGAAGGTGGAAGAAAGCAATCACACCCATCATGCAAATTATGAGCAAATCAATTATATATATGCTGAATAGAACAAAAGTCATAAGTTCCTACAAACTAATCATATTTACAACATATACGAGAACTTTCAAAAACTTTCTAAGTATTAGCTATTTTGCCTTCTATCCAATATAAACTCCTAATTAACTTGTACTTAATAATGTCCTTGAGATTTAATGTACTTGTAGTGAAGCACTGATGTACATGTAGTGTAGCACTGATGTACATGTAGTAAACATACGATGAACATGACCAAACTCATCTGATTGTACCCATTACGTACACATTACCCAGCTAAACAAAACACAAAGATGATCAAATTCTTCAAAAGCAACATACTTAGAACAAAATTTCCCCAACACTACACAACCACAACACAAAAGATAGTGGATCAAATTCTTCAAATCACAAACTGACATGTCAAGTGAAAAGATGGTGCTTGAGCTATATATACATCCTTTGCCAAATTACTGAAGGTTTGTACATATGAGTCTGCTACCTGAAGGCTTGCAGCCTAAAATCATTTCCCAAAAGATGAATGAGAATTATAGAAGCTAAACCTATTAGTTTTCACATAGCAACATAGATTTTTTCAGTGGTTTGACCATAATAGAAACAAATTAACCAACTAACCTATCTGTAAAAACAATAATTGGTAGCATCTCCCTGAATTCTTTCTTCATCCCCAACTCAAAAAACAAATAAAATCAACCAAAATTCTCAAAAAATTGAAATAAATCATACTAATAAACTTAATCAATCCATCAATTTAGCTAGTTATCTAGCTTTACCCCAACATCATTATATTGAATCGTCTGCAACAGCGGCGACATCGGCATAATTAGAAACGCGCATACGAAGAGAAGACCAATTAACACTATGACGGCGAAGATAGAAGAAGTAAAACAAAAAAAGGATGATCAATGTGAACACAATTGGTCCAGAAAATATAATTGCTTCATACAATTTTATTGCTTCAGTGTTGCTAACACCGCCATTGTTGTTATTACTGCTACTTGTGATTGTACTAACCTCTCTGCCTCCCGATTTTTTTAGGGCATCAGAAATAAGATTAATAACCTAAATAATAAATCAATCCACCAAAAACACGAACCACACATTGAATTCGTCAAGAACAGAACAAAAGATACAAAATCTGACCTAAAACTAAGCAAATTACTCAATATAAAGAAAGAAAAAGAAGAATATGAACAAAAATTCTAGTAACATTCAATCACCATCAAGTATTAGTCTCTAAAAGACCTAATTATCGATTAAATGAAGTGAAAAACATTGCTTATAATTAGGAATTCATGAATTCAGAATAGAACTCAAGTACATCAATTTTGAAAAAATCAAATTCCATGAACTAGGTTTATACTTCATACCTGATGATGATTACTTGATAGATGAATTTCGATCAGGGCAAAAGATCGTCGATGATGAGAGGTATGAATTCTCGATTTTTTTCCTCGGTGAAAAGTACTGTTCACGCTCTCAATTGAATTGTTGCCGCTAAAATACGTGGGTTTTGTTATTAGTGCTTTGGGCAAATCGCAACCCTTAGGTTCTTTATGATCTAACGGTTGTAGATTTAATCTCATATATATTTCTATTCTCACATAACTCTTCATTCTCACCGGATCCCGACTCTATATATATGTATATATATATATGTATATATATTCTACATTTGTTGTGTATATATATATATATATATATATATATATATATATATATATATATATATATATATATATATTCTACATCTGTTGTACCCTCTACCTCCTATAGTATCATTCTCATCAGAATCTATTTTTTTTAAAGCAAATTTATCAATGGCAGATAACATTCCATTAATTAACTACCCACTGTTTGAAATGAACAACATTTGAGAAATTAGTATAACAATTAATACACATAAGACAAAAAATAATTCCTATCAACTTCTCACTTCACATCTATACTAAATTACTAATTTAGTTGAAACGCCAACAAACAATTCTACAAACATCAAGGCATCAACTTCACATGCAAACTCACAAAACCTATCAAATCTCCCATATAAGAACAATCGAAAAACAAATTCCGCAAACACAGAAAGAATCCATCTTAAATCAATGAACAAATATCTCAAATTTCACAATATCAAACAAAAACTCATCAAAAACCAAAAACATATGAAAATAAAATATAAAAAAACCCAAAAAGGAAGAAAATAGAACCTAGCAGATCTTCATTTTCCTTTTCAGAATTTGAGTCAAATTCAGATTTTGAATCCGAAACCTCTATCCTCATTGTGGGTTTTGGGAGTTAAGAATAAGATAAGGACCTCAAGTTTTGGTTTTTTCACCGATTGGGACTTATAGATTTTTTTTTTTACCGTTGAGGACCTAACCAAAAATTCTGATGATAAAAGTTAACCTTGGGTTGATATATGAGTCCCACATGAGTTATTCCTACTCATACCTCACCATTCCTTCAATCACCAAAGCATGCTTTTTTAACCTCTAAGTAAAAAAAAAAATATTTCAATCACAAATCCAAATTTTTCTTTCGTAATATTTGCTGTCTCAAATTCGCTCCAATTCTTTTCAAATTCAACTATTCCATTATATTACAAAATTTTAATCAGTGTTGTAATTTTTTTTTACCCTATCAATTCTTGTGTTTTCCTCAAAATTCTAGGGTTTTTAAGAATTTCTAGCAAAATTCATTCAACGGTTCGAGGTGTAAATTCAATCTCAATCTTGCTAATGTTTTTTTTAGGGGAATATTGCTATTGTTTCTTATAAAGCTTCCCTTGAACTGATCTTATAAGCAAGCATTAGAAGCTTTCAAAGAAATTCACTTTAGCTTGCGAAACTTTTTCATGTTAAATGGGCTTATACAAATGTCTTACAGTTAAAAACTACCAATTGGCAATTGCAATTTTGAAATTTCCATTACATTCAGAATGTTTTTAGTTTTGATGAGGTTGCATTGTATCAATGCTTTTTCTTGAATTAAGCTTCTAGGAGGTTGCAAACAAGATGTTCGCTTAATTACTTGAAAGAGAAATTTTGGTTCAATTCGCCAAATTCTTCTATACTGTTAATTGTGGTTTTTGTGGGCATTGCATTGACATCGTTGGCATTGAATAATATGACTTATGATCATCAAGCTTGAGTCATTGATAATAAACGTTGAGTTCTTGTTTCTGGTTGCGTGTACTGTATTCTTTGGGGGACTGATGTTAGAAGTTTTGGAGATCGAAGGAAATGGATATTGATGGACTGATGGTTGAAGGCAGTTGCCCTGTTTTTTTGCTTCCCCTATTGTTTTACTGTACTTGTACTATACTACTTCTAATGGAAACATTTTGGGTTTTTTTTAATCAATAAGATCTCAGGTGAGTTAACAGTGGATTAAGTTGCCTGATTTCTAACCCCAGGTCCTAAAGAGTGAAAAAAAACATACAGGTTCTTAAAGGTAAAAATTTGAAACTTGAGGTCCTTGTATTCTCAACTGGGTTTTGGGGTTTTCTTATTTTCATACTCATTTTGAAGGAACCCGTTTTCTTAAGGTCATCACCATTTTTGCAACTTCTTTTTCTATCTCTTTTTATTTTTCTGGAAAAACGTGTGTTAATGGATAAAGAAGGAAGGAATTGAGAAGGGGTTGTGTCAGAGTTTCAGATGTGATTGAGATTTGAGAGGGCCCAGAGAGGGAAGGAAACTCACGGTCTCACGAGTCACGAGTATTCATCTCAAAACCTATTATCTGATGGTTCTAAACCTTTGGACTATTTTGCAAAAATTGGCCCCATATTTTATTGGTCCCTGGGCAACCGCCTCTTTGAAGACCCCTCAGGGTCGGGTCTGGGTAATGGAAACCTCACTCATAAAGACCTTTGAGGTTTGATCCCATGACGTGATCTTGAAGTTATGAGCCTGATGTGTGGCATCTTGAGAATCCTTTATTTTCACTTGAAATTTCCTAAACTTACTAGATCTTATTTGAGCTTATTAGACTCTGATTGGAAATTGTTATATCTGGTTGGAACTCGATCATCCGACCTTATTAACACCTAATTTTGACTTGTTAGCCTTTTTCTTTTTTTTGCTACATTTATGAAATAATAACTATACTTTCTTGATAGTTATTGATGTGCCTATTTGTTTTTGAATAGTCTCCCATACACACCTTTATTCTCTCATACACACCTTTAACGGCTAATATCTTTAATTAGAGATCCTTAGATATTATATAAATTGAACATTTTGAAGCAACACATCGAGTTGAATAAATTAAAAAAAATTCACAATCATATGTAGTTTTTTATGTATACTAATAACTAATGTAAATATGCATGCATGGTCAATTTTGTAAAATTTGGATTTGAATATTCCAAGTGAGTTAGGCAAAAGAACATAAAGTACTTTCTCTGCATTCTTTTAATTTTCTCACTTGGATTTTAAAATTATGTTCTTTTTTTACCCTATCAATTATATTATAACCTAATAGGTACTCCATCTATATTTTACTCTGCCTGTTTTGACTGCGTTGTTTGCTGATGCACTTCTTGGACCTTAAGTATCTTATATTACATATTAGTAAAAATTGTTACGATTGAATATTAATTAATACAGTACTCATTGAGAAGAATAAAGAGAGGCCCCACATGACTATTTTTTTTCTTATATATTGAAAAGAATTTTGAAGATTATCTCCAATTATAAATAGTGTCAAGATTCGAAGTGAGCAAACTAAAAAAACCGAGGGAGTATTAAATATCAAATATCATATAAATTATGGACAATTTTACAATGTCTACAATAATATTGTAGCCACCATAACTTGTGTAATTTGGACCATCCATTTTTAATTTTACATCCACTTCATTCATTAAGTTGAATTTATATTTAAATAATTATTAAAATTTATACGTTAATAAATTTGTACATTATTATTGTATGTATTAATTAGCCTTTTTTTTTTTGCTACATTTATGAAATAATAATTATATATGTATTAGTTTGTAGATACTTTCTTTATAGTTATTTATATCTGTCTATTTGCTTTCTCATAGTCTCCCATACACACCTTTAACTGTTAATATCTTTAATTAGAGATTAGTATATATTATGAAAATCGAATATTCTAAAGCTACACATCGAGATAAATCTATTAAAATCTCTCACAATCATATGCAAATTTTTCATGTATAATAATAACTAATGTAAACATGCATGTATGGTCAAATTGCTAAAATTTTGACTTGAATATAAGTGAGTTAGATATAAAAAAAATAGAGTACTCTCTCTGTATTTTTTTGTTTGCTCACTTGAAATTTCACACTATTTACAATTTTGATAATATGTAGTATAGCTATAATATTATTAGTAATTATATCATATAATTGGCACTCCATCGATATTTTTTTAGTTTACTTGTTTTGACTTTGCGCGTTTGCCAATGCACTTTTTCGACCTTATATATCTTTTATTATATATTACTAAAAATCATAACGATTCAATATTAATAAAGTACTCATTGATACGAGTCAAACAAGACCTCACATGACTATATTTTTTCTTATATATTGAGAAGAATTTAAAAGATTCTCTCTGATTGTAAATATTGTCAAGATTTCAAGTAAGCAAGCTAAAAAATTTAAAGGGAGTACTGAATATCAAATATAAATTTATATTATACAAATTATTGCATATACTTATTTATTATTTGCTTGTATATTTTCGAATTGGAACCATGCATCTTATGTCTTATTGCTATTGTTAATTAATCTTTATATACTAACTATTAATTAACAAATGAGAAATATTAATTTATGGGTGAAGTGGGTACCACTACTAGAGATCTCACAAGGCTTTTAGACTGGACAAAGAGAAGATGTAAGGGGAACAAATTCAGGAAACAAGTGATAAGAGCAGGTATCATTGCCACTGTTTATAATATTTGGCAATAACATAATAATGTTATGTGGAATATGCAAGTTAGATCAGTTGCTTAGGTTGTAAAGCATATACAATATACAGTCAAATAAAGAGTAGGGAATAAATTACACAAAAACATGAAGGATAGGGATACTAGTTGGCTTCATAATTTGTAATGTACCTGTTTTGGTTCTGTGCTCTGGTGTCTGTTACCAGTAGCATTTGTATAGTTGATTGGCTGGGTTTTTCTTGGTGTTAGGTTGTAATGTTTGTTGAGCTTATACAATACTTAATTACCAAAAAAAAAAAAAAAAAAAAACAAATGAGAAATATTAATTAGCCTTCATTAGATTTTATCAGAACTTATTGGATCTTATTGAAACTCAATAGACCGAATGGTTTGAGCTACTTGGACCTAGTTAAAACTTATTAAACTTGATTTGAACTGATAGTAACTTATCGAAACTAAACAAATTTTTATCTGAACTTTGGCCTAAAACTTTGTCTAAAAGGTGAAAGAATGCACATGGAATTGATGATCAAACTAAGATATACATCATATTATTACTTAATTCATTTAAATATGTAGATTAATATCATTCTTCATAAGCTTAAAAGATGAGATCCATAAATGATCTTATTATGCAGTACCCTACTATACACTAGTGGAAAACATCATCAGATCCAGTCAAAACACGTGTTACTGATTCGTTTTCGGCCAGGTCGTCAGTTGACAAAGTCAACTGATTCGGTTGAAATTCAGATCAGTTATCCACTAACTTATATAGTTAACTGGTCCGGTGTTTGAGTGAAACCAGGTCAGTTGAGCCCCACAAATATAAAAAATAAAAATATTTTTTTTAGCAAAACCGGTGCTAATTAAGTAAATAGGTGCTATATTATGGGTCGAAGGGAGTATAAAATACGCGGAATTTTGTGCTAATTAAGTAAATGGGGATTTACTGAAAGTTGTTAATTGAAAAAAGGAAACTGAAATCTATGCTAATATATTAAAAGGTGTGTCTGACAATGTATATACGCCAAGTTGCACCTCTCTTACTCCACTAGAATTGTCCAATGTATGCATATGTCATGTCAACTAACAAAAGTAAATTGGCTTGAAATAAGATTTGAACACGTGACATCTTGCTATTATACATAGCACAATTACCATTTCAACCAACTTTTAATCATGCTCTAAGTGTCCATATTATTATATTTGTACCTTTTAAATGTTGAATTTTCTTTATTATATTTTAATGCGAATAGAAAAAAATACATATCAAGTTCGGAAAAAAGTACCACCCAAGGCAACACCCAGGCCTATATACTAGTTAGAATTTAATATGGGCACACTGGTCAGTTTTATACTTTTATGTTA
This sequence comes from Beta lomatogona, assembly GCA_947646795.1. Lineage (NCBI taxonomy): Eukaryota > Viridiplantae > Streptophyta > Magnoliopsida > Caryophyllales > Amaranthaceae > Beta > Beta lomatogona. The sequence continues at coordinate 710,551 of CANSNZ010000244.1, read as the reverse complement.
AATGAAAATTGAATATTGGCACAATCTTTTAAATATATAAAAGTAGAAATACTAGAAATGAGAACTAGAAAGGAAATAGGAATAACTTTATAGCATGGGATGGATGGAGTATATCAGAAAAAAGTTAAAAGGTTAAAAGAGATGAATAATTATTAGTCAACTTCAGATTATGCATCATGCAAAGTGGACTCAAAATTCACTCCCAGTCTTTTTTCTTTTTCTTCAAATTTCGCTTCATATATCATATCCCTCACAATTTCCACTAGTACTAACATTTAGAGCGTAACTTGTCAAAACTCAAAAAGTAGAACAATCCCCATTCCCTTACAATCTCACCTCTCATCTCAATCTCATCCCCCCTCTCTCTCTCTCTTTCTCTCCTCTAACAACGCACCATCAAGATGGAAAACCAAGATGAATATCTAGGATTTGTATTGAAAAATGATCCTAAAGACCTGAGGATAAACCCAGTATTCATCAACATATCACCCCGAAATTTCAATAAATTTCTTGAATCAGCAACCACAGAAACCAGGGACAACATTATTAATGGTATCAACAATATAGTGCCAGCCATATGTTACTTCAGAGGTGATTATGGCATTACTTCCCTATCGATTAATCTTGCCTGCAATTTCTTTTGCCACTGTACGTTTCGCGACAATAACAATCTTATCCATCGGACCAATTTAACACGAACTAATTACGTATCTTTCTTGAGCACACTTTCACCATCAAACCGTGCGTCTCCATACCTCGTATCCGCTACATTTATGATGTTGGGATTCAATCTATTTGCATATCATCATCAAATTGGAGTAGACATTGAGGTTTTTTTTCGTTGGGAAGAAATCTTAAACTCTTCTAGCAAGATTCTGCGTCTTCGGCTACAACAAGAACACATCCCATTGCTGCCGATTGAACCTTCAACGCCAAGAAGTCGGTGGACACCTCTTGGGTATGATGTTCTTGATCCAATCAGGATAATGTTTAATAGACTCGAGTTTGAACGTTGTTACAATGTCAATTTTGCGCTTTCTTTTCCTGAGACAGTGGCGGGGATGAGACTGAGGGATCGATTTCGGGACGGGTTTGGAATAAGGGCTACTAATGTTTACACCCCTCGTAAGATTATACATGGTTTGCAGTTGAAGATGGATAAGTTTGTTAGTCCACCGCATGTTGTCAAATTATTTCTGGGTCCAGTTTTACACTTTAACAGACACTTTCTTGGCAAAACGATTATAGTTCATTACTGCTGGACTGGTGATTGCTTGGTGCTGGGCATGAAGATTGGTACAATTGATTAGGGTTTTGAGGTAGGAAAGATAAGGCAGAACTGCAGAAATGTAAATAAGTACATTTTGTTTTCAGTTGTTTTTAATTTCTTTCATGTTAGTTATGAGGATCTTGTTGTTTCGTTATATTTCTGTTTTAATTTTTTTAGGGCGGCAATAATCTTGTGATATTCTTGTAGTTACTGATCTGCTTTAAGATACTTGATTAGGGATATTATGATGTAAAAATGAAAGGAAATAAGAAATAATAGAATGCTTGAAATATTTGATGACATCTTCCATATTGGTGTCTATGATAATCTTTGATTCTTACCTCTTGTCTCATACTCGTAGTTGCTAAACTTTTGTCTCAAATTTTTTTTTTTTTGACGGGACTTTTGTCTCAAATTTATTTGTCCTCAGTTCGTTTGATTGGAATTTTCATTGAGACAAAATAGATAAAGGTTGAAGAAAATAAAGTATGGCGAAACATAAATAATACAAATAAAATTTGATCACTTGCAGAACGATTGTTGTACTAAAACAAATCTTTATCGTATCTTGTCATTATTTCAATTATTTTTTAGTAGCTAGGTAAAGAAAAAGAGCCTACTAAATTGACATATCTCGCAAATGTATTAGTCAATTTTGTAGGTCAAACGCATTTCGCAAATAAGACTCGATAGGGATGGAGTGTGCGGGCGATGATATTGAAAACCTCACTCATAAAGACTCTCGGGGTTTGATCTCCTGACCTGGCCTTTAAGTTATTTTCACTTCAAATTTCCTGAACTTATTAAAATTATTATATCTAATTTGAGCTTATTAGACATGATTGACTCTAATTTAATTGAAACTTATTGGATCTAATTGGAATTTATTACATCTGGTTGAAACTCGATCATTAGACCTTTTCTTTCGGTTAAAGGGAGCATATATTAAAATAAGCAGTTAAAGTTCATAACAAGCTAGAGGCTTACTAGGGAATTAACATTCCCCCTATTACAACAGATTTTCAAGTGTTCAAAAGTAATATCTTCTAGGTTAATATTTAACTTCTCCCAAGGTGAATTACAAAATTGGAGGATAATGTCATTTTCATCAAATCCCTGCCGAGCTCCCTTAGCTAATATGTCTGCTTCCCTTGTTTGGCTTCGTTCAGCTTTGTGCACTTTGACCAACGTCTCTTGCAATAGCTCCCTGCATATTTTTGTGAGGTTAGTGTATCTGTCTTTGATTTTTGCTCCCCCGTTAATATTTGTTACTGCCACCAGAGAGTCTGAGAGAACTATACAGTCCTCCCAGCCACGCCTTTTACTCCATGATATTGCTTTCTTGATGGCTATGATTTCAGACATGTTGGCATCATTGCTTACTATGGTCCCACATATACCTTCCACTCATTGGCCTAGGTTACTCCTGCAAATAGCTCCAAGACCTGCACGACACATGTTTTGGCAAAAAGATGCATCGACCACAATCTTGTATTTATAATTTTGGGATGTTTCAAGGCTCACATGATTTGGTAGGGTAGATGGGATTACAGGTTTTGAGCAATTATATTCTACGGCCAAGCGCACAGTTTGTTGCCAAAATTGTTCCTGTTTTAAATCTTTTTTGTTAAAAATCCATTGATTCCTTCTTATCCAAAGTCTCCAGCACATAAATGAAAAAACCGTAGCACAAGGAAGGTTATCGATGGTAATCATTATCTTGGTTGATCTGATGTTTGTACTTAGCCAACTAGTGAAGTCTTAAAGAAATTCGGAGGGAGCAAACACTTATTCCAAACCTCAGTAGCCTTAGGGCATTTCCGTAACACATGGTCATTTGACTTATTTTCAGTTTGGCAAATGGGACAACTAGGGTTATATCCCAACCCCCTATTGAAGAGCATATCCTTTGTAGGGTTGCTATTCCACATACATGCCCAAAGGAAGTGTTGGATCTTAGGATGGCAGAGGGTGTCCCAGATGTCCTTCCAGTGCACTTGGGGGGATGAATATTAGGGCAATTTCTCTTCCATTCCTCTCTATAGATAGATTTGGAGTAAAAAAGGGGCCTTTTGCAGGCCAGCAGACAAGTTCATCTTAAAGGTGGGGGTGGTCCTTTGGTAAATTGTATCTGGAGATCCATATTGCAATATATGGAGGAAGCTGGAGGGTGACCTCCTGGACGTCCCAAGTTCCATTATGAATTACACTAGCAACAACTCTCTCATATTCCTGCGGGGTCACGGGGCCAAGGACTGAACTTCTTAAAGGTCCAAAGGGTGTCCACACATCATGCCAAAACATCACAGATAGTCCATTACCTATACACCAACCTGAGTACTTTTGTAAGATCTCCCATCCATTCCCCATGTCCTGCCAGATGTGGGAACCCCTCTTGAAGGGTTTTGGGATGTCCCTACCCTCACAATATTTGTGAAACAACACTCTGGCAGCTAGGTTATCAGAAGAGTGCATCTTCTAGCATAATTTTGTCAGGCTAATTTTGTTGGAAATGCTATTTCTCCTTATTCCCAAACCTCCCAGGTCTTTAGGTCCACAGATTTTATCCTAGGAAATGAGAGCCATTTTGTTTTTCCCTAGAAGAAGTTCCTGATAGTAGAATCTATGACTGATATGGTTTTGATGGGGAGACAAATGCATGACATAGAGTATGATGGGATAACATTGAGGGTGGCCTGGATAAGCGTGGCTCTACCAGCTTTGGATAGGGTTTTTGCTTTCCAGCTTGCTAACTTTGTTTGGATTTTTCTGATAATGTGACTCAGTTGGTTTTTGGAAGGTCTTTTGTCAGTGAGAGGGAACCCCAGGTATATGCCTAAGTCAGCATGGTGCGTGGGGGATGTTGAGTCTATTTGAGAGCAAGGTACCTATTATGGGATCTGTATTCTTAGAGAAATAAGCCATACTTTTGTGTGGGTTCATCCTTAACCCAGCATGACTATGGAAGAGGTCAAGGGTATCCAGTATGGCATCAGTAGTCCTAATATTAGCCTCCCCAAATAGGAGGATATCATCAACAAAAAGTAAATGGGACACTTGAAGTCTGTTCATAAGGATTGAAAAAGGAGTCCAACTTCCTTCCTGACATGATGCATTTATGAGTCATGTTAAATGTTCCATGCATAGGATAAAGATGTAAAGGGAGAGGAGGTCTCCCTGTCTAATTCCTCTAGTGGGCTGGAAGGACTCAGAGGGCTACCCATTGAAGTTAACAGAAGAGGAAACATATGTTATACAGCTCATGATGAGATTACAGGTGTTTTTGTCTAAGTTATGCTTTTTGAGGGTGGTAAGTATGAAGTCCCACTCAAGGCTATCATAAGCTTTTTCCAAGTCTATTTTAACAGCCATCCATCCCCTATTTCCTTTCCTTTCCTTCATAGAGCGGAGGATTTCAGAAGCAACTATGTAGTTGTTTTCAGTTCCTCTCCCTGGGAGGAAACTACTTTGATTTGGGGAGATCATGCTATTCGGGATAGGTCTGAGTCTCTGGACCAGAATTTTGGTGATGATTTTGTAGGAAGTATTGCATATGGTTATGGGCCTAAAGTGCTTTACTGATCTGGGCTCCTCATTCTTAGGTATTAGACAAATTATGGTGTTGTTGATGTCAGGGGGGATAGTGCAGCTTTCAAAGATCGATCTGGCCAAACCTAGGACATCCTGGCTAATGCACACCCAATGCTTCTAGAAAAAAAGAGGGTGGAAACCATCTTTTCAAGCGCCTTAAGGGGCCCCATGTTAAAAACTGCCCTCCTAACCTCCCCATATGAAGGCATCTTCACCAGGTTAATATATGGTACCAAACTCACCCTGACTTAGTGGCGAGGCCATCTTTCCAGTAGTGAACAATTTTTTACAAAATAGTTTCTTACATGGGCAAGGAGAAGGTTATGATTAGAAATTTCCTCACCAGCTTCGTTTGTCAGGGCCCTAATCCTACTTCTATTCCTTTTTATTAAGACAGAGTGGTGAAAAATTTTCGAATTCCTATCCCCTCCACTTAACCAATCTTCTCTAGATCTAACCATCCAATAAGCTTCCTCCTAGTCTAGGGTATTATTCAATTCTAGGGTTAGATTGGATTCAAGGTTCCAAAAGAAATCATTTTGTGGCTCTACTTCCAGTGCTTTTTGAAAACCCAGGAGTCTTACCATTAATCTTTTTTTTATAAAGACATTTTTCGAGAACACTTTTGCCCAAGACCTGATAACCATTGAAAGGGAGGAAAGTTTGGTGGGTAAATCAGCTGGTAATTTATGCCAGCTATCATTTGTCAGTGTAGCAAAGGAAGTTTCAAGGTACCACAAGGGTTCCAGTTTGAATAGTCTGGTGGGTCTAACATTTGGTTGGTTTATGATATTTTCACAGCATAAAAGGGTAGGAGAGTGGTCTAAGCACATTCTGGTTAGATTCCTCACATGAGAGACTAGTCAATTCTCAAGCCATTTGTTGTTCACCAAAGCACGGTCCAGTTTTTCTTGTATAGGTTTCCTTTTAGACTTATTGTTCCATGTATATTTTAGGCCCGAACTTGGTATCTCAGCAAGTCCACAATCATGGATGCAAAAATTAAAGGCCAAACAACGATTGATTTTGACAGGATTTCCAGAATCATGGATCGTTAGACCTTATTACACCTTATTTTGACTTATTAGCCTTTTTATTATTATATTGCTACATTTATGAAATAATAATTATACTTTCTTGATAGTTATTTATTTGTTTATTTGCTTTTGCATAGTCTCCCATACACACCTTTAACTGTCAATATCTTTAACTAGAAATTAAATCGAATATTTTAAAGCAACACATCGAGTTGAATCAATTAAAATCTTTCACAATCATATGTAGTTATTTATGTATAATAATAACTAATGTAAACATGCATGCATGGTCAGATTTTTTAAAATTTTGATTTGAATATTCCAAGTGAGTTAGACAAAAGAACATATAGTACTTTTTCTGCATTCTTTTAGTTTTGTCACTTGGATTTTAATCATATTTACAATTTTAACACTATGTAGTATATCTATAATATTACAAGTAGTAATTATATTATAACCTAATAGGTACTCCATCTATATTTTTTTACTTTGCCTGTTTTGACTGTGCCATTTGCTAATATTTTTTTATTACATATTAGTAAAAAATGATTACGATTGAATGTTAATACATTACACATTGAAAATAATTAATAAAGACCCTACATGACTTTTTTTTTCTTAATTATATATTCAGAAGAATTTTGAAAATTCTCTCTATTTGTGAATAGTGCCAAGATTCAAAGTGAGTAAACTAAAAAAATATTGAGGGAGTATTAATTATCAAATATTAATATTATATAAACTATAGACAATTTTACAATGGCTACAATAATATTGTAGCTACCATACTTGTGTAATCTAGACCATCCATTTTTTATTTTACATCCACTTCATATTATATGACTTTTACCTTCATATAACCAAAAATTGAAAACTAAAAGTAATTCTAAATGGACCCTCACATGTAAGTTTTGTCTAGCATAAAAGGGGGATTAATAACATACAAGTTAAGAAATAAAAAAATAGCTAGCTACCCTTGATTATAACTTATTATTGAATTTTATTGCAAGCTTATTTTAGTCCTGATTAAAGCTTTTTCGTCCTAATTAAAACTCATTAGACCTGATTTGAACTAATCTATACTTTATCGAAATTCTCAAAACTTAATAGACGAAAGACTTTTCATTTAAAGTTGAAAAAACTCACACTGAATTGATTACCAAGACATCATATTATTGAATTTTATTAATAACATTCTTCATTTAAGCTTTTTTGTATATGAGATCCTGGTCCATATTGATAATATGCAAGTTTGCAAGAACCTCGTCCATATTTCTTTCAGGCAACTAGGCAACCACCTCTATATAAGTAGGAATTTGTTACATATTTTCACTCCCTCACTCTGCATTGTTATTCAGTATTTGCAACACATTGATCGTCTCTCATTCTGGCTCTCATAAACGCTAGCTCCATGGAAAACCAGTATCAATTACTGGGTACTGCATTCTTCGGAAAAGATGAAGATCTTGCTCGAGACAGCGGAAACCCTATGAGAATCATGATAAACCCAGACTATTTCAAGAGCTTAGTTTCATCAGCGCCTCGAAATTACTCAAGAAATGACATTCTTACTAACAGCAGTGTGATCGGAGAGCTTGGTGATCATGATAACAAATGGGTTACTCTTTTATTCGCTTATCGTTACGACTTGGAGATTTACAATGATAACAATCATATCAGTACTATCAACATCACCCCTCATAACGCTGCATCATTCTTGAACACAATATTTCCATCAATCCGTGCTCGCGCCCAATCTTTATTCCCTGATTACGCTTCAATGACGATAGTTCGCTACGCTCCGCTCGAATACGGTTATCAATCTGGAGCAGATATTGAGGTTTACTATCACTTGGAAGATGGCCTTATTGGGAAGATTCTGCATCTTCGGATACATCAAGAACCGACGCCGGAAATGCCGAATGACGCTCCTTCTGTTCCATGGATTTGGCTTGCGGATAATTTTGTTGATGAAATCAAGATATCCATGAATGAACTCCATGTCACTACATTCAATGGTAATTTCTTGCATGATTTTCCAGAGGGGAGAATGAACGAAAGATTTTTTTACTATTATGGTATAAGGGTTACCAATGTGAACACCCCTGCTTAGATTCTACATGGTTTGCAGTTGAAGGCAAGATTGAACGATAATAGACAGATAATTATGGTATTATCATTAGGTCAAGTTTTAGAGTTTAACAATGAATTTTGTGGGAAATGGGTTCAAGTTTGTTATCGATGGAGAGGTGATTGTTTAGAGTTTGACATCAAACTTCGGAGAACTCGACAGTCGTGGTCTGATCCAATTAAAAGGGTTTTACAGAAAACAAAGCAGGGATTCAAGAACAATTTCTTTCTTTCAAGTATTAGTTTTGTGTTAGTTTTTTCTTTCATGTTGATGAATTAGGTGATAGTTTGTCGTTGTTTTGTCTTTTTTTTTCTTTAAAAGTTTGTAGCTGCAATCTTGATCTTCTTGTTGCTTGTGTGCTTTTAGATGCAAAGGTTTTAGATATGTATTTGATTAGAGATATGATGTAATAGAAGTATTGTTGGATCGTATTCTTTTTTGTTCGTTAAAAAATAATATGGAAGTGGGTATATAGCACAATTGCTTGAAATATTGTAATAAATGACTTCTCCACCTTGTCATCCTTCGAAATTTCTGATCTTGTCTTATATTCATTATTACTAAAGTTAGTGTTCACCCCATGTTGTTCTTTGATTTTGTTTTTCCTTTTTTTTTAAAAAGGGGTGAAATAATTTGGTATACATTCCCTTGTTCCATATCTTTGCTACTTTGATCAATTAATCACCCATACTTCCCTTTAACTCTTTCGCATGGTAATAACAAATAACTAGTATTTTAGTCCGGGAGATTCCCCAATCCCCGACCCAGTTATAATTATCAAATATATTATTCTTCAGAAATTTCATAATTGATTTGATTACTTAGCTCGTCGTAATTTTTTTGTCTAGTGCGAAATTAGAAAATGGACATTATGACATGATAAGTTGTTTAAAAAAATTTAAAAGAATTGGGGATAAAAATAATAATTTCAATGGAATGAGGTAAGAGAATGTATCCTTAAAAAAAGGTAAGAGAAATTGCTTTAATAAAAGCGTTAGAGATCAAACAGCTTGTCTATATTTTTATAGTTACATATAATTTTAAAACTTTATTATGTTTTACTTTGAAACATTAAACATTGAAATTGTGGTGGATTGGTGATTAAACTCTTACATTTCATTTCAAAGGCCCTGTGTTCAATTCAAACATTTGCATTAGAAGTTTGAGAAGAGTGTCATGTAGCACATATATTGCAGAGTGACATGTGGCACCGTTCCTTTTATAGGAACGCCTTTTAATATATTTGTATAGATAGATTTGGTTTCTATTCTTACTCATCATGTTATAATTTGGTTTCTATTCTTACTCTGCAGGGGAGGATTCATGCAAACACTTATTTTTTAAGTGCCCTTGCAGTGCTCAAGTCTACAGCAAGATTATGGGATGGATTGGGGTTAGTACTTTGGGTCAAGAAAACTTGTATAGTGTATGGAAGAAGTGGGGGAGGAAGTTTCGCAGCAAGAAGAGACAAAAGCTGTGTTACTCAGTCATTACTGCTATGGTCTATCACCTGTGGAGAGCACGTAACCATTCCTTATGGAATGATGCTGTGATGATCCCTGATGTTATCAGCAAGAATATTCAAGTGGATATCTGTGGAAGATTCAAGAGTCTGGTGGAGTTGAATTGGAATGCAGATGATAACACTTGGTTTCATCAGTTAGTTAGTAGTTGTGTGTACTAATTGTAGTCCGGTGCTTTGTTGCTTGTTGTTAGTTGTTTTGTTGCTGCTGTTGTGTACTATACTTCAGTAGTTTAGGTTGTATTGGTGGTTTTTGGTTTCTTTTGTTAATATTACTTACTTTATACCAAAAAAAAAAAAAATTTTAACTTTATTTTGGCTTACAAATTGCAAATAAGTAGCTAAAATTCCCTTAGTACTATATTACTCGTAGATTTTCTATAAAACAGTTAATTAGCCACGTATATGTAACCATCTCACAACAAACTAATAATTATGTCAGATATCTTCTATAGCATTGGACTTCATAGATAGCATGAGGTGTGACAGTCAGGGTGATCTCTATTTTATCATTACTATTACCCTTTCGGTCCATTTTCCGTCCACTTTTGCTGCATTAGCTCCTACTTTATAACATGAAGGCTTGGGGCATCCTAGCGTTCTTGATTCTCTTAGGCAACAAAAGTTGATTCAATGTAATAAAAGTAGTGATTCTCATTTTTGTCATTCATGTACTCTTGGAAAATTTATTAAATTGTCATTTGTTGATTCTTCTTCATATACTTTGATGGCTTTTGATATTGTTCATTGTGATCTTTAGACTTCTCCTGTTTCGAACTCCATGGGTCATAGTTATTATCTTGTTGTATTGGGTGACTTCTCTAAATTCTTATGGACTTATTCTCTAACCAAAATATATGATGTCTTTGCTAGATTTCTAAAGTTCTACACTTTCATCCAAATTCAATTTGAAACGAAAATTAAAAATATTCAGTTGGTGTGATAATGGTAAGGAATTTGATAATCAACCTTTTTGGGATTTTTGTTGGAAACATGGTTTATCTTTTCGATTTTCATGTTTGTACTCTTCCTCACAAAATGGCAAAGCCGAACGCAAAATCCTCACCATTAACAATATTATACGTGCTTTGCTTGCCCATGCCTCATTACCACCCTCTTTTTGCCATCATTCTCTGCAAATGGCCACCTATCTTCTAAACGTTCTTCCAAGTAAACTTTTAAAGCTTCAAACTTGATTAATACCAATAAAGGATGAAAAACTAGTTCAGTTTGAGTATTTATCAGGAGTAGTTGCATTGTCAGTAGGCAGAAGATAAGTAATGCGTTAGCTTATCCATTCATTTTCAAACAAGGGTAGGGCTCCCGGTGTTTGTGACTTCTTTGGTCGAGCCTTTTGTAGAACTACCAACTTTTACACGAATTTTCAAGTGGATGAGATCGAAAGAGAAGACAATATAGGAGTCGGTTGTTTTGCATTTAGGCTCTTAGTCCTAGAATGATTCACTGGAGACTGTACTATACAACCTGAGCTATGTCAGTGTATAATGGAAAGTTGTGACCTAATTAGCTAAAAGACAAGCTAGATATTCACAACTATTATACATAAATACAACTAAGGAAAATAGTACTATGTAGTGGAGAGAAAAGCTAATGATAGCATAAAATACATAAGAAGAAAAATACTCTATACAAGTATACTACATATTTTTCTACTAAGATATTGTCGTCAAAATTAGGTTTTTAGAAAATAAAAGTAGAGTTGCTAATGTTCAGTTTAACTATTAATAACTAGTTATTAGGCCCGGGCTACGCCCCGGGTAAGGAAAATCTCCATTTATTAATATTATACTTTAAAATGATAGCACTCAATTCCACTTAGTCTAGTGGTTAAGACTTCAATATATAAACTTGAGGTCATGGGATCAAAGCCTATACTATGCAATTTCTAATTTTTTTTAATTGTATGTGGCTTACATGAAGTAACACACCCTTCCGGAGAGCGCCACGTGGCACCGTTCCTTATTTAGGAACGCTTTTTAATATATTAGTATAGATGGGAAGGTTGTTAGAAATGGTGCATTAATTCGTTGAATTACTATTCTTTTTAAGTTGCATTTGTAATTTTTCTGTGTTGGTATTTATGTAACTTAGGGAGTGGGCACTAAGGGTCTGTTCTGTTCAACTTATTTTGTCTTATCTTATATTATCTTATCTTATCTTATCTTATCTTATAAGATCTTATAAAATCTTATCTGATCTTATCTTATCCTATCTGATCTGATCTTATCTTATCTTATCTTATAAGATAGTTTATTGTGTGTGTTTAACATCTTATTTGTCTTATCTTATCTTATCTGATGTTATCTTATCTTATCTTATTTTATATTATCTTATCTTATCTGATTTTATCTTATCTTATAAAATCTTATATAAGTTAAAATAAGTTGAACAGAACAGACCCTAAGTCCTCCCCTCTTCCCTTATATAATAGAGATAAATGTCATATCAAACTAGTAACTGCCAAACCAAACTAATAACTTCCTAACAAATCCCCCATAATAACTGCCAAACCAAACTAATAACTGAATAACAAATCCCCCCATATTTATTAATTAATTTTCCATTTTGCTGCTCAGATCAATATCAAACAATTATTGTCTCTAAATTTAATTAAACAAAATAACTGCGTTACTAACTCTAATTTTTCTTGATATGAAATCCCAATTCCAGGTGCAAATAATACAAGACGATTACAATCCCTCACAAAATTCTCCTTACACTCTCTCTCATAGTGTGTCTCTCTCATTCTCTCTCTCTCTTTTTCTCTCACTCACTCTCTCTCTCTTTGAATTACAATTTGCCATATCCTTTCTATTTCTTTATCCTTCTCCTATTAACACCACCACATCATCATCATCAACATCTTCATTCACCATGCAAAAACCAGTATGAAATTCTGGTTTACGCAATATTCAAAAATCCTGAAGATCTTACGACAAACACCTTATCAATCAACATACAACCCAAAACCTTCAAAGGATTTCTTTCGTCAGCTAGCCCTCAAACCATGTTTGGCCTTCTTACTAACAAGACAATTGCAGCATATTGCGATAAATATAATAGTAACACAATCAATCTTTACGTTTGAAAGATTTGCGAACATAACGATATATTGATCAAACTCATCCAAATTAGAATCCATGTTGCTCTTACCGCCATTTAGTATCCTTACTTATCGTTTAACACCATCAATCATTCTTCTAACTATCTCAACTTATGTTTTTTCAACTAGTGACAATTCTATAAATACCCTCACATTCTCTCTCAATATTCCCATTCTATAGAACTCTCTATCCTCTCTCTCCCCTCTCTCTCCTCTCTCTAGGATTTTTTCGACATGGAAAACTAGATCAAATAGCTACAACAATCACTACAAAAGTTAGAGCATTATGGAAACAAATTTTGGTACCAAATTATAAAACTATTGATAAATAGCAACATAGATTATTTTTCAGTTGCCTATTATACAGTGACATTTTTTTCTCTAATTTTCGAACAAATAAAAGCAACATGTTTTTGATTCTTTTCTATTGGAAAGCAATTGTCTTACTATTTGTTGCTAAATGGTATCATAGTTTCAATTTGTTGCCAATTTAACAACAAACTAAGACACTAAATTTTTGATTTGTTGACATGAGAAACAATTAATTTTACACTTGTTGCTAGGTGGCGTCATATTTGAGATTTGTTGCCATTAGCAACAAACTACGACAACCAGTATTTTATTTTCTTGACGTTCGAAACAATTTATTTTACCATTTGTTGCTAGATGACATCATATTTCCAATCTGTTGCCATTCAGCAATAAACTACGATAACCAATATTTTATTTGTTGTCATTAATAAAAATTAATTTTACAATTTGTTGATAGATTACATCATACTTTTAAGTAAAAATTGATGTCAGAGGTCCCAACTATGGTCCAACATTTTTAATAGGTCCCAAGTATTGATTAACCTGTGGAGGTCCCAACTTTGGAGGCTATTGTCTTTTATTGGACCCTGATGACTTATCACTTGTTGAGTAGGTTAACTAATATTATTTTATTTTATTTTATTTTTAATTTATTTAATCTTTCAACATCTTTATTTTTTATCTCTTGAAGACATTAACCATGATACTTTGCTTCAATGAAGCACGAAGGAAAAGAGGGAGGCGGGGAACAAGTAGTAGGTGAAGGCCACGGTAGGGGGAGAAGTTCTGGTGGGGCATCGACGCGGAGCGGTGGCAGCGGCAACACAGAACAAATCCACACCAATAAAATGCATCCTAACAACAAAGACCCACCAAGAAACTCTAAACCCAGTAAAATCTTTAGCGATATAGAGGAGAATTATATTCAACAACATGAAACCACTGTCACAGGACACATCAATTGCAATTACACCCAATTAAAATTGGCCCCTAAATAATTTTAGAAATTTATCTACACTACTCAAAATTCATAAATTTCTTGAATATGCAGATCTATGCTTACTTACTAAAACAAAGAAACATTAGTGATGGCCTTTAAACTACATTATTTTCAGTAACAATGACAAGGGAAAAATTGACAAGAGCAGGCCCAATTATGGCCCCCTTTCCATAATAGATCCCAACTTTTGAATACTCCACATCATTCCCAACTTTGGGAGGTGTTTTACAATAATGGTCCTAGCAGGTCACCTAACCTGCTATAATAGGTAAACCTCTAAATCTATCACCCATGCCACCCCTTCCACCCCTCCCTCGCATTGCCACCCCCTCTCCCACCTCTCCCTGCCACCCGCCACCCCCTTCCTCGCTCTAAAACCACCTCTTCTCCTCCCTGCCGACGGCTCGCTGAGCCCAGGCCACCCGCCCGCCGGCCGGCAAGAGAACTCCCCGCCTCCTCCCTCCGATGACCAGTCCACCGACGCTCAACCACCACGCAGCCACTACTACACCACTACGAATCAATTAAAACCAATTTTTTCACCATATAAATTCAACAAAAATCAACAACACTGTGAAAAACCCCTAATTTAGCATCCTAATCAGGTTTTTATCAAAAAAAATCGGACAAAAAGTAAGGAAAAAGGAGAGGTAAATTGCGATGAAAGGAGGGGTTTGGGGTTCTGGGTTTAACCAGGTGTGATGTAGGTGGGCTTGAGACATGGGCCATTATAGCAGGGGAGTGGGAGGGGGAGGGTGATAGTTGACGTCGCGGAAGAAAAGTGGTGCCAGCAGAACAACGAGGAGGAAAGAGAAAGTGGGGCGCATGTTAGGGGAAAGGTGTTTCGAGGTTGGAGGGGAGGGGGTTGTGGGTTGGCAAGATAAGTGGCGGGTTCTTGGAAGGGGGGGGGAGGTGGCAGGGGGTCACAGCAGCAGCGGGGGAGGGGGAGTGGGGTGGTACGGGGTCGGCGGGGAGGGGGTGGCAGGGGGTCGGCAAGGGAGGGGGGTAGCAGGGGGTGGGGGTGGCAAGGGGTCAACAGGGGAACCCCCTCAAACTTGTAAAAAAAATTTAGAAAAAAAAAATTACCTCTTGAACCGGTAACCCTTCCACTTGGACCATTATTGCAAAACAACTCCCAAAGTTGGGACTGCTGTGGAGTATTCAAAAGTTGGGATCTATTATGGAAGGGGGGACATAGTTGGGCCTGCTCTTGTCAATTTTTCCTAAATGTTAATGAATTAATTAACTAACATATCATGAAAGAAGAAAAGGAACATCCAGATTATAAAAAACGTTGATGATGAGATTATCATTAGTAACTTATAACTAAGTGAACATCAGTTGCAATCACAACCCACCAACAACAGGCGGCAAATTTGCCATAGCGACGGCAACCACCAGCGGAAATGATGGCCAAACGAATGGTCGTCATTGCTATTTCGCCAGCGGAAATGGTTGACGATTATGCCGTTGTTGGAGATAGGGTTGTTTATGGTAGTTGGTGGTGTATGGCGGAGTTCTTCGGTTTTGACCGCCATTGTTGATGAGAGAGAAAGATTGAGGATGGAAATGATGAAGGAGAGGGGTAGAGGAAGATTCAAGAAGAAGACAGACATAACTCCATTAGACGTGTCACGTGATTTTTAATGAAGTCATGTGACCCATGACCTGCTCCAGCAAGTTGAGTAACCTGGAGGGTCTAATAAAAGACGATACCCCCCAAAGTTAAGACCTCCACATGCTAAATGATAGTTGAGACCTATTAAAAATGTAGAGTCATAGTTGGGACCTATAACATCAATTTTTCCTACTTTTAATTTATTGCCATTTAGAAACAAATATTGGAAAGAGATATCTAATTGGTTGACATTGGAAACAATATATTTTATTGTTTGTTGCTGAAATAACATCATATTTTTTCTTGAATTGTGTCATACATCGAAGAAAAATGAGTCAAAGTATCACCTTATAAGCTAAAGAAGTTTCACATACTATTATCAATTGTTATTAGTATGGAATATCCTTTAAACTTGTAAGTGAACAGATTCTTCTCCTCTTTATTGGTTTGGCCAAGCACGTATTATCAAATAATTAACAAAAAACATAATATTAGCATATGTTATATAAATAGTGCATTAGCCAGAGTGTAAGTCTGTAACAATTTAAAATGATTATTAATTTGTTTCAACCAATGTTAATTATTTGTTGATAATTTTTAGCAGCAAAATATTAATAATTTGTCGTCATATACAACAACAATCATTCGTAAGTTGCTAGAGTGGCAACAAATGCGTGAAATATAGTAACCAACATGGCAACAATATTTGAATGGATGTGATATGACAACGAAATTGTTTTGAATTTTGTAGCTAAAATCATATGGCGACAAGCCTTTTAGCAACAACTATATTATGTTTCTAATTTTTAACAGTTGCTAGATTGATTTATTTTTGTAGTGAATGTATCTACAATACGAGCACATATTCATGAGGACCTTGTTGCAAATCGATATTACTGCTGCGAGTTTTATAAAGTTTGTGTGATCGGCACCTTGCAACACAACTATTTGTTCTCTTCTTTGTAAGGAGGAGGTACAAGCAAGTTGTCAACAAAAGAATGTTGATATTTGCTTTGATTTTTGGCTACCATATCATCCAACTGTTGGATGACCATTGCATGAGGTTTACGCCACCATGATCATCCCACCATACAATGCCGTTGAATATCATAATTCTCAGGGGTGGATATCGACATACTCTACTGTTGGATCTTTAGGGATAATAGATGGGTTCTTGATATAGTGCTATATCAAGAACCTGTGAATCAAGTACCACAAGATGTTCAACTAAATATCCGGCCTTGGTACTTTATTGGCGCTGATATTGCCAATATTACCCGCATCTTCAACAATTTTTGAGACTTCAAGAAAACGTTCTCTCTCTCTTTGAATTACAATTTGCAACATACTTTCTATTTCTTTATCCCTATCCCATTAACATCACTACATCATCATCATCAACATCTTCATTCACCATGCAAACACTAGTATGAATTTATGGTTTATGCGATGTTCAAAAACCCTAAAGATCTTATGACAAACACCTTATCAATCAACATACAACCCAAAACCTTCAACGAATTTCTTTCATCATATGGGGCTCAAACGAAGTTTGGCCTTCTTACTAACAAGACAATTGCAGCATATTGCGATCAATATAATAATAACACCATCAATCCTTCTTCTGACTATATTTATGTTTGAAAGATTTGCGAACATAACTATATATTGATCAAACTCATCCAAATCAATCCTGATAATGTCGATGTTGCTCTCACCACCATTAAGTGGCCTTATTCATCATGTAACACCTTTAAAATCAGTCCTGCATCTTACTCCCTCCTATGATGCTGCAACTTATGGTTATGAATTCATAGTTAATATCAAGGTTCTCTATCATGTATAAAGAAAAGGAGGTAGTATTATATTTAGGAATCTTGTTAGGATTATGACACTTGTACTATATATCGATGTTGAGGATTAATGATAAAATAACCTGAAAGATTATTTTGACATGGTATCAAGAGCCTAATTAAACTCCTTGAATTTTTTTCCCTAAATCTGGAAAAACCAATAAACCAAACCTTTCTCATGCACAACCATAGTAGATGAAACCTTGAAGAAGATACCAAAAACCAATAAACTAATATTTTTCTTCACCTTTCTACCTTGAAGCAGATGATAAGACGGAAGACGTTGGATGAGAGGAAAAGAGGGAAAATGGAAGTGGAGCTTCGTGAGAGGAGAGTGAGATAGGGTTTTGTGAGAGGGAAAAGTGAGATAGGGTTTGTGAGAGGGAAGATGTAATATCCCGAAAATTTAAACTTGCCTAAATTAATTAATTATAATTAGTGGTTAATTTTTTTTTTCCTTTAATCATAAGGTGTGACTGAAATTTGTTACTCTATATCCAAGTAATGATAAAAGATATTTAGTCCTTTAAATAAATATATGTTGTATGTATTGCAAGAGTTGCAAATAATAACAAGTGAAGGTGAGAATAAATAATAACAATAGTAAAAGTAAGAATATAAATAAGAAACAAAACAATTACTAGAGCTTTACAAAGTACTTCTAATCAAATGTTGGATCAAAATAATGGTGTTAATAAAAAAAAGGAAAAGAAAAATGGAAATAATTAGAAAAAATTAAAATAAAAATTTGGAATCACTGACTTGATTTTCCAACTCCATCTCCATTTTTCCCTCACAAAAACTCAACAAGGAATTTCTAAATCCAGATGAATTTTTCTTGCACACAAAATTCACTCCAAATAAAAAACTCCATCTCCACACCAAATCTCACAAAAATTAAAGCTCTTAGGAACCCCCAACAATGGTTATAAATAGCCATGGTTGCTCCACCATTTATCACCCACTCACCATTCACTACTTCACTACAATACTCGCCAGAAAATTGTCCCAATTTGCCGGAAAGCGCCACCCAAAACACCTCCTCAAGCTTCCCTATTTTCGCACTACACCTCCCTCTCTCTCTCCCCGGTTTCGAATCAAGCCACCACCCTCGCCCCACCGCAGCGCCGCCGCGTGCCTCCGCCTCTGACCACCAGCGTGCCCCACTTGCCGGTGAACCCACCAATCGCATCTCTCTTTTCTCGCCCACTCTTTCTCTTTCTCGTGCTTCTTCTCCCTCCTCGTTGCGCCGACGAGCCACCCCCCAGCACGTCGGGTTACGCGCCTCCCACCCCGTCGCCTGGCCACTGCTGCCGGAGCTCCACCATGCGAGCCTTCTTTCCTCCCCTGTTCTCGTGTCTGCTTGGTTGAGCAGAGGTATGAAAATACCACTTCACTGTTGTTTTTAAATTTTTAGTTAAAGTAGTTTGAGCCCAAAACAATAAACACCCATAATTAGTTACTCATAATATTGAGCCAAAAGATCTGGTATTGGTTTCAATTAAGTTGTTAAAGCTAAACTTATATTAAGAAAAAAAAATGGTTGGACTAATATTGTAACAAGGATGAAACTGATTTTTATTATGCTAAAATAATTAATCATTAATGCTTGTAATATGAAATTTGAGTATTATATTAGTAAGACCACACATTTGTATAAAATTCTTATGTTAACTCATCTAGTTATTTTCATGAAAAATCATTCTTTAGTTTATATTAGAAATATTCAAGTATTAATTATGACTATGTGTAAGTGAATTAGCATTATGTTAGTAATCGCTTTAGTTTAATATTAACCAAAGATAAATGTATTATATTATGAATTAAACGAGCAATCTTTAGCAATAATAATGTCATGAGTTATATTAAAGTATAAACATTTAGAAGAATGAAGTGACTAAAATAAGACATCATATTTGCAAGTCATTAAACATGAATTATAAATCAAGTTTAAATTTCGTTATTGACCATAATTCACTAAATATATGTAATCATTTCTAATGTTTGAGAACAATAATTCTATGAAATGAATGAACAAATATTAATGAAACCCATTTGAGTGTAAGCTTAAATAATGAGTGTCTTTAATAACTAAAGAGTAATTTCAACAACGATATTCAATAATAAACGTAATAACAACTACTAAAGGTCTAAATGTTAAACTACAATGAATATTGATATTTTCGTTTCTTGGTTATATTAAAAGGTTCTTGGTTTGATTAAAAGGAAAGGATATTACAAGCCTCACCCAACTTTTCAAGGTTATTAAGCAGGAATCGAGATAACATCTATTGCTAACACGATAACACCCACGATCCCCTTCGAAATGTGTTTGTGAAATGATGTTTAGAATTATGTTATGGATTTTGTGATGTGATTCTTTATATGGATTGTGGGATACTTAAATTGTTTTCGAACGAGTTTCATAAATGCTTACATATATTATGATCTTATGAATTATTGATGCTCAAGTATAATTCATGAAAGATCTAAGGTTTATGCCGATAAATGTTAAATAAACGAAACATGATAAATGAAAGTGAAAGAGGTTATGGCAATATAATCTTACGCTTATTATCTACTTTATGGTCGTGCACGTACCTTCGCACTCGCCATACACCCAACAAGGGAGAGTGCTCCTTGAGGGGTACCACAAGTTATGTTCCTACTCTATTTTGGTGCGTGCGGTGTATCCAACAAGGGAGAGTCCTCCTTGAGGATCATTGCAAGGTGGGAGACGTCCCGCAAGTCTATACTCTCTAGTTACCAAGTTAAAAGATGAAAATATAATGGGAACTTATGAAGTTTCAAGATGCTACTTATAATTGTTTACCTTGCTATTATTTTATTATTGATTTCTAAGGTGTTTTACTATATTCTCTTCTCCCTGTTTGCAAATAAAATGAATTTACGTTGTTTGGGTAGTATGTTACTGAGCTTCGGCTCATGATGTTTTGTTTTCTGTTTTAGGTATGAGCAGAATCATTGCAAGAGCGTTGTTAATAAGGAACATGTTCAAGGGAAATTGTATGGTATCTTGTATTAGGGAAATTATTATTATTTGAGTCGAGCATTTGTGTATTAATTATTAAAGACTATTTAAGACTTCATTGTATTAGTTGGCCATATTCCAAGGCTTAAGTTCCATTTCTGCTGCTAAGTATGAGCAATTGTGTTTAATTAAGGTTATTAATTTTCGGGGCATTACAGAAGAGGGCGATGAGATGGAAGAGAGAGGTAAGACTTGGGTTTGTGAGCGGTTGAGAGGAGGTTGGCTTATAAGGCGCCCGAATGGGCCACGGAGGAAATGGGCCATGGATCACTTAACTGATCAGATCCATGACTCCGATGGTATCAGTTATTTGATCCTAAAATCACCCTAAAAAAATTCAATTAATGGGCCCGAATCAACTAACTTATGTCATTTCAGGTTTTTTCCAGTAGTGACAATTCTATAAACACCCTCACAATCTCTCTCAACATTCTAATTCTTCTCAACTTTCTCTCTCCTCTTTCTAGCTTTCTTCGACATGGAAAACTATACCAAAATAGCTACAACAATGTATCCACGATACGAGCACATATTCTTAAGTACCTCGTTGCAAATTGATATTACTGCTGCGAGTTTTATAAAGTTTGTGTCATTGGCACCTTTCAACACATCTATTTGTTCTCTTCTTCGAAAGATGAAGGTACAAGCAAGTTGTCAACAAAAGAATGTTGATGTTCACTTTGATTTTAGGCTACCTTATCCGACCGTTGCATGACCACGGCATGAGGTTTACACCACCATGATCATCCCACCATACAATGTTGTTGAACATCATCATTCTTGGGGGTGGATATCGACATACTCTACTGCTGGATCCTTAGGAAAAATAGATGGGTTCTTGATATAGTGTTATATCAAGAACCTGTGAATCAAGTACCACAAGATGTTCAACTAAATATCCGGCCTTCGTACTTTCTTGGCGCTAATATTGCCAATATTACCCGCATCTTCACCAATTATTTGAGACTTCAAGTTGTTACCATACAATGCTGTTGAACAACATCATTCTTGGCATACTTAATGCTCTTTGTAGAGAAGTACGCAGTTTCTTAAATAATCTCATCTCCATCAGCTTGTTTTATCTTTCTTGCTCCAATATTCTCTCCTCTTTTTTAAGTTCTTATAATATTAACATGGTATCATAGCCTCATTAAATTTCTTGAGGCAATGATAGAATGAAACATGACCCACATGCTTAAATAATAAAATAAAGCTTTCTTTGTATAAGATTTTGCCAATAGAAGAAATGTTGCAAGTATTATAAAACATCCCAAAAGGAACAATGTATAAAGAATAGGATGTAGTATTATATATTTAGAAATCTTGTTAGGATTATGACACTTGTACTATATATCGATGTTGAGGATTAAAGATAAAATAACCTGAAATATTATTTTGACATGGTATCAAGAGCCTAACTAAATTCCGTAATTTTTTTTTTCCCTAAATCCGGAAAAACCAATAAATTAAACCTTTCTCATGCAAAACCATAGGAGACGAAACCTGGAAGAAGATAGATTTTTCTTCACCTTTGTACCTTGGATAATGATAATCCATGTAATGTCATCACTCAAGTTGTTCTAAATAGTGAAAACTATATGAATGGACACACTCAATTCGATTATCATTCAAGGCTAGGTGCAAATTTGGCTTTCTTAACGGAAAAATTGATAAACCTAAAGATGCGATGCAATTTGACTTACAAGATCGGCTTTGTGTTGTGAATGGACCACAAATTCACCAACTCAAGACTGCCATAGACGCTATAAGCAGGGTTCTTCTGAGCCTATTGTGAAGTATTTTGGTCGCTTGAAATAACTATAGGATGAACGAGCATAATACAAACCCTTGTCTGGTTGTGGATGAGGGAAATGCTCCTCTGACAAATTCGCCTAAATTTGTCGACAAATTAACTGCATATATTTCTTATTGGACTCGACTCCTCGCTATTTGGTCATGTCTGTTCTCAAATTTTGGCCCAAGAGATGTTACCATCAGCGGATAAGGCGTATCATCAAATAATTCAAGAGGAACAACTTTATATTTCTTGTTCGACCACCATGAAAGACAATCATGAGGTCGTGGCTTTTCAAACTCATTTCGACAAGTTGAAAAAGGGGGAAGATCGATTCATACTTTTTTTAAGCACTGTAATCGAGAGAATCATGACGAATCTACCTGTTTTCAAATACATGGATATTTATCTCGAATGGTGGGGTGACCATCCCCTTGGTAGTGGCGGTGGAGAGCGCGGAGGAAGCGATGATGGGAGCAGTGGTGGTCGTAGGGGGAACTAGTGCAGGTTATGGTCGCGACGTTGGCAAGCCAGCGCATGTCAGAGCCAACAATGTTGTCGATGCTTGACAGCCCTAATCTTCTGAAGCAAGCGACGGCGATTCTAGACAGCCCTCATCTTCGGCAAACAATGTCATCACTCAAGTTGTTCTAAATAGTGAAAACTATATGAATGGAGACACTCAATTCGATTATCATTGAAGGCTAGGTGCAAATTTGGCTTTCTTGACGGAAAAATTGATAAACCTAAAGATGCGATGCAGTTTGACTTACAAGATCGGCTTTGTGTTGTGAATGGACCACAAATTCACCAACTCAAGACTGCCATAGGCTTTACAAGCAGGGTTCTTCTGAACGTATTGTGAAGTATTTTGGTTGCTTGAAATAACTATGGGATGAACTAGCACAATACAAACCCTAGTCCGGTTGTGGATGAGGAAAATGCTCCTTTGACAAATTCGCCTAAATTTGTCGACAGATTAACTGCATATATTTCTTATTGCACTCGACTCCTCACTATTTGGTCATGTCCGTTCTCAAATTTTGGCCCAAGAGATGTTACCCGAAGTTGTTAAAATCGAGATTCTAGTTTGAATCGGAAACGACCTATAGAAACGAATCGTAAAATCGAATCTAAAATCGTAAGATTCTATAAACACGTATAATCAAGATATTGCACTCAATCTTCATTGTATATGCTAAAATTATAAGTTAAAAGACCTAAAAATTGGAGAAAATAGTTGTTTACCCACTATATTGGCAATAACTAACAATATATATCTATTATTTGCTTTGTTAGCATGATTTAAATTTGCGAGGTTTTCGCTAGTCAACAGAATTGTATAGAATCGTCTAGAATCGTGAATCGAATCGTCAACCATATTTTGAATCGTAAAATCGTAAGATTTTAAGATCTGAATCGCGATTTTAATAAGTTACCATCAGTGGATAAGGCGTATCATCAAATAATGTAAGAGGAGCAACTTTATATTTCTTGTTCGACCACCATGAAAGACAATCATGAGGTCGTGGCTTTTCAAACTCATTCTGACACGTTGAAAAAGGGGGAAGATCGATTCAAACTTTTTTTAAGCACTGTAATCGAGAGAATCATGACGAATCTATCTGTTTTCAAATAGATGGATATTTATCTCGAATGGTGGGGTGACCATCCCCTTGGTAGTGGCAGCGGAGAGCGCGGAGGAAGTGATGATGGGAGCAGTGGTGGTCGTGGGGGGAACTAATGCGGGTTATGGTCGCGACGTTGGGCAGTCATTGCAGGTCAAAACCAACAAGGTTGTCGATGCTTGACGGCCCTAATCTTCTAAAGCAAGCGACGACGATTCTGGACAGCCCTCATCTTCCTCCTCTAATCCAGCTCTCTTCCTCCCTTCACGCCTCCACACTCTCCCCATCACCACCGCACAGCACCACCATCACATCACCCGCGTCCAGTTCCTTCTCAGCCCCGCTCGTGGTCTTCTTCAGCCGCACCACCATCACTGCCCTTCACCACCAGCTTCCCCTCCGTTCAGGCCAGCGCGCAGCCGCTCCCAATTCGCCTCCGACCACCCCAACATCCGACCCCACCTGTTTCTTCTCTCTTCTCAATTCTTCATCTGCTTTCCTAACTTTCTTATCTTTTTATTTTCTGATTCCTTTTTCGTTTTTATTTCTTGTCTAAATTTTACTTTTTCCCTTTTAATTAGTTTCTTATTATTAACTTTTCACCATCTCTTAACTACTAATTTTCTTATTAACTCTTTTTCCTTTTTCTTTTCCTCTTTCTTTAATTGATGGTTGTTACAGAATTCGTGCGCATGGCTACACATCGGTCCAAGTTGGTCTTTAAGAAGCATAACAATGTGATTTTTGAGCCTATTTGACTCTTTTTCCCATTAGGTTGGGTAGTAAGCTTCTTTACTCTACATTGTTCATACTCTTGATAAGATTTTATTTTTTTTGCTTGGATTTTTTGTTTGCGATGCCATACTTGTTGTTTTCTTGTGACTCCATTGATTATCTTCTTTCACTGCTGGAATTTGTGCTACTTTAGTGGTGGAATGTGGTCTTTGTGGGGATATTCAGTGATTTGGTGATTGTTGGGTTGCTTCTGGTTCCTTCTCTGATCTTGCTTGTTGCAGTGAGGACACTGCAAATTTTAGCTTGGGGGAGGAATATTCTATCATTTACTGCTTTCTAGTGTAGATTCTATTGCTTCCGTAGGATGTTGCACGGTTTGTACCATTCACTAGGAGTGGGAGATTACGTGTAACCAAAAAAAATTGTACTGCTTTTTTTAGTTACATCAGCATATTAGTTTTCATCTCATCTTAGTTGCATCTATGGGACTATTGCTAACACTATTTCAGAACCTAGTTGATATCTTTACTACAGTCTTAAGTGTAATCCATCTCATTCAATATTCTTCATAGCATGATTGTATCGCGATTGATTGATTGTGGTAAGATTGGTTGATCTCTCTCTAGCTTGATTTAATCTTACTGTTTAGACATCTTAACCCAAGTGAGCTTTTGTGCCTATAAACTGACGTATATGTGTCAGTTCTTTCATGTGTGATTAGTTCCTTATTTGTTGCATGGATCTTGACTTTGACTTGGTACTCTGACACTTGACTTTATAATCATTTGGATATGAATAAGGCGTTCTTTTCAGTGTTCTGAACTTCCAGAGATATTTTCTTTTCATATATATTATCCTTTCTCTAGCCCCGCTGAGCGTTTCCTGACTTTGTTATGAATTAATACCTACATTGCAAGCCTCTAACCTATTATGATTTCTCTACCCAAGCCTTGCTAAGTGGAGTAGCATTAAAGTTTATGTTTTGAGCTTGTGTTTGTGGTTTGGCGGTAATTATTGGAAGAAAATTTTGTTGAAAGAAAGTTGCTTAAAATAGTGTGAAAGTGCAAAATGAAAAGAATGGTGAAAAAGTTGTGAAAAATAATTCTAAAAAAATGAACAAAAAAGGATTGAATAAAAGGTGAATGAAATTGGTTGGAGTTGGTAAAGATGGGTACTATGTTGGTTTAATGGTAATGTGTTGTTGAACTTCTAGTAGAAGTTTTTGTGACATTTGCATCTAATGGCCATAGATGTTAAAGTGTTGTTTTCTCCACTAGTTGGCTTTTAACACCACATTTCCAAATATATTTCCTACCCATAACCTCAGCCCCATTACAAACCTTGAAAGTCCTCGTGATCTTTTTGCGTTATAATTTCGAGTGGAAAGTGAGTCGATAGTCAAAGTTAAAGAGTAAATGCTTCATTTGAGTCGACATGGTTTAGGTTGAGTGACATTGATCATGCCATTAACACATGAGAGTTTGAGTGCACATGACTAAAGTGAGGTCTCTCAGGTTCGATTAAGTCTAGCTTGGGGGAGATGGTATGTGGTATGCTTGGAGAGTTGATTGCATTACATGACGTGCTATGCGACTTTGCTTGGGAATGTTTCGATGTTTGGTTCGTGTAGTAATTGTATCTCTCGTGTTCTCAATTTTGTGCTTGGCCCTATCGTAGTTCCATTTTGTAGGTTGTCTTTCTTTTCCAATGACTATGTCCAATTGCTTGAGGACAAGCAATGGTTTAGCTTGGGGGAGTTTGATGTGTCGTATTTTTATATAGATTTTAGGTGCATTTAGGTTGCATTATAGGAGCATTTAGATGCATTGTAGTTCATAATTGCATACTAATACTTAATCTGTGAAATATTACTCCTTTGATTAATTTCAGGTATTGGGAACATACTTGGAGTATTATTGGACAAGCTTGAGTACTTAGGAGCAATTGGAAGTGTTTCTGCCTAGAAACTAGTCAAATGAGTTAAGTGTGTCTAGAGAGGTTTAAATCCCGAGTTGGAGTATAATCCCGAGTCTTGTAACTTGGAGTCCTGCAAAACAAGGAAAACTGGCCCGGGGGTGTTCCCGGGAAAGCCCCTCCGACGCTCAAGTCAGTTGAGATTGAGGTAGAGAGAGAAAGTGAGTTATTGTAGAGAAAGATGCTTTGGTTTAGTTAGGTGATAATTGAATACCTGCTCATTGATTGGGCTTGCTGCTTTTATAGTGTTGGGGATTTCCCAGACAAGAAACCCTATTGGGGAACATCCATGTCTGTAGGAAACATGTCTCCCTTTTATGGTAAAGTTATTTTCTGCCTAAAGAATTGATGGGCCCTTGGGAGCATGCAGATCAGATCTTTCAGGTGGGCTTTGCTTATCATTGTTGGACCAAATCATGGGTCCAAACAATTAGCCCCACGCCAAGTAATCGGAGTGGAAATTGCCATTTTTAGTGCGGTTGATTGGCGGAATACAGTAGCTGCATTTTTGCCGATGTGACTCTGACCACGAATTCTCATGATAGGTCATAGTCTTGAAAATGAATACATAGTCTTAAGATATCCATATTTAGTCCTAAAATAGTGTCAATTAAATGATAGTAGATCTTATAAAATGATAAGTGTAGAATAATGTCTTCTTTTCCATTTTGATATAAATCACCTTATTAAGCGCAAAAATCTTTAAAAACCGAGGTTAGTATGTATTCATTTTCAAGACTATGTAAGATTATATATAATTAATTAAATGGCGGTGTAGGTTATAGTTTACTAGGCTTGGTGACCACCTCTTGTCTTATTCACTAGGGTAATAGAACCTTTCCAACCTCGTGACTTCTCTAAAAGGGAGCTAGTAATCGCGTTGCATTGTTTGGGGTCGAGGGAGCTGTTTTTTTTGGACATATGTTTGTAGTTGACACTTCATTCTATCTCGTTCCTCTTTGATGACCCCAAACATATGCAACGCGATTACTAGCTCCCTTTTAGAGAAGTCATGAGGTTGGAAAGGTTCTATTACCCTAGTGAATAAGACAAGAGGTGGTCACCAAGCCTAGTAAACTATACCCTACTTTTCAAGGCATGCAGATCCTGAGGAGGGAGATTTTGCGAATTCCCGAGCCCCAGGTAAATCCCGAGTTAGGGTAGATCCCGAGCATGGGGAGCTTTGGACCCTGAGGTGATGTAGGGGCCCTAAGGCTTGCTTCCAAGCAACCCCAAGATGACGCCCTGGTGCTGGGCACCGAGCGATCCGGAGAAAGGAGGACCCTTCTCCCCCGAGGTGGCGCGTTGGGCTGACTCCCAAGCAATCCCGAGATGGTGCGTCGGTGCTTGGCACCGAATGATCCCGAGAGGGGGGGACCCTGCTCCCCCGTGCTGGCGCGTGGGGCCCTGAGTGATGGGGGATGCTTGGGCTAACTCCCAAGCAATCCCGAAATGGTGCACCGGTGTTTGGCACCGAATGATCCCGAGAGGGGGGGCCCTGCTCCCCTGAGCTTGTGCATGGGGCCCCGAGTGATGGGGGATGCTTTGGCTAACTCCCAAGCAATCCCGAGATGGTGCACCGGCGTTTGGCACAGAATGATGCCGAGAGGGGGGGACCCTGCTCCCCCGAGCGGGAGCGTGGGGCCCTGAGTGATGGGGGATGCTTGGGCTAACTCCCAAGGAATCACGAGATGATGCACCGGTGCTTGGCACCGAATATAATCCCGAGAGGGGGGGACACTGCTCCCCCGAGCTGGCGCGTGGGGCCCCGAGTGATGGGGGATGCTTGGGCTAACTCCTAAGCAATCACCAGATGGTGCTCCGGTGTTTGGCACCGAATAATCCCAAGAGAGGGGGACCTTGCTCCCCCGAGATGGCGCGTGGGGCCCCGAGTGATGGGGGATGCTTGGGCTAACTCCCAAGCAATCCCGAGATGGTGCACCGGTGTTTGGCACCGAATGACCCCGAGAGGGGGGGACCCTACTCCCCCGAGGTGGTGTGTTGGGCATCGAGTTTGAGCTCCTCCTCGGGGAAGAGTGAGTCATTCTAGGGGGCACCCTGCGCCAACTCAGGGGGCTAATGAGCCCTTATATGGGAACCCTGAGTTGGTCCTGGAGATGTTTAGCCATTATTAGGCCAAGTGATGAGCCCCCTGGCAAGGCCGAGGTGGGTATGTGCCAACTCTGGGGCTAATTAGCCTTTCTATGGGGACCCCGAGTTGGTCAGGGAAGTACTTAGCCTTTGTTTGGCTAAGTGATGAGCCCCCTGACAAGGCCGAGGTGGGTATGTGCCAACTCGGGGGCTAATGAGCCCTTCTATGGGGACCTCGAGTTGGTCATGGAAGTACTTGGCCTTTATTTGGCTAAGTGATGAGCCCCCTGGCAAGGCCGAGGTGGGTAAGTGCCAACTCTGGGGCTAATGAGCCGTTCTCTGGGGACCCCGAGTTGGGTGAAGGAGTATTCTTGGTCTTATGTGATCCCGAGTGTGTTTAATCTTTTCAGCTAAGCTGGGTCCCAGTCAACTATTCTGGCATTTGACCATTGACCGTTAACCGCTAGGATTGGGACGTTGACCATTGACTGTGCACTTTGAGAGAAGTTGGGCCTTAATACTTTGGGCCTTTCCTTTTAGGTTTTTCTTACTGTAAGTCTGTCTCTAGCGAGCCCAACAAGGGTTGTGTAGGAGTTGTCGCGGCACGGGGATGAAGAAGGGGCTATTTAGAGGAAGAGAGAATTATTTCCGTACATTACAATCATTTGCAAAGTTTTTCATTCTCTATCCTCTTTCTCTCTCTAGAGTTGCTCTGAAAGGTATCCCGTATTTGTTCCTGCCCGAGTTCGTTTGATCCTTTATGCTTGTGACCACCCCGAGTTCTTATAAACCTGAAAAGGTACGTGTTTCTTTGTTTATTTCCTTATTGCTTTCTGTCGTAGATCGATCTCCCTAGAATGGACCCCGAGTCAGGCCCTGAGTCGGAGTCGAGTACCCCCGCCGCCTCTCCTTACAAGTTTTCTGAGGAGATTCGAGGGGAGAGTGGTTTTTTAGTTAGTACTCGGGGTACCGTACCCGGATCCCTCGATGGTGCCCGAGGCCATTCCTTTACCTAGCCCTTCGGATTCTTTATCGGAAGAAGACGAGGGTGTAATCCCGGGTCCTTGGGATGTGTCGATTGCGCACAGGCCTTGTGCTAGGAGTTACCTAGATAGGTATATTTCTGATGGTGTCCGAGAGAAGTCACGAGGATGACGGGGGCCCTTGCACTTCAGGCCAAGACTATCCTCCACTGGACCCCGAGGGAGGTCCTCACACATATTACCCCGATCCCATATTTATGAAATATATTCTGGGAGCAAATTCTGGGTCCACGAACCTTTCTTTGTTGTTCGTGCTAAGCACATCGAGACAGTTCTGACGCCCCCGGCAGGATGCGTGTCGGTTTACCATCAGAGTATGCAGATGGGTCTCCGGTTCCCCTTGCATCCGTTCATCCGAGATCTCCTTAATGCTTATCAGTTGACCCTTTCCAATCTTCTTCCCAATAGCTGGCTCACCATAAATGGCTTTGTGGCTATCTGTGAGTCTTTCGGGGTGACCCCGAGCGTGCGTTTATGGCACAACATGTTTACTTTGATGTTGGGTCCTGCTGATAGACACAGTCCACGATGGTTCCGCTTTCAATGTCGGGCTGGCTATAAGGTTGTCCGGGATGCCCCTTCGAACCAAAAGGGTTTTAGGCGGAATTTTTTCCACATATACACCAGTGACGAGTGGGAGATCCCGATTCTTCCAGTGGAGGGAGGTCTTCGCTTTGGTTCAAACCAAACGGTTCCCGAGATGTCCCGACAAGAGGCGGTTGTGGGAATCTATTTTTCCACCACACCCAGGACTCAGACCGGGGCCCTATCATATGTCCCCAAGAATTGGCTCCCGTCCCGCTATGACATACGGAATGAGATGTTCCTGGCGGCTGCGGGCTTGAGCTGCAGCTGCGACAAGGGTAATCCCGCCTTTGTCCATTTGTTAAGATTTCATTTTTTATGCGAAGTGTTTGACGTTTCCTTTGTTTCAGTCGTTGCCCGAAGTCAACTATACCCTAAGATGGTCGAGCGATATATCGACAACACCGAGTTGGCCCTGAAGCTGATAGGTGAGCTGGAGGAGGAAACCATGTCAATTCCCCCTCCTCCTAAGGTAAATTCCCCGACTTATTCATCTCTTCTCTTATTAAAATTCTCTGACCCATAATATTATTATTATCTTGACAGGATACGGACCCTAAGAGGGCCAAGAAACCCTCCGTTCGATCCAGGAGGTTGAAAGGGGACACTGAGAAGGCTCAAGCTGCCGAGAAGTTGGCTCAATCCCAGGCGTCCGATAAGGCGTTATCGGGTGTGTCTACTAGCTCCAAACGCAAGGCGGGGGACATTGAAACTCCCCTGGACGTTATTGACGTGGAAGAGCTGCAGGGCAAGAAGACGAGAGCCGACCAAATTGGCGCTGGCGTGCCATTTACCGACACAACCCCGACTCAGAAGCTTGCCCGAGTGCGTCATGTGGTTCGGGAAATTTACACTGAAGCCGATGACGTGGCCTTATCAGCCCTGGGCGCTGAGGAAGTTAATAACCTCTATGAATCCTGGTTGGAGGTAAGTATTTGTCCCGACTATACTTTACTTTTCTTTTTCTTGTATTGTCTTATGCTCCGGCCCTTTCTATTGCAGACTTCCATTCGAATGACTTTGGTCATTCGTCGCCGGGTTCAGTTCGAGGACGAGATTGCGTCCCTCAAGAAAGAAGTAGATGGCTTGAAGGCCAAGGTAGAGGCTGACAGTGCTGAATTGAAGAAGCTCAACGACGAGCTTGACTCCCAAAAGTCCACCTTTGAGGAGGCAAGCAAGGTGGTAAGTGAGGTAGAGACTCTAAGGAACAGCAACAAGCAGATCCAGGCATCGCTAAACGCTGCCTTTATTGAACGCAATGAGGCCAAGAAGACTGCTGATGATCTTCAGGCCAAGTTTGACGAGGCAGCAAAGAAGCACAAGTCTGCCCGACACAAGCTGAAAAGGGCAGAGTCCAAGCTCCAAAAAGTTCAAGAGGACTGGTTAGCCCAGTGGAAGACTTCACCTTAAAGTCTTAACTATCTGGGTAAGATGGCCTCGGCTTCCTAACGCTTTGCAACTCGGGAAACTAAGGAGCGCCTTCGGGCCATATTGGCCGAATCCAACGAGTCGTTGGACTGGGATGCCGTTGAGGCCGAGTTCGATTGCCGGATTGCCTTGGGTCAGAAGGCAAATGTGGAAGCTTGTTAGACTCCATGTGCTTCCCGAGTTCAGGGCCCCATGCAGCCATCAGGCCAAGATATCCTCGAGGGCGCTGAGTCCAAGGGCCCTGCTGAGGACGGGAAGCTCCCTGCTGAAGGTGGGGGTGAAGGTCAGGGCTCCCGTTCAGGTGAGGCTGATGGCTCCAACGAGGATACTAGAGAGAGCTCTAAGGGGACCCCGACTAAAGAAGCTGTTGCATGATTTCCTCTCGAGGACTTTGTTTCTTTCCTTATGAACTCTTATGGATCCCGAGAGTGTGTTCTTGGATTTCCTCTTGTTTTGGATGCCCGAGAGTATGTTCTCATCGTTTTAGGCTGTGTTTTGGCACATGAGATCATGTTTTCAGGTGTCTAGGTTGTATTTTCTTAACTTAATGAAATGGTTGTTTTGCATATTTCCCGAGTGCAATTTTCTTGAGTAATGTTATTTTGTTAAATGCAACTGTTGTGAACCAAAGTGTTTCGCAAATTGTACCTTCATTCATATTGAGACCATCAACTATGGGGTACAACTGACTACCTCGAGTTGTGTTAAACAAAAATAAACTATTGGCTCAAGTGTGGCCTAAGTTTTCGTAAGATCCCGCCAACTCTAATAGGGTACAACTGGTTGCCCCGAGTTGTGGTTAATACAATAGACTAAAGGCTCACTTGTTGCCTATTACAAAGCGAGGCTCACGTGTGGCCTGTTACAAAATGAGGCTCAAGTGTGGCCAAGTTGTCCTAGCTTGTCAAATGTAATATTTCTTCAGATTGTCTGCATTACAAGGTCGGGCCAGTGGAGTACCTTCTGGTGACTCTAGTCGATATGTTCCCGGCTTGCTTACTTCAGTGACTCTGTAAGGTCCATCCCACTTCGGCCCAATGTGCCCGCCCGGTGGCTTCGACCTTCCTGACTACCCAATCCCCACCATGAATTGGCCTGGCCTTGACCCTGAGGTTGAATTGCTTGGTCACCCGTTGCTTGTCGTGGATTGACTTGAGTAGTGCATTACCCTGGGATTCGGGCAATAAATCTAGGTCGACCTTCTTCCCTTCTTCACTTTTGTCGTACTCGTAAAAAGTTATCCTTGGGGAAGGTATCCCGATTTCAACTGGAAGAACGGCGTCACAGCCGTAGACTAAGCTGAAGGGTGAATTGCCGGTTGCTTCCTTCACTGTCGTCCTTGCCGACCAGAGTACGCCCGGAAGATCGTCGACCCAGGACCCCTTCGCTCCTTCCAGCGACTTCTTAATCCCATTCAGCACCACGTTGTTTGCAGCCTCAGCCTGGCCATTGGTCTAGAGTCGGGAGACTGCTGCAAACCTTGTTTGAATCCCGAACCTGGAACAATAATCCCGGGTTGGCCCACTGTTGAATTGTCTCTCGTTGTCCGAGATGAGGGTCCTTGGGATCCCGAAGCGGGTGATGATGTTCCTCCAGATGAAGTTCTGCACTTGCTTGTCTGTTATTGAAGCTAGTGGTTCAGCCTCGACCCATTTGGTGAAGTAGTCAATGGCTATCAGGAGGAACCTTCTTTGCCCCGAGGCTGCTGGGGATGGGCCTATTAGGTCCATCCCCCATTTATCAAAGGGTAAGACAGCTTGAATGGTGGTTAAGGGGTTAGTAGGAGCCCAAGGGATGTCCCCGTGGAGTTGGCAGTTGGGACATTTCTCTACCAACTCAGCGACGTCGTGCTTCAAAGAAGGCCACTAATACCCGACCCTTAGTTTTTTCCCGGCTATAGTCCGGGCCCCTTGGTGGCTGCTGCAGGCTCCTTCATGAATCTCTCGGAGGATGTAGTTTCCTTCAAAAGGAGTTACGCATTTGAGTAGGGGGTGGGTATAAGACTTTTTGTACAAGTGGCCTTCATGCCAGATGAACCACCCCGCCTTCCTCTTTAGGCTATAAGCCTCTTTCTCATCCGTAGGCAATAACCCGTCTTTCAGACATCCGAAAACCTCTTCCATCCATGTGCCTGTCCTGTTGATGGTGTGTACTTGCAATGAATTGATGCTTGGCTGGTTGAGGACTTCCTAGATAATGATTCGAGGGGTAAACCCCTCTGCTGAACTTGCCATGCGGGCCAAGGCGTCGGCTTGTTGGTTCTCTGACCTCGGGAGGTGTTGTATGTTGAACGAGCACAGTTTCTTGATGAGTTCTCGGGTTTTACTGAGATACAACCTCATGTTATCTTCCTTAGCCTCGAATTCTCCCGAGACTTGCCCCACAATAAGCTGTGAGTACGATTTAGCCATTACTGCCTGGGCTCCCGAGTTGATGCAAATTTAGAGACCTAAGATTAGAGCCTCGTATTCAGCCGCGTTATTAGAAGCCAGAAAATCAAACTTCACAGCATACTAGTCGGGAGCTGCATTCACTGATGAAGTCCACCAAGGCCTGTGTTTTGATAGCTCTTCGAGGCTCATATTCCAGCCCAAAATCTGCCAACTAATCCGCCCACTCAGTCATCCGGGTTGAATGATTTCTACTTTCGATCACTTTCCTGATGGGTTGTCCGGTTAGGATCTTTATAGGGTGCGCTTGGAAATGTGGTTTCAACTTCCTACTCGCCATCACCAGCGCAAAAACCATCTTCTCGGTCTGGCTGTATCTTGCTTCAGCCCCTCTATAAGCGTGGCTGATAAAGTATACTGGATACTAGGCTCCTTTTCTTTCTGCTACGAGCACAGTGCTGAGGGCGTATTATGATACCGACAAATAGATGTAGAGCGTCTCTCCCAGTAAGGGTGATATGAGTTTGGGCAATGTTGTTAGGTGCTGTTTCAGCTGCTGGAATGCCTATTCAGCCTCATCATCCCAGTCAAACTCTTTCCTTTTGAGTGCTCTGAAGAACAGTAAACTCTTGTCAGCTGAGCGGGATAGGAAACGTCCCAGCGCTGCTAAGCACCCGGTTAGCCTCTGAACTTCCCTGACATTCCTTGGTGAAGACATGTTTAATATTGCATTGATCTTGTCGGGATTAGCTTCAATTCCCCTTTCTTCCACCAGGAACCCGAGACATTTCCCCCCTTTTACCCCGAACACGCATTTCTTGGGATTTAACTTCATGCCATGGCATCGTAGGGTGCCAGCGTTTCCGCCAAATCCCGGACGTGGTATGTTGCCTTTTTGCTCGACGATCATGTCGTCTACATACACCTCAATGTTCCTCCCGAGTTGTTCCTCAAAGACATTGTTGATTGTTCGTTGATAAGTAGCCCATGCGTTTTTTAGCCCGAAGGGCATCATCTTGTAGCAGTATACGCCTTGGGCTGTAACGAATGATGTATGTATACGGTCCTTTTCCGCCATCGGGATCTGGTGATATCCCGCGTTGGCATCCATGAAGTTGAGCAACTCGTGACCAGCCGTTGAGTCGATCAGCCTATCAATCTTTGGTAGGGGATGATTGTCCTTGGGACATGCCTTGTTCAAGTCAGTGAAGTTGACGCACATGCGCCAAGCTCCACTGGCCTTTTTAACCAAAACCATGTTGGCTAACCACTCTGTGTATTGGCATTCTTCAATAATGCCCGCCTTTAGCAACTTCTTAACTTCTGTTGCTGCTGCTGCATTCCTCTCGAGCCCTTGATTTCTGAGTTTCTGCTTGATGGGGCGGAATCCCTCCTTGATATTTAACTCGTGGGATGCGAATTTGGGGTCGAGCCCCAACATGTCAGAAGCGGTGTAAGCAAACACGTCTTTGTATTCCCGCAAGATTTTGATGAGCTTTTCCTTATCTCGGGGCTGAGGTTTTTGCCAATCCTCACCCCATGCCCGAGGCCTTCATCAAGCATTATCTCTTCATCTTCCTCGACCGGCTAGGGTCGTTCATATAGCTTTAGTTTTTCTGAGAGGTAGACCCCGAGACCAGTAGGGGTGTCCTCGGGACCTTCCTTCTTCCTTTTCTTTGGACACTCATCTTCCGCCGAATTTGCTTTGAAGCTATTTGTATAACACTGCCGAGCTGTCAGCTGATCAGCGTAAATTTTCCCGACTTGTCCTTCGTCTGTCTCGTATTGCATGAGTAGTTGGTATACCGAGATGGCTGCTTTTATCTTTTTCATGGTGGGCCAACCCATGATAGCGTTGTAAGGTAGCGGGGTGGCAACCACTAGGAAGTCGACTGGTAAGCTTCTTCCTTTTCCCCTTTCCCCGAGTCTTACTGCCAATTTCACATACCCGAGGGGATATACTGATCCTCCCCCGAAGCCTATCACCTGCTGACTGGTCGGGGTTACGTCCTTCTCGGTATATTTGAGCTTGCGTACGCAGTCTAGGGTGATAATGTCTGCCGAGGTGCCACTATCGACTAAAATCCTCTTAACCCGGGAGTTGGCAATCTTCATTTCTATGACAAGGGGGTCATCGTGGGGGGTATGAATGTGCTTGTCAGGCTGCCCAAACTTCATGACGGGACATCCCGTCCTCAGTGGCTCAAATTCTAGGACATGCTGCTTCATTGCTTGGAGGTGGGCCTTGCGGGCTAGGCTGGTTAAGCCTCCCGAGGCATGTCCTCCTGCTATCACCCCGACATACCCGTCGGTGTTGTCGCTATCATTTTTCACTTCTTTCTCTTTTCCTTTCTCTTCCCGAGAGTGCTTGATGTACCTGTTCAACTTCCCTTAATCAGCCAAGTGATCCAAGGCCTTCTTTAATTCCCGACAGTCCTTAGTGGTATGCCCCTATTCTCGGTGGTATTCACACCACAGCCGTTGATCCTTTTTTTCCTTTGAGGTCCTTATAGGGGGAGGGATGGGCAATACCGACTTGTGCTTCAGATCTAGATAGATCTCACGTCTATATCTGTTAAAGCGGGGGTCATTCCCATTATCGGTAGTTCTCGGGAGGAGTTGTTGATTGCTTTTGTTGCTTTTGTTGGTGACAGGCTAAAGTCGTATCACGTTATCAAAAATAACCTAAGGTCAACTAACAAGTAGTCAGGGAAGTCAGGATCGAATCCACAGGGAGAAAGTTATACTATTGTATTTGAATTCTAATATTATACTAACTAAATCAGTTGAAAAATGGGTGGGTGACTAAACTAAAAAGCAAATGACAGAACTAAATACTAAGGTATGAATCAATTAATAAAGAACAAGGACTATGGATCACTATGCATACAATTCGAGAAATCAGAGACGAATAATAACCACCCAATAAGTCAATTTATCTAGGGCACATGTAATTTCTCTCGAACATTACCTCCCTCAAAGATCACCTAGCCGCTCTCGCATGGTCAAGGATCACTATGCCTAATGATTGAAAGCCTATGCGAAATCTCTCCTCTCGAAGCAGATTCAATATTGCGATAATAGAAATACAAATCAGGCCTAATTCATAAATCTAGCATGAACGATTCAATCACAGGAAACAATTGAAATAAAGGGTAATTATACTAATCTATCAATCCCTCATCGCATACATAGATCCCCACAATCCTAGAAATAAAACTACTCACTCATGCTTGAGAAAACAATAACAAATTCCATGTAAAAATTCATACTTTGAACTATTGCAAATAACTAAGAAATTACTCTAATCAATAATAGAGAAAGCAAACAATAATGGAGAAAACAAGAAAGAAGATTACCAAATTAAAGAACCATATTGAAATTGCGAATAATCCAAAGGTTTGATCTTGAATCCACAATGAAAAGAAGTAAAACTAGGGTTCTTGATAGAAACTATGAGAAAATAAGGACTAAAACCAAGATGAATAGTAATATTCTAATTTTCCTATTTATACTAATCCTAAAACAACTAGGAAAAGTCTTAGAAAAATAGCCCGAAAATCATTAAAAACGCGCGTCGGGGCAGTCGCCCGATCGGGCCAAGTGCGCCCGATCAAATCGGGCTCGTTGTAGTGGCAGAGCTCAATAAAAAGGATGCCGCCCGATGCAATCGGGCGCCCACCATTTCTCAGCATTGCGTCCAGACCATCACCCAAACACGCCCGATGAAATCGGGCCAAACCGCCCGATCGGGCTCCTCAGCGAACTAACGATCGGGCAATAGCGCCAGATCGGGCCCGCAATAAAACTGATTATTTCCCATGCGAGCGCCCGATCGGGCGTGTGCAGCCCGATGCAATCGGGCTCAGGTCCAGTTCATCCTTCTTGGCTTTTAAACGCCAAGTCTTCAATTCTTCTTTGCTCAAGGGTCCCGGAAAGTATCCTCAGGACTTTGAAACTCCGCATAAAACGTCTCCAGTCCAGCGTAGTGGTCAAATAATAGTAGAAAATAGGGAGATAACTCCCTAAAACCTGCAATTTGACACAGATTAGAAAACCACAACTAGATGGAGAAAGTTAGCACAAAATGACTCATAAGAGCACCATTGACATCCTTTTTAGCTTATAAGTAGGGGGAAAAACTCTATATAAAACCATAACATCAAACTCCCCCAAGCTAAACCTTTGCTTGTCCCCAAGCAAAGCACAACATGAATAAGAGTAGGATTGCTTCACCCCTCAGATAGGAAATTTTAAACTCAAATATTTCCAACTCAAAATCGTTCAAGCAAGCAAAATTCAAGTTCAGTTGCTCAGATCACCTGACTACCAATCACTTAAGCAAACCATCAAATGCAGCTTCCCTACATATCATGCAAATCTTGAAAAGGTGCTCACCAAGGTGTCACTCCTCTCAATTTTGTGGCAGGCATAATATGTGCCCGATCGCTCACCAACCCAACCATAATAGCCCTTCCCACTCACACTCTCATGTGTTTAGAAAGGTATAATATCGCTCATCCTAATCAGGTCGACTCAAATAACAAACTTAATCTTCAACTTTGGCATATTGACTCAGTATTATTCCCATAAACAATCAAACACGTGCTCAAAAGGTCTTTCTCAGGGTTATAATGGGGTTCGGGTAAAGGTACGGAAATTATTTAAGAAATATGGTGGAAAAGCCAAGAAAGGGGAGCAAAAAACACTAGTAGGACTAGGTGTGGTCGAAACAACTCCCATGGCATCAACATCATGACCAAGATAATAACCAACTCTGAAATTTCACGAACCATTCAATAATTGTCTCTTTCATCATAATTTCCAACACTTTTGAAAGTTAATGAGTGAAGATCATAGAAATTTTGATTTTTTTCAGATTTTTCACTATCATTTGTCACTTTATTTTTCTATTTCTTTCTTTTCTTTGTACCAACATATCATTATTTTCCAACCACCCTGCAGAATCAACCACACAATATAATATTAACTTAACAAATGCTCCCCCAAGTTAGGCTTGGGACAATAGTCATTGTAAAGGCTCAAGGCGTGTAATGTGGCTTAATATAGATCCAAAAAGAAGTCATTAGGCTCAGCGGGGCTAGGGCGAAAAATGATTCATTAAAACAACTCTGAGGCTTAAAAATTAAACAAATGAACGCCTCTATCACAGCACATGTCCAAAGTTACCAGAAATCAACGAGTACAATGCCAAAGCCAAGATAAGAATGCTACGAGGAACTAACACACAAGAATAGACCGGATATAGAGATAAATCCGAGGGCTAGAATGAATCCTCACAATCTAACCAATTCAAGCATGCAGTTAAAATAAGCGCTTTATCATCAAAATCCACTCAAGATCAAGGCAATCAGAGATCACATCACAACATCCCAATCACAAATGCCCAACTATCTAGTAAAATTAGTTAAATTATTTTTCAGAGCAAAGTTCGGGGCACAGGGAAGCAGTCAATCTATTCATATTCAACTTGTATTTTTTGTTTTTTTTTTCAGCAATATTTTTTTTTTCAAAGCAATTAAACTAACTTAACTAACCTAAAAAGCAGTAAAAGAGAGAAGTACTTACAGAAATCCTCCCCCAAGCTGAACGTGGCAATGGCCTCACTGCAACAAGGGAAAGGAAAGGCAGGGATATCAATCATCCATGGAAATGTCATCACCATCATCATCCTCACCTCCGCCACCCCGACTACTGGACCCCGGCTGGCTGTAACTCGGGTTCCAAGTGTACCAAGATGGGTGAGCATCTGTTTCGGCAATTTTATGCAGTCTGCAGTAGTCATTGTACATGGGATACATAGCTAGGTGTTGATCATTGGCCAATGTATCAACACGCTGGCTAATGCTCTAGAGAGCTGCAGAGTTGGCATCAACCCGCTGACCGATGCTCTGGATGGCGGTAGAGTTGGCAGTGATACTAGACTCCATCCGCTGGAGCATGCTCATCATTTTCTGAAAATCAAAAGAAGGAGGAGGAGCAGCAGAATATGGGGGAGGGGGAGCATCAGAAGTGGAGGCAATATCATCAGAATGAGTGAGGCGGCGGTGAAAGGTGCGCTGGGGTATCTCAAGGACGGGGGTGGGAAAGTCAGAACCAGTAATGGGAAGGTGGTAATGGGGCTGCCCAGGTCTGATTTTTGCTAAGGGACAAGGCAGCTCAATAGAGCGCCTCCATTTGATGCGCCACTGGTATTTATCCCCAGCCCTCTCTAACCAATCTAGGAAAGCATAATCCATTAGGGTGAGTCCTATGGCTGGCTGGTAGCGAGACTCGTCAAAACCGGGGATTTTCCTAG
Source organism: Beta lomatogona (assembly GCA_947646795.1). NCBI lineage: Eukaryota > Viridiplantae > Streptophyta > Magnoliopsida > Caryophyllales > Amaranthaceae > Beta > Beta lomatogona. The sequence continues at coordinate 670,053 of CANSNZ010000244.1, read as the reverse complement.
CAAAAAGAGTCACCAACCCCCCATTTACAATGGCACGAGAGGTCAAGGTACCGTCCGCTCGCCTCTTGGGGTAAGTGGTAGCTATACGCTCCATCTGGAGCGCAACATGATGAGGGATAGATGTTGTATTGAAAATGGTCAGGCGTCCCTTTAAGCATGTAGCTTCCAATTAAGTACAGTTCATCCCCCCTGATTAATTGTCCTTCCACCCTCCCAAATAATGTATGAGACATAAACCGGACCCAAATTTTAAAGATGGGTTGGTGGATGTATTTGCCCTTGCAATGTTGTAGGGTGAACTCATTTCCATCACCGGTGATGGCAAAGTAGGTGCTACGATGGTGGTAGTTAGGGGGTGCCCAATCTCCCCACCACATTGGACTCGAAGAATTCGTGCAAATTCCGGTAGGGATAGGTGGAAATCCTAATTTAGCAGTCTAAAGGATACATATGAGACGGGTCCAGTTCGGGGTTTGGTAACCTTAAGACTACTATAAAATTCATACACAAGTACAGGATATGTATTAACATGCACGGAAAAGAATGATTCCATCCCTATTATTTTCATGAAATCCTTGAATTCAGAGGCAATACCCAATTTATTCAAAAATTCAGTATCAAGAAAGTGGGTAGGACTCACCTCGCGCCCTTTTAGGCGCTGAAACCTTTCACGCTGCTCTGGCGACGAAAAGATGACATCTGGAAAAGTCTCGTCCCGGGGGACCGGTGGTGGTGGTGGTTGAGACCCGGTGCCGGATCCGCGACGCCTCCTCGAACTCATGTTGCTTGGAAAATGTAGAGGATTTCACACTCACTCTAATGGGGGATGATGGATGATGGAAAATGTAGAGGATTTCACACTCACTCTAGAGGATTTCACTCACTTTAATGGTGGAAGGAAGGAGGAAGAGGATGGATGTGAGAGATGGAGTGAAAGAAAAATGAAGAGGATGGAGTGGGTAATTGGTAGGGGATGATGAGAAGGGTGATTTTGTGAAGAGAGAAGAAGCTTAGATGGAGGTCTTTAATGGTGGAGGGAGAATTTGAGGAAGAAGGTGAGAATTGGGGGTTAGGGCTTGAAGGAGAGAGAGAAAGAGATTGGTTGATGAATGAGAGAAGTGGGATGAAATCCCGTTTTAATGAGGCCGCGGAGAAACAGCCTGATCGGGCGAGTTCAGCCCGATTTCATCAGGCGAGTTTCTTTGTTGAAGACGCCAAATTCTGGTTGCGGGCCCGATCGGGCGACGTTGCCTGATGGCATCGGGCGGCAGTATTCTTCGTTCCAGGAACTGACGGAAAGCTACCCGATCCAATCGGGCGATTTTGGTTTTCGTTGGCGGAAGAAAGCCCGATCGGGCGGGATGGCCCGATCCAATCGGGCGCTTTTGCTTTTTGGCTCTGGCCCTGATTTCTTCGCTGGCCCGATCGGGCGGCAGCGCCCGATCCAATCGGGCGGATGCCTAAACAGCTGTTATCTCATAATTTTTGCGATCTTTTCAATGGAAAACGGACCAAGCTATTATGCGAAAAATTCCTGCACACATATAGCCTCAAGATGATGATTAGTACCCTCTCACTCTCTCACCAAAACTACGAAACTAGAAAAACTAAAAACTCTAAAAAAAAGAAGAAAAGAAAAGGGAAAATCGGGTTGCCTCCCGAGTAGCGCTGGTTTATAAGGGTCCCGCACGACCATAATGCCTCATCCCTCAGATAGAAGGGGAAGGGGGTTGGAGGTATAATTCCTCCACATATCCAACAAGAGCTCCTGTATGATACAGCTTTAAGCGTTGGCCATTAACTTTGAATTTTTCACCTGTTGCATTCATCACCTCAATAGAACCAAACTTGTTAACATTAGTGACAGAAAACGGACCAGACCACCTAGACTTCAACTTACCAGGGAAAAGTTTTAATCTAGAGTTGTACAATAAGACCTTGTCACCAATTGAGAATTCTCTACTCAAAATTTTCTTATCATGCCATCTCTTAGTGCGCTCTTTGTAGAGACGCGAACTATCATAAGCATTCAGCCGGAGTTCATCAAGTTCATTAATCTACAAAAGGCGTTTTTCTCCTGCTAACTTAGCATCAAGGTTCAGCTCCTTAACAGCCCAAAAAGCCTTGTACTCTAGCTCAACAGGTAAGTGACATGCTTTCCCATAAACTAACCTGTAAGGGGTGGTGCCAATAGGGGTGTTAAAAGCAGTTTTGTAAGCCCATAAGGTGTCATCTAATTTGTCACTCTAATCCTTCCTATATTTAGCTACCACCTTCTCCAAGATAGTCTTTATCTCACAATTAGACACTTCTACCTGCCCACTTGTCTGAGGGTGATAAGCTAGGCCAGTCCTATGGTAGACACCATACTTCTTAAGCAGAGCCTCGAAAGTGCGTTTGTGAAAATGAGATCCACCATCACTTATGACAAACCTTGGTACCCCAAACCTTGGAAAGATAATCTTTTTAAACATTTTCATAACGACTTTGGAGTCGGTAGTTGGTGATGCAAGGACTTCTACCCACTTAGACACATAATCAACAACAACAAGTATGAAATTATTGCCCAATGAAGAGGAAAAGGGGCCCATAAAATCAATACCCCATACATCAAATAATTCCACTTCCAAAATGGGGGTTTGGGGCATCTCATGTCTACGGGAAATATTTCCCGTTCGTTGGCATGCATCACAGGACTTAACAAAGGTACTAGCATCATGAAATAAAGTAGGCCAGTAAAAACCATATTGAAGTACCTTAGCAACAGTTTTGGAGGGCCCAGCATGGCCTCCACATGGCAGAGAGTGGGAGTGCTTCAGAATGTCATGCACCTCCCATTTTGGAATACATCGCCTATAGATGGTGTCAGTGCAAAGCTTGTACAGTAGAGGGTCGTCCCAAAAATACTTTTTAGCCTCATGGAGGAATTTCTTCCTCTGCTGGTAACTCAGCTCTGAGGGAGTCTGTCCACTCACACAGAAGTTGGCGAAGTCGGCATACCACGGGGTGACAGAAGTGACGGCCAGGAGCTTATCATCAGGAAATGAGTCATCAATGGGTAGACCTTCTTCCATATCTTCATACTGCAATCTGGACAGGTGATCAGCCACTACATTTTCTGCTCCTTTTTTATCTCTGATCTCTAAATCGAATTCTTGGAGCAACAAAATCCACCGAATGAGCCTAGGCTTGGCCTCCTTTTTGGCTAGGAGGTACTTCAATGAAGCATGGTCGGTATAAATAATGCCCTTAAACCCCAGCAAATAAGTCCTGAACTTGTCCAGTGCATAGACCACAGCTAGAAGCTATTTCTCAGTGGTGGCATAGTTAACTTGAGCTTCATCTAGTGTCTTACTAGCGTAGTATATCGCATGGAGGATGTTGTCCTTCCTCTGACCAAGCACAGCTCCCACAGCATAGTAGCTAACATCACACATAATTTCGAATGGAAAGTTCCAATCCGGAGATCGAATGATAGGAGCAGTAATCAAAGCTTGCTTGATCCTGTTGAAAGATACAAGACAGTTATCAGTAAACAGGAACGGGGCATCCTTGAGGAGCAACTGAGTAAGTGGTTTAGCAATTTTAGAGCAATCCTTGATGAAGCGGCGATAAAACCGCGCATGACCAAGGAAGCCTCGCACCCCTTTTACATTCACAGGAGGGGGTAATTGCTCAATCACTTGAATTTTTGCTTTATCCACCTGGATGCCACGTTCAGAGATAATATGACCAAGTACCACTCCTTCAGTAACCATGAAGTGGCACTTCTCCCAGTTCAGTACAAGATTGACATCTTCACACCTTTTCAAAACTTTAGCCAGATTTAGCAAACATGCATCAAAATCAATTCCATACACGCTAAAGTCATCCATAAACACTTCCATAATGGACTCAATGAACTCAGAAAAGATGGCCATCATACAACGTTGGAAGGTGGAGGGGGCATTGCATAATCCAAATGGCATCCTTCGATAGGCAAAGGTACCATAAGGGCAAGTAAAGGTGGTCTTCTCCTGGTCATCTGGGTGGATAGGGATTTGGAAGAAACCTGAATACCCATCTAGATAACAAAAATAAGAGTGACAAGCTAGCCTTTCCAACATTTGGTCAATGAATGGGAGGGGAAAGTGATCTTTCTTGGTGGCAACATTAAATTTCCTATAGTCAATGCACATACGCCAACCAGTTACTACTCTTGTAGCAATTAATTCATTTTTTTTATTTTTGACAACAGTAGTACCTCCCTTTTTAGGAACCACTTGAACTGGACTCACCCACTTAGAGTCAGCAATGGGGTAGATGACTCCAGCATCAAGCAATTTCATAACCTCTTTCTTAACCACTTCCTGCATATTGGGGTTCAAACGACGTTGGCCTTGTATACTAGGACGATGATCATCCTCTAAGTGAATTCTATGCATGCAGAAGTCAGGGCTTATGCCTTTCAAATCATTAATATTATATCCAATGGCTTGTTTATGTTTTCTCGAAACAGACAAAAGTTGAGACATTTGACCATCATTCAGTGAAGCACTAACAATCACAGGATAATTTTCAGATTCATCCAGAAAAGCATAGCGCAGAGAAGGGGGAAGGGGTTTCAGTTCAGGTTTTTTTACCTCTACCGGTTGAGTATCATATACTAACCGTTCCTTGTCATGAGTGGTAATACCGTCAAGCTCTTCACATGTAAGAACCGCTTCCCAGTCATCCACTGCAGCACTCAAGGGATTACCATCACCTGTAGAAAATGCAAAACAAAGCAAAGCCTCCAGAGGATCCCGCAGAAGGGATTGAGGCATGTCATCGTTAACTAGCACATCAATGACATCAATTCTATAACAGGCTTCCTCTAGCATGGGAATTTTTAAGGCATTGGTGAAACTAAAGGTCGCCTTGTCATCTCCCACAGTCAAAGTTAATTTCCCATTCTTAACATCTATGACAGCTCCAGCAGTATGAAGGAATGGTCTCCCTAAAATAATTGGGATCTGAGTATCATCTTCCATGTCAAGCACAATAAAATCCACAGGAATAAAAAATTTACCTACTCTCACAGGGACGTCCTCTAGGATACCTAGGGGGTATTTTACAGAACGGTCAGCCATTTGAAGAGTAATATTGGTACATTTTAAATCTCCCATGTCAAGCTTTTTGCATACAGTAAGGGGCATGACACTAACACTAGCACCCAAATCACATAAAGCCTTATCGATAAAAATGGTGCCAATGTTACAAGGGATAGAGAAACTCCCCGGGTCTTTCAATTTAGGTGGGGACTGATTTTGCAAAAGAGCACTACATTCTTTAGTGAAAGCTACAGTCAATTTCATTAAAGGCTCTTTTCCTAGTCAGAATTTCCTTCAAAAATTTAGCATATGCAGGAACTTGAGTAATAAGTTCAGTAAAAGGGACAGTTACCTGTAGATGTTTCACGATCTCCAAAAACTTACCGAGCTAATGATCAAGCTTAGTCTTCAATAGTCTATTGGGGAACGGTATCTTGATTACAGGAGTGGTAGATGGAACTTTGTCAGCTACTGTCTGCTTCTCTGCATTGCTGGCCTCCGTAGGAGCTGTGGAATTGTCAGTGACAGCTTCATCCTTGTCGGACCCAACCGGATCATCTTTAGGCATCTCCGGACTATCATACCGCGCTCCACTCCTAAGAGTGATGGCATTGGCAGTATCTCTTGGTTGCATGGGTTGTGAAAGTAATGACCCAGGCGGCCTACTAGCAGAAGAACTAGCCAACTGAGCTAGTTGAGTCTCCAACATCTTGTTATGCGTACCCAAGTTTTCCAACTGAGCCTTTGTGTCGCCTTGAAAGGCATTAAAACCTTTCTGCATCTGAAACATCATATTCTTCAGCTCTGTCATAGCTGGGTCAGTAGGAAGAGCAGGTGGTTGTGGAGCCTGATTTCTCTGGAAACCAGGAGGAGCTTGTTGTTGAGGTTGATATTGTTGAACCTGATGTTGTGGGACATATGGTTGTTGAGGTTGAGGGTTCAACACATTATTGCTCCGATATGAGAGGTTGGGGTGATTTCTTAACCCGGGGTTGTAAGTGTTAGAATATGGATTGAACTGGCCCCTAGGTTGTGACTGAAAAGAATTAACAGCCTCACAGTTACTCCCGACATTAGAAGATAGGAGCGTAGGGCACTCTTGAGAGTTGTGCCCAGGTATCCCACAAGCATCACAAATGGGAGCAGTATAATTAGAAGCACTAGCCATCGCATTAACACTCATATGGGAGGAGTCATTACCTAGCTTCAAAGAATCAATCTTCTGGGTTAGAGCAGCTAGTTTCCCGGACAGTAAAGAAATGGCCTCGACATCATGTTTCCCTCCCCTTTTCATGGAGGAATGAATGGTAGATGCTTGGTTAGAAGCGAGTTTGTCCAGAAGTTCATACCCCTCATCAATGGCCTTATCCATGAAGAACCCACCGGAGGCTCCATCAATTACCCTCCTTATATCTGCATCAACTCTAGTGTAGAAAATCTGACACAAATACCACTGGTCTAAACCATGATGAGGACAAAGGCGTTGCAGATCCTTGAACCTCTCCCAAGCTTCATATAATGATTCTCCAGGATCTTGGGTGAAAGTTACTATGGCATGATGCATATCTGCAGTCTTTTGGTAAGGATACCACTTGATGAGGAAGATTTTGGATAGTTCTGCCCAGGTGGTGATGGTGGAAGGCAGCTTATTATACCAAAATAGAGCTTTGTCGCGCAGAGAGAAACCAAATAGGATGAGTTTCATCTCATCAGCAGTAACACCAACTTGTTTCTGAGTAGCACAACATTGTAAAAACCGCTGCAGGTGCTGATTTGGGTCTTTAGATGGTAACCCGGCAAATTGATTATTCTGAACCATATTCAGAACATGAGACTTGATTTCAAAGTTTGTAGCAGCAGTGGTAGGCATCCGAACCCCAGTGGGTACATTATCAGGAGAAGGTTGTGCATAATCTATGAAGGTTGATTTAGCTTCGTCACCCATTATAGCAGTAATAGGTGAGATGGAAGATTCTTGTTGTGGTGAAGATGGTGGAGCAGGTGTCTTTTGGGATGGCCCTACAGACAACTTCGCTTGCTTAGTTTGCTTTCTGAGTCTACGAGCGGTCTTTTCAATCTCCGGATCAAATGGAATGAGATTTGGGGATTTCAATTTCCTGCTCATACACCAAAAACACTAAAACAAACGTGAGATGCTCCAAAGAACAGGTGTTCTTCAGAGTAGAGGTTAGTGTAATACTATAACTCAAACAAAATAAAAATAAACCGTCTCCCCGGCAACGGGGCCAAAATTTGACAGGCTAAAGTCATATCACCTTATCAAAAATAACCTAAGGTCCACTAACAAGTAGTCAGGGAAGTCAGGATCGAATCCACAGAGAGAAAGTTATACTATTGTATCTGAATTCTAATATTATACTAACTAAATCAGTTGAAATATGGGTGTGTGACTAAACTAATAAGCAAATGACAGAACTAAATACGAAGGTATGACTCAATTAATAAAGAACTAGGACTATGGATCACTATGCATACAATTCGAGAAATCAGAGACGAATAATAACCACCCAATAAGTCAATTTATCTAGGGCACATGTAATTTCTCTCGAACATTACCTCCCTCAAAGATCACCTAGCCGCTCTCGCATGGTCAAGGATCACAATGCCTAATGATTGAAAGCCTATACGAATTCTCTCCTCTCGAAGCAGATTCAATATTGCGATAATAGAAATACAAATCAGGCCTAATTCATAAATTTAGCATGAACGATTCAATCACAGGAAAAAATTGAAATAAAGGGTAATTATACTAATCTATCAATCCCTCATCGCATACATAGATCCCCACAATCCTAGAAATAAAACTACTCACTCATGCTTGAGAAAACAATAACAAATTCCATGTAAAAATTCATACTTTGAATTATTGCAAATAACTAAGAAATTACTCTAATAAATAATAGAGAAAGCAAACAATAATGGAGAAAACAAGAAAGAAGATTACCAAATTAAAGAACTATATTGAAATTGCGAATAATCCAAAGGTTTGATCTTGAATCCATAATGAAAAGTAGTAAAACTAGGGTTCTTGAGAGAAACTATGAGAAAATAAGGACTAAAACCAAGATGAATAGTAATATTCTGATTTTCCTATTTATACTAATCCTAAAACAACTAGGAAAAGTCTTAGAAAAATAGCCCGAAAATCATTAAAAACGTGCGTCGGGGCAGTCACCCGATCGGGCCAAGTGCGCCCGATCAAATCGGGCTCGTTGTAGTGGCTGAGCTCAATAAAAAGGACGCCGCCCGATGCAATCGGGCCGACACGCCCGATACAGTCGGGCGCCCACCATTTCTCAGCATTGCGTCCAGACCATCACCCAAACACGCCCGATGAAATCGGACCAAACCGCCCGATCGGGCTCCTCAGCGAACTAACGATCGGGCAATAGCACTCGATCGGGCCCGCAATAAAACTGATTATTTCCCATGCGAGTTCCCGATCAGGCGTGTGCAGCCCGATGCAATCGGGCTCAGGTCCAGGTAATCCTTCTTGGCTTTTAAACGCCAAGTCTCCAATTCTTCTTTGCTCAAGGTTCCCGGAAAGTATCCTCAGGACTTTGAAACTCCGCATAAAACCTCTCCAGTCCAGCGTAGTGGTCAAATAATAGTAGAAAATAGGGAGATAACTCCCTAAAACCTGCAATTTGACACAGAACAGAAAACCACAACTAGATGGAGAAAGTTAGCACAAAATGACTCATAAGAGCACCATTGACATCCTTTTTAGCTTATAAGTAGGGGGGAAAACTCTATATAAAACCATAACATCAGTTGGATTCCCGGTGAGGGGTTTCTTCCTTCCTTTTCTTCGATTTTTCCCCGACGGGTTTGCAAATGTCTGAGGCTTGAATGAATTTTTGAGCCCGACTCATGGCTTCCGTGAACTTGGTGACTTCATTCCCGGCCAAGGACCACCTGAACTTTCCTGGCCATAGCCCCGACATCAAGGCATTAAAGGCTACCCCGTCTTGAAGGTCAGAAATCTTCAGAGACTCTTCGTTGAATCATTTGATGTAGTCAACCAGGCTTTCATGCTCCTGCTGCTTGATTGACATTAAATGGATGCTAGTCTCTTTGTGCCGGTGCCCGGCAATGAAATGTTGGTGGAATAATGCTTCTAAGACAGAAAAGTTTGTAATAATGCCGGGGGAGAGTCCCGAGAACCAGCTGAGTGCTAACCCCTTGAGAGTTGTAGGGAAATAGCGACACCAGGCTGCTTCGCATCCGGTTTGTATGCTCATCTGGGCCTTATAGGCTGCCATATGGTCATCAGCGTCACTGTTTCCCGAATACTACTCAATCAGGGGAACCTTGACCTTTCCCGGGTTGGGTACCTCCATTATCTCCCGACTGAATGGTGTCATGAAGTTGAGCACTCCTTTGTTAACCAATACGGGGCTCCTGTTTCGGGGGGCGCCTCGAGTCTCTTTCGCCTTCAGCCCTAGTCTTTTTGGACCCGAGAGGGGATCCTTCCCGCCCTCTTCTAGGAGTCCGAGAATGGGCTTGTTCCTTCTGGTGGGTTTTCTCCTGATTGGCCCTCTTGGCGTTAAAGAGGTTTCGAGCGGCTTGTTCCATCCGGCGTCGACGATTTTCTTCCGGGCATCAGAATTTGAAGTCCTTTGAGAGTTAGCTTGTCGGGATCTCTCTCCTCCCACTTGTTGCCCGTCCCGGTTAGGGGCTTGAGCTTTTGGATCACCCCCGACTCGAGGCTCTCCCTGGGTCAACTCTCGTAGTACCCCTTGGTTGAGCTGAGGGATTCCCGCTATGAGTTCCTGCAAGCTGCGTTGCATGTTCGCATTTAACTGCTGAGTTATCCTCTCTATATCCGCCCTGGTAATGGGAGGCGGATCGGGCTGGAATTGTTCTCGTGAAATGGTTCGCTCTTCGTTAAGAGGTGTGGATTCCTCGTCATCGAGGGGAAGCGATTCCACTAGTACAATGGGATGTTGGGACTGAGTCGGGGTTGGTTCGGGCGGTAGTGAAGCTCGAGTAGTTTTCCTTCGGAGTGCCATGTTGCTCTCGGCACGTAGCTTTGAGATGTAGTGTCCCCACAGACGGCGCCAAACTGTTTCTGCCTAGAAACTAGTCAAATGAGTTAAGTGTGTCTAGAGAGGTTAAAATCCAGAATTGGAGTATAATCCTGAGTCTTGTCACTTGGAGTCTTGCAAAACAAGGAAAACTGGCCCGGGGGTGTTCCCGGGAAAGCCCCTTCGACGCTTAAGTCAGTTGAGATTGAGGCAGAGAGAGAAAGTGAGTAATTGTAGAGAGAGATGCTCTGGTTTAGTTAGGCGAGAATTGAATACCTGCTCATTGATTGGGCTTGCTGCTTTTATAATGTTGGGGATTTCCCAGACAAGAAACCCTATTGGGGAACATCCATGTCTGTAGAAAACCTGTCTCCCTTTTATGGTAAAGTTATTTTCTACCTAAAGAACTGATAGGCCCCTTGGGAGCATGCACATCAGATCTTTCAGGTGGGCTTTGCTTATCATTGTTGGACCAAATCATGGGTCCAAACAGGAAGCAAGCTACATTGATAAGGATCGTTATGAACATATTTGAGTGCAATTTGGAGCTAAACTGGAGTTGGAATTTAATGAAAGATTCGTGGAAATTGAGTCATGTTAACTGCTTTATCCATAACTTTTGATTCGATAATGATATTAGGTTGATTCCAGCGGCATTGGGAAGTAGGCTTGAATAGCTTTCCAACAATAGGTTGCACAGCTCAAGGCGACTTGTATTCTGCGAGGTGTGGGCTTCGCAAGTTGGCCCAGTCTGCCAGGAACTTTTTTACGCGCACGTGGTTTTGAAAATTTTGGCCATTTAATGATTTATTTGGTTTCCTACTAGTATTAGGAGATATGACTATATTTTATAGGTTTTCTAATTAGGTTAGACATCTTTTACTCACTTTTCAATATCACGTTATTTTGTTTCTCTAGTTTTCTCTCTAGTTTATGCCCTAGTTTGTTTTCTATGGCTACTTTGGAGTTTCAAGATTTCATATTCATCTTCAATATTAATCAAGTTATATTCTCTTCTCTTTATTATACTTCCTCCATTTCATAATACTCGCTACACTTTCCATTGTGGGAAATTTCACATTACTTGCTACACTTCCTTTTTGGGCAATAAACTCTCTCTATCTCTCTCCTCTCACATGGGTCTCTTTTCTTTTTACTCTCTACCTCTCTCTTCTCCAAAAATTGCCTAGGAGTCCGTGAATTGAGATGTGTAGCAAGTAAAATGAAATGGAGGAAGTATTTTAATTATGTTTTCTATTATGTTATTGCTCTTTTTGACATGATTAGTGAGTAGTCTTTTTATCTCGGATTGGGTTGAGCCCTAGTATGGATTGATCATGTAAATTATTCTCTAATTCCCATGTAATTTGAATGTTTGTTTAGGGTTTGATGATATTGTTTTTATTGTCAATTTTACATCTTGATTTAGCCCTAAGTTTATATTATCAACGAAAGTTGGAGTTGAGATTAGGAATATTTGTTTGATGTTAAATTGTTATTTTATTAATTGAGTTCTTAATGCTTCTAATTATGTGTGTAAGCCATGAAAATAGGAGACATACATGTTAGTTAGGCCTTTTCCTATCACGAAAGTGATCTCTAGGTATTGAGGAATGACCTAGTATTTAGTTTCGGTTTGCAGCTGTGCTTTATTACTGAGTCATAAGGGAATGTCAATCTCGCCTAAGCTATAATTGAATAACTGGGATATAAGTTATATTTTGATCAATTCATATTAGTGGTGATATTTAATCTTAGTGTTTTAATGGTCATATTTTGTTATTAGTTTAGCTATTAGTTTATAGATTCTTCTGAATATTTGGAATGTGTAGCTATTTCATAGTCTAGAGTCAACTAGTGTTTAGTCTTGCACCTCCTTGAGTTCGACCCGTATGTGCTACGACACCGTTCACTTGCGGTATTAAAATAAAACCCTAACATTACTAATCTTCTGAAGTCAAACAAAACCTAACTAGACCACTAAACCAAGTAAAGTGGAAAGCAAGGGTCATTCTTCCACAAGGACTAAGGAACACCAAAATGTGTTAATTAAACAATAAGCTAGGTCGGAATCAAGTCGGAAATTGTCAATAACCAACTGCGAGCTACCAAATAAGTAAATATCAAATATAACTAAAATTAGGAGATGGGATTAAACACGAACTAATCATGAAATATGCATAAGAATATCAAATATAGATGGAGATAGATGCATGAACACCACATGAATTAGCTATTGACTCAAGATACAACTCTCATCCTACTCTCATAGGCGAAGAAATTCTCAAAGACATCAAATAAGGACTCTCATCCATTACTAACATATCCCGAGGTTCAAATAAGCCCAAGTCAATAATAGAAATCAATAGGTCACACTCCCATGCTAACCTACATCAATCTACTCCAATCCAATACAACATTCAAGTGATCAAAGAGAATGCAACATAGATTAGAAAAGCTAAACATGCAATAATTTAATCACACAAATCTCCAAATCCAATCTCAAATGCCCAATTCAATCATGGTTGGGTTTTCACCCAAACCCTAACTCACTAGCTACTCCCATAAACACAAAAATGAGAACTTTTGATAAATTACCAACTAATAACATGACACTAAACATTAATCTAACATTAAACTAAAAAAAATAAACCACAAATAATTAACCTAAGCAATTAACAACTAATCTAATGAAAACAACTAAAATAAAGCAATAAAAAATGAGATAGAGTAAGAAATGCTCATTGATTGGTTGTAGAACTTCAATACAAGTTGTCACTCCTTGGATTTCAAAATTAAATCTCCAATCTCCCTTTAAGGATTCTCACTTTTTCTCTCTACCCTAAACTATGGAGGTTAATCCTCCCTAAAACCCTAACTAAAACTCTCTAAAACTAAGAATGATGAATAAAATAAAACTTGGCTTCAAAACTTGACCCCAAAAAGATTACTTAACGACATTTATACTACTCCTTATAAAAAGGAAAATAAATAGAAAATTTTAAGATAATAAAAATAAGGGAAAAGATAAAAGGAGAAAGCAGAAAGAAGAAAGGCGAAAGGAGAAAAATGAGAAACGTGATGCACAGACAAATCTGTACACCCAAATAAATGAAGAAAAAAAAGATAGAAAAAATGGAAAAGGGAAATAAAGAGAAAATGTAAAAAGAAGAAATAAAGGCTAAAATCGATAGAAATAATGAAAATAAACTATGAAAACATTCTATCCCTAGAAGTGACATAAATGTCACTTATCAGCAGACACGGTAAATACTCAATTAGTAAAGTGCATAACTCGCTCGTTGATGACAAACCTGCTGTTCACTGGACAACAGGGATCTGTAATAGGATGAACCTTCCCAAGCATAGATTCATTGCTTGGCTAGGAATACAGGCCAGACAGAGAACAAAAGACATGCTCTTTCAATATAGTATCAGTCAAGACGATCTTTGTTGTTTGTGTGGGGATGTTATTGAAATGCATGATCATTTGTTTTTTGATTGTGTGTTCAGTAGCAGCTAATTACTTAATTGCTTGAGTGGCTTGGTATTAGATTCAGTAACAGGAATTTGACTAAATGGATCAGTTGGGTACGAAGAAGATATTCAGGGTCAAAGTTGAGGAAGCAAGTGTTTTTTGCTGTGACTACTGTTGCTGTCTATCAAGTTTAAAAGGTTAGGAATGAAGCATTTTGGCATTGAAGGTAAATAGAGTTGAGTGTATAATTAAAGAGATAAAGTACACTATAAAGTGTAGAATCAATTTTTTTATTTCCACAAAGTGGAACACTAGAGAATGTGAGTGGAAAGATAGATTGTAAAGTTGTTTGTTTAAGGCCTCTTGTGACCTGTTTTGCTTCCAATCCTTTACCATAGGGGATTTATGTTGTATGAAGTTTTTCTGGGCAATATACTTACCAAAAAAATTTCGTAATTTGGCCCACTATATAGGTCAACAAAAATACAATTATTAGTCAAATTCATATCAGCTCTATTACATAAATGAAGAGAAGAGGACTTGATGTTCACCCTCTTTTACAATTTTACCTCCAACTAACAAAAGCAATTACAACTCTCTCCTGCAGATTTGTGCATTTTTTTAGCCAGAAGAACAAAATTATTGTGAACTAATAAACTACTCCCCATGTTCCATAAAGTTCTTCCTACTATCCATTTAAGGGTATTCCATAAAAAATTTCCTATTTCTACTTTATTCCATATGGGGTAAGTTCATAATAATTTAATTTGCATATGGCCCACAAGTTGTCAATAGTATAACACTCTCTTTCCTAAGTTTATAATTTAATTTTGGAAAAAATTGGAATCTAATAATCCAACCTTTGGCCAGTCATCTTAGAACACTCCCACCGTTCAGTTATTTAAGACTAAGGTGTCTTCTCATAATAATCTTGACATGTTCGTGACCGGCATAACGGGTGAAGTGTGATACATGTCACACTCTAATAGGTCCTTCCATTTTTTAAACATCAATAAAACCCACCTGTATCTCCTCCCCACAGGCCACCACAACGCATTTCGCCACCATCTTTGTTTTCTCTATCGCTATCGCTCTTCCCTTCCCCCACATTGTCCCTTTCCTCTTTACTTCGCTGACGAAACCTTTCCACGACCTTTTAGGAGGAAATCGGGTCGAAGAGCTTGGCGGCAGCTATGGCTCCATAGAGAATACCAAAACCCCCCTCTCTCCACCCCACCGGCCACCCCGACCCATTCTGTAACAGCCTACTCCAAATAGCAGCTTAATTAAGGCTTTATCCTACTAATTACGAAGTTAAGCTGCTAATTAGAGAGACTGTTAGGGCGGACACACCTTCCTTCCCCTAGGAAAGGTAGGAAGTCTCATAGTATCCAAGCATAATATGAAAATAACTTATAATAAAATAGTTATTACAATATGTTTTGAGTACTTAGATTACAAATCAAATAGATATTTAACTTGCAAAATCATTATATAATACGATTCATCTCATAGCAACGGATTAAACACATTGACCAACACTTCACATTGCACACAAGAGCTAACTCGAACATTCCCTCTAATCCTGCAAAATAGTTGAATCTGCCCCCACCAGGACAGGTTCAAAGAACAAAACACGCCAACTTACGCTGGTACACAAGTCCCACCAATTACAAAATATTAAGGTGGCTGAAACTATTCAATCGTTTCTTATACTCAAAATATAAACTTATAACAATCATAGCTTCATTTTCTTTTTGCTCAGAAATTCATTAATGCATCGAGATGGTTTTTGTTCTTATTCGAAAATACGTTTATACTTGCTCATAAATACGTTGATTCTTTCTTTTAACTTCTATAAAAATTACATTGCATATGCAGGAGAAATTCTTCAAGAATTATCTCAAAATATCACATATCATTCTTAATACTTAGAACAATAATACTCTTAAAACTTATCACAAAATATAACATAACTCCAGGGAAGGAACATGAATGAAGGCTAAGCAACCACTCCACACATTTGAGGGACGTCTCCCCACCTTTCTTATTTCTGCTTGCAAGACTTCTAGGTCATGACCCCACATAACGGAGCAATACCCACTCCGGAGCAATACCTGCTGTAAACACATATTGAGCAAACCTTCTCTATACATATTGTTCACTTCTCCTTATAAAACAAACTTATCATCATACAGATTTAGTTATACTAAACACTTGTGCTTAAATACTTATACTCAAATACTTATACTTAAATACTTATGCTGAAATACTTATACCTTTATAATTATACTCAAATAACTTACTTAAAAACTTATGCATAATCATTATTTCAACCATCATAACAAACTTTAACTTATTAAAATCAGTTTCGTAAAACAAGCTTGCTATGTCAAGTTCCACCATCTCGGAAGGGTGACTTATTAACAAAGCTTCGGAAAATAAACATTGTGGTTAACCAGAGTGGTTAATAAGGTGATCAACATGATATGGAAGCATGATTAGGTTTCAAAAGAGGTTCTTAAAGATATGAAAAAAATAATGACGCCACACAAGTACTCAAATAATCTATTTCATGGTTTTGGTGTTGGTAGCAAAATATGATGGTTTGCGTGCGAGATTACATCGGAACTTTTATGTTCAGCTAAGGGTTTGGATAGGTCAATAAATAAGTAGTTACATGCAGTAGGTATTCAACATTTAAAGGTACTCAATGACCCCAAGAAGTATGGGTTAATCGACTTGGAAAGTAACTAAGAGAAATCGGATTTTCAGTATTCCCTTACACAACGAAGTATGGTCATGTGTGGCGTTTAATGAAGGGAATGAAGCAATGGTTTGTCTTACAATCAAGACATGTATATTCCAGGGATACATCATGAAAGTTCAACCAAAAACAAGATCATTAATCAAGATGCCATCGAGATAATAGCAAGGTCTGATGAATTTTGAGGAAACTTGTTATGCATATAACAACTTCCGGACAGCATAACTTTTCATGTACAACTCCAAATGGAGTTATTTTCGGGTCGAAATTCAATAACCTTTCAAGATCTACCACTTCCAAGAGACATCAAGGCAAAAAACATAGTGGAAAAGAAATATATTTGGGAGAGAAAGTCACGGCAGCATAGCTCCAAAGAATGGATAATCACTTTCTTACTCGGTTATTCAGAGAGTCCTAGGGAACTTGACATGCAAGAGATTTTTAACACAATATCTTCCATAAGAAAACACATGCAAATCAGTTTTTATACACATTTAAACATAATCCAAGTATTCACAATTCCACAAACAAATTCCATGATCAAAGTTAGAAACAAAGTTTAGGTGGTGGAGCTTGTGTACCTTATTTCGGGTGTTTAGGAATCAAATCTCCTTTAAGCACTTTTAGCTCTCTTCCATAAACCTTCTAAGATCTTAATTACAATATCCATAACTTAAATTCAGTAATTAACCCAAGGTAATCTAATTTACAATCTATTAAATCTCATAAGTGCTACGGTTTAGCCACATCATACCTTTCTTAGTTTTCTTTGATGCTATGGATGTGATACCTCAAATATAACACTTGCTCAGTATGAAGAACAACTTGAAGATTCTAGGACAACAATTGCATGCAAGATCCAGAGTTAAAATCAAAAGTAACAAAGCTGCCAACAGCAGCCATCAACACGCCAAAACTAGCGAAGAAGAAGAGGGGTGAATGTTGTGTAGTTGTTGTTGTGTTTTGTGAATGAAATATCATAAATGAATTAGGGACCTTGGTCATATATAAATAGAGAATGGGTAATGGCAAGCTCGTGATTTTGGTTTAGTAATGAGGGCAAATTCGTCTTTTCACAGCTTAGGAGCATTCCAGAATTTATGTAATTAAGCTCCAATCCTTCATTATACTTAAACTAAACCCTCAAATTATGCTTTGTAACTTAATAAAGATATTTTGGCTCATTTGTCCCTTAAATCATAATTACAAAGTATCTCAAACACAATATCGATAATAGTTCGAAGTCTCGAAATTTCAGAACAATGCTCAACGTTCTTAACGTAATTCGTAAATATCTTATCTTAACTCATAATTTGCATTCATAATCACATGATAAACATATAATATTCAGATTCACCGACAGACTTCACATAGGAACTATTCACAATTTCCTTATTCCTCAAAGACGCAATTGATTTAGTACTGATTAGTATGCTAACGTATCTCGTTTATCTTAATGATATCGTCTTAAAAATTGAGGCTATTACACTCTTCCTCCCTTAAAGAAGTTTCGTCCGGAAACTTATATTGTACCTTAGAATAATGGGGGTACTGATCTCGCGTATCTAATTTGTTCTCACATGTTGCTCTTCCTGATCAAGGGTCGGTTTTGAGTTCCTTTAACCAAGAGTATTGTTTAGCTTTATAATATTTCTCCCCTTATTTTTTAAAAGTCAGTAGGTAACATTACTTGCTTAAGTTCAATTATATAAATTCATATTCTCCGAAACTCATATCTTTAGGTTCCAAGGTTTTTATAGCATATACCCTAATCTTGTAAGGTAACCAAATTCTTACAATATCTTCCAGAAATCTAGAGGAGAACGTTACGAAACCATTAATAGATTCAATGAATCTCAATAACTTAGTACAACAAATCCCAAAACTGATTTTTGTTCATTATAAGCCACTTAAAAGAAACGATATATATAGCATATTTCGGAACTCATGTTTCTTGATAGTCGAACTCGGAATGCTTATATGGTTGCAATTGACAACTAAAATATGACAACACTTCTCGGAGACTTAATAAGTTAACCACCATAATTCTTGGGAATAAATGGTTAAATACTTATAACCTAAGCTATTCTCATTTCTTTTTTCCCCTCGAATTACTCACACTTGCTTCTTAGTCTCATGATCTTACTCAAGTCTTACTGAAATCTTGGGTTCATGTCATCCCAATCACTAAGTGTTCGATATTTATATCCATACAGGCTTCATACGGAGCTATACTTGATTGGTAATAGAAGAATTTCGTGCATGCTAAGTTATCTTCCCATAAACCCTTTTATTCCCATATATGAGCTTGCAATATTTTCCCATATTTATATAACATACTCTATTTTCTCATGTAACTTCTCCCCTTAACTTGATTCCCTAGCAATTTAAGTATTTTGCATCATATTGCAGCACATTTCGCTTCAACCCCTTCCACCAAATTTTTTTATATCCTGATTCATCTTGTCTTCTTCGTGATGAACTGAGTACGCACTGATATGCGCCTTTCTAGAATTCTCTCTCTTTCCCCCTATATCTGAATCATCGTCACTCACCATTTTCCTAATTATTTATATTCTTTCGTCACCATATACTTCAAAAATTCGTTATCTCATTTCCCTCTATCTTTAACCTCAGTTCCTTGATAAACTTATTTTTGCACTTACTTAGCTCAAGTTTCCTTAAAAGGAATATTTTTATCACATAACATTTAGTTCTCCATGTACATTCCCTTCCTTAATCATATTCAACTTTTGATTGCATTGGTCTTACATACTCCCATGGTTATCTAAATGATGAAATCATTTTCCTGGCAAGATTTCTGTTCAAAGCATCTACCACCTTATCTGCCTTCCCCAGTGGTACTAAATGCTAACATCATGATCCTTGGGCAATTCTAGCTACCTTCGCTATCTAAGTTTCATATCCTCCTAAATAAAAATATTCTTTAAGTTTTTAATGATTAATACAAACCTTTCAGGTTACTTAACTTAATAAAACCTCTATAATTTTAAGGCAAATTCCTTAGCTTTCATTCCAGATCATGCGCACATTAATTTTCTTATGGCTTTAACTACCTAGCTAGGCACATAGGCTGCCACTCGCTGATGTTACATCAATATACATGCCAAACCTTCCTAAGAAACATAGCTATACATCTTAAGTCCTTCCGTCCCAGAAGGCCGATCGAGAATTTCTTTAATTTCTGGAAAGCTTTCTCATAATTCTCCGACCACTTGAACTTTATTCTTTCCTTAATACTTCTTTAGGACGCGCTTCTTGATTCTTTGGACATACCAAAATATCATCTACAAGAATAGTCATAATAGTCTAATAAGATTTAAAATGTCACCATATCGTATTTACAAACACTACCGGTGTATTACTAAGCTCGATCAATGTTTTCACAAAAATATAGTGAACGTTATCCTAAATGTCATTTTCGAAATATCTTCACTTGCTGCTTGCATCTAGTTTTTTTTTTTTCTCGACTTTTAGTCTACTTTCAAACACCCCCAACTTATATAATTTGATCGATTAAATCATCTACTCGGAACAAGGAATTCCTTTTCCCAACTGTAATCTTATTAGTTTGTCAATGATCTTTACATAATTTCATTAATCTGTCACCTCAGGGTGAAACATTGGGTCATATAAATTCTTCATCTCTTTTTTTGAATTACGTAACCAGTACGTTCTGGTAACCCATCTCCCTTAATCACTTTGCTCCATTCTTCCGAGTTTGACGACACATTCTGCTATATAATACTATTTTTGCTTGTGATTTCACCTAGTAACATTTTGATGATTGCTTGGTTCTTACTCAGCCAAGACATCCTCAAGATTATATTATAATACTCCAAATCGGAAAACATTAAATCAGCCTGCAACTCTGACTCTGCTATCTCAATTACACAATCTCTAAATAATCATTTACAATAACTCGACTCTCTATTAGACATATAAGTTGTCTTAATGAAGTTTAACAAAATGCGCTGGAGATACATAAATGCAAAGCTCCAGAATCAACAACACGTTAGCTACGACTCCATTCGCGTTACTATTGAGCACAATCATATGAGTCCCCCAAAGTCGAATATGACCCAATTCTCTTCAGTTTCAGTTCCTCAAAGCATCGCCCGACTTTCACCTATTTTTCATGATAATATTCAGCTTACTTATTTTGGAAAATTATATGCCAAATCCATTATATACAAATTCCCATCTAATTAGTAGTAATATCCAAAATTTCCAATTTCCAGAATGATTTCCTTGCTTTAAAACATGTAAGAGGAATATAAAACTTATTCAAATTCAAGTTCATCTCACAACCTAACATAGCAAATATGCCACATATATTCTTGGAATTATACCATTTATTCATAAAAATAAATCACGAAGTACTTGTAACTGACATATAGACTCCAAAATTTTAATCTGATAAATTTCCAATCACAATTATATTGATTCTTATATTACCATAATAATATCTGTATTTTCGGAATTACTGTCCCGATACCTTATATGTCTATAACCATATTACATCCTGACAAATTGTCTACGACAATCATTATTGTAGCTTAGGTTGATAAATTGTATTCCATATCACCCTATCATACATAGATATACCATGATTCAATTATCTACTAGACATTTATACTCCAAATACTAATCATTCATTATCCATATCAATCTTAAATTTATAACTTATAGTAATACTTCTCAACGTTTGAACTTAATTCCATATTACTCCTCATTCAACACTTATTCCTTTGTAAATTCATAACACTAAATCACTGGCTCTCCATTTAGGCTACTGGCTTAATGCAGAAACAAAGCTTACTTAGATAATACCAACATATCTACTTTGAGTTTACACCTGCATATATATATATATATATATATATATATTCTCTTTCGTGTTTGTCCTCATAACTTCTCAACAAATTTATTTATAAAAGAAATACATACACAAAACTTTAACACAACCAATTTTTTTCCGCTCCGTCTTTCTCTTCACAAGTTATAAATTTTTACTCGTTCCTTAGTGTGGATTGTCTGGTATGGCTAACCCCGCCTCTGGTGCTCCATAGGGTGATTCATCTTGCCTCCGTATCTTCCTCAATACTTTCAACCTTAACAAACTCTTATCCTTACTGACAATAATTACATCATAACCTTGAACCACTTATGTATTCCTATACAATTTTTAACAGGCTCCATTAAGTTTGATGAAAACTAGCCCATGGCTCACAAATCACATCGGCTTAAGTCTCGGGTCGCCTTTAGTAGCTCCTACAAGCATCCATAACCTATTTCCATTCTTGGACTATGACCTAGTGCCTAGTTCGCATGGCCCATCATATCATCTTCCCATTTATCAACACCAAAATAGGTGTTGTGTCCTCTTTATTTAAGCATGTTCTCGCTTATGCTTTTACAGAATCTACTCGGAATCATCTACACCAAAATCTTATTACATTCACATCTACATTCATACACATAAATTCACATAGCACACACAAAATCACACACACATGTTCACATATGTTCTGAATACTTTTACATATATATGAAATGAGTTCCAATTTTTCCTTCCTTAAGAAAATAAACACTCTTTATTATTGTTTTCAAACTTGCAAATCATAAATACTTAGTTTTTGGATCTTGAAAACCTTTGCTCTGATACCACTTGTAACAGCCCGCTCCAAATAGCAGCTTAATTAAGGCCTAATCCTACTAATTACGAAGTTAAGCTGCTAATTAGAGAGACTGTTAGGGCGGACTACCACACGTTCCTTCCCCTAGGAAAGGTAGGAAGTCTCGTAGTATCCAAGCATAATACGAAAATAAGTTATAATAAAATAGTTATTACAATATGTTTTGAGTACTTAGATTACAAATCAAATACATGTTTAACTTGCAAAATCATTATATAATACGATTCATCTCATAGCAGCGGATTAAACACATTGACCAACACTTCACATTGCACGCAAGAGCTAACTCGAACATTCCCTCTAATCCTGCAAAATAGTTGAATCTGCCCCCACCAGGACAGGTTCAAAGAACAAAACAGGTCAGCTTACGCTGGTACACAAGTCCCACCAATTACAAAATATTAAGGTGGCTGAAACCATTCAATCGTTTCTTATACTAAAAACATAAACTTATAACAATCATAATTCATTAATGCATCGAGATGGTTTTTGTTCTTATTCGAAAATACGCTTATACTTGCTCATAAATACGTTGATTCTTTCTTTTAACTTCCATAAAAAATACATTGCATATGCAGGAGAAATTCTTCAAGAATTATCTCAAAATATCACATATCATTCTCAATACTTAGAACAACAATACTTTTAAAACTTATCACAAAACATAACATAACTCTAGGGAAGGAACATGAATGGAGGCTACGCCACCACTCCACACATTTGAGGGACGTCTCCCCACCTTTCTTATTTCTACTTGCAAGACTTCTAGGTCATGACCCCACATAACGGAGCAATACCCGCTCCGGAGCAATACCCGCTCTAAACACATATTGAGCAAACCTGCTCTACACATATTGTTCACTTCCCCTTATAAAACAAACTTATCATCATACAAATTTAGTTATACTAAATACTTGTGCTTAAATACTTATACTCAAATACTTATACTTAAATACTTATGCTGAAATACTTATACCTTTATAATTATACTCAAATAACTTACTTAAAAACTTATGCATAATCATTATTTCAACCATCATAACAAACTTTAACTTATCAAAATCAGTTTCGTAAAACAAGCTTGCTATGTCAAGTTCCACCATATCGGAAGGGTGACTTATTAACAAAGTTTCGGAAAATAAACATTGTGGTTAACCAGAGTGGTTAATAAGGTGATCAACATGATATGGCAGCATGATTAGGTTTCAAAAGAGTTTCTTAAAGATATGAAAAAAAACGACGCCACACAAGTACTCAAATAATCTATTTCATGGTTTTGGTGTTGGTAGCAAAATATGATGGTTTGCGTGCGAGATTACATCGGAACTTTTATGTTCAGCTAAGGGTTTGGATAGGTCAATAAATAAGTAGTTACATGCAGTATGTATTGAACCTTTAAAGGTACTCAATAAGCCCAAAAAGCATGGGTTAATCGACTTGGAAAGTAACTAAGAGAAATCGGGTTTTTAGTATTCCTTTACACAACGAAGTATGGTCATGTGTGGCGTTTAATGAAGGGAATGAAGCAATGGTTTATCTTATAATCAAGACATGTATATTCTAGGAATACATCATGAAAGTTCAAACAAAAACAAGATCATGAATCAAGATGCCATCGAGATAATAGCAAGGTCTGATGAATTTTTGAGGAAACTTGTTATGCATACAACAACTTCCCGACAGCATAACTTTTCATGTACAACTCCAAATGGAGTAATTTTTGGGTCTAAATTCAATAACTTTTCAAGATCTACCACTTCCAAGAGACATGAAGACGAAAAACAGAGTGGAAAAGAAAGATATTTTGGAGAGAAAGTCACGGCAGCATAGCTCAAGAGAATGGATAATCATTTTCGTACTCGGTTATTCAGAGAGTCCTATGGAACTTGACATGCAAGAGATTTTTAACACAATATCTTCCATAAGAAAACACATGCAAATCAGTGTTTATACACATTCAAACATAATCCAAGTATTCACAATTCCACAAATAAATTCCATGATCAAAGCTAGAAACAAAGTTTAGGTGGTGGAGCTTGTGTACCTTATTTCGGGTGTTTAGGAATCAAATCTCCTTTAAGCACTTTTAGCTCTCTTCCAGAAACCTTCTAAGATCTTGATTACAACATCCATAACTTAAATTCAGCAATTAACCCAAGGTAATCTAATTTACAATCTACTAAATCTCATAAAAGCTACGGTCTAGCCACATCATACCTTTCTTAGTATTCTTTGATGCTATGGATGTGATACCTCAAAAATAACACTTGTTCAGTATGAAGAACAACTTGAGGAGTCTAGGACATCAATTGCATGCAAGATCCAGAGTTAAAATGAAAAGTAACAAAGCTGCCAACAGCAGCCATCATTACGCCAGAACTGGCGAAGAAGAAGAGGGGTGAATGTTGTGTAGTTGTTGTTGTGTTTTGTGAATGAAATCTCATGAAATGAATTAGGGACCTTGTTCATATATAAATAGAGAATGGGTAATGGCAAGCTCGTGATTTTGGTTTAGTAATGAGGGAAAATTCGTCGTTTCACAGCTTAGGAGCATTCCAGAATTTTATGGTTTTTACTTAATCCTTAACCTTATGTAATTAAGCTCCAATCCTTCATTATACTTAAACTAAACCCTCAAATTATGCTTTGTAACTTAATAAAGATATGTTGGCTCATTTGTCCCTTAAATCATAATTACAAAGTATCTCAAACACAATATCGATAATAGTTCGAAGTCTCGAAATTTCAGAACAATGTTCAACGTTCTTAACGTAATTCGTAATTATCTTATCTTAACTCATAATTTGCATTCATAATCACATGATAAACATATAATATTCAGATTCACCGACAGACTTCACATAGGAACTATTCACAATTTCCTTATTCCTCAAAGACGCAATTGATTTAGTACTGATTAGTATGCTAACGTATCTCGTTTATCTTAATGATATCGTCTTAAAAATTGAGGCTATATCACATTCCACCACCGCCCTTCGTCTGCTCAGTCGCTGCCGCTCTTCTCCTTTCACGTCCCCTTCCCCTTTCCTTCGTCGGCGACGCATTTCCACGGCTCACCAGGAGGAAATTGGTTCGAAGTATTTCCACGGCTCACCAGGAGGAAATTGCTTCTTACAGAATACCAAAACCCCCCCCTCCATCGCCGCCCTTAGTCTCCTCTGTCGTTGTCGCTCTTCCCCTCCCTCCTTATCGTCCCCTTCTCCTTTCCTTCGCCAATGAAAACTTTCCACAGCCCACTAGGTGGAAATCAGGTTGAAGAGCTTGACAGGAGCCACTACTCTATAGAGAATATCAAACCCCCTCCCTCTCTCCTCCCCACCAGCCACCACGATCCATTCTATTGCCGCCCTTCCTCTGTTGTTGCCGCTCTTCCCCTCAATGAAGTTTTCTCGAGTAGGGTTGGGTTGTTTCTATGCACTGGTGGTTTTAGATAGGGTGGTTGTTTCAGGTCAGGGGTTGCATGGGTGAGATTGTTTCGGCTGCTTGTGGTGGTGGTGAGCTGGTGATTTTGGGTGGGATTGGTGCTTTGGGTGGAGTGATAGTGTTTCGGTAGCCAAGTGGTGGTCGTCGGAGGAAGAAGAAGAAGGAGGAGGAGGAGGAAAAAAATAAGAAAAAAAAATTATCTGCAGTTCAGGTCATAAGACACCTCCAAAAGGTTGGATTATTAAATCCAATTTTCCTTTAAGTTTTGCACACTCTCTCTTCCTCAAAAAGTAATCCTCGAACTCTACTACCAATATTTTATACTTCCTCCCTTCTAAAATAAGTGAAATACTTATCTCTTTGATGTGAGAGCTTTTTGAGAGGAGTGTTTCACTTATTTTAGAATGGAGGAAGTATTATCTCTTGTTTTGTGTAGGAAATAGTTAATATGAATAACATTATGGAATGAAGGGAGTATACAACAATATTTGCAAAAATTATCAATATATATATTTAGGGTACACAACCAACACTTTTAATTTAGAATATGCCAAATATTTCTTTAGAGGAACTTTTAAACAATTTTTGTTATATGTTATCTGAAGTTATCATGATTTTGGGAGAGTTCGTTATAAAAAATCCCAATTCCCACTCATTTGGGAGAGTTCGTTATAAATTACAAAATTCCGTCATCATTTTCCTGCTAGCGCAGTAACTCCTTTACCAAGAACCCACCTCTATAAAAAGACTCATTTGTTTCCCCTTAATCACACTCTCAAAAATCTGCATTATTCCAAATTCCCACTGTTTCGCCTTACTTTCTCTCTCTCTCTCTCTCTCTCTCTCTCTCTCTCTCTCTCTCTCTCTCTCTCCCTCCTCCTCCTCTTCTTCATCATTCATCATCAATAGTTGATGAAGGATGGATAACGAGTATGATTATCTGGGTATAGGATTGGTGAGAACATACTTGGCATGTTCGGAAGGAGGCCTTAAAATCCAGTTACCACCCAAAATATTCCACAAGCTTCTAAGTACAGCAACCCCAGAAACAATGTTGGACATTCTTTACGGAAAACCAATCATCGTAGTTTACGATTACAGAGATGACTGCACATATTCATTCTCCGACAGTCCCTTAACTATCACCTGTTTCTACGTTTACCTCTTTGAGAGTGAACAAAACCCCAATTTAAGATACTTGCAAAATGACAACGCTAGAACAAGCTTGCCTAAATTACTCTTAAAGGGTTACCGCCTCGAAGATACACTCCCTCTCTTCGCTTTCTTCTCCCTTAGACCCTATGACGCCTTTGATCTCGGTCACACAATCGGTGTCGACATCGAGGTTTTCTATCGATGGGACGAAATGACAGCAAACAAAACTGAAAAACTCCCTCGAGGAGCGAATATCAAAATTCTCCATCTTAGAATGCGTCAAGAACCAACGCCGCTAATGCCGCCGTTTATTCCACTTGATTACTTGTGGACGTGGATTTGTCTTGGAGAGATTTTGCTTGATAGAAAACAGCAGAAAAAGAATCAGCTTGATTTCGTGGTGAATGCCTCTGAGTTCTTGAAAGCTTGTCCAGAGGGAAGATTGAAGAATCGACTTAGTGTTGGGTTAGGAATTAGGACTGCTACTGTTTACTCAACTGTTCCAGCTCAGAATCTTACTGGTCTGCAAGTGAAGCTTAATATTGTTGATGAACATAACCAGAAACTCATCATAGATCTTGGTCAGTTTTTAGACTTCAATCGAGATTATTGTGGCAAACATGTTCAAGCTTTTTATCGATGGAGAGGTGGCATCATAGAGCTCGGCATCAGAACATATACCGTTGATTGATTCATTCATTGGTTCATTTTGGAATTAAAAATGTCGAAAGATTGCGTCAGAAAGATGAGGGTGAGATTCAAGTAAATTTGTTTTCCGTCATTTTGTTTCATGTTAATTAGGAGTTGTGTTTCTAGTTATTTCGTCCTTTATCTTTCTTTTTTGGTGTAATGTCGTTACATTCTTGTAGTTACTTGTCTAGATTTAGATAGTTGATCAAGGAAATTGTGATGTAAAAAAAATTGAAGTCGATAGCAATATAAAAAATGATTGTAGACTTCCAATGCTTTTTGGTAATTTCTGATTCTAATCTCTTCTCTTTCTTTCATAACGTGGGTTTAATTTTTAGTTGTACACCCTCTTTCTTTCTTTTTCTACAGAAAAAAGTACGCCAGGAAAAGAAAAAATATAACAAAAAGTTTAATATATGACCGTTTCAAAATATAAGGCATGTATGATGTTCGAGGTCAAACTTTGACCGTTAATTACTCTCAACTTATGTTGATGCAATAATGAAAAAACAAATATTATAGTATTTTTCAAGACGATCCAACGATATAATTTCTATAATTTTTGTTTATCATATTATGAGAGATATTTATGGTCAAATTTTGACCGTTAATTACTCTCAACTTATGTTGATAGAAAATTTTAAAAAGTAATGTTAATATAGTATTTTTCAAGACGACTCTAACAATATAATTTTTATAATTTTATCATATTATAGGAGATATTTATGGTAAAAGCAAATTTTCGTAATAATGCCTTATATTTTGAAACTGAGGTAGTAGATATCAATAAAATTTATCCCTAACAACAGTTAATTATCGAGTAATTGAGGTGATGTTGTTAGTGGATAAGAGGATCATGCTTTTATCAGTTCTTTTGGACTGAATTAATAAAAATTCAATTCATTTCATTTCAGTTCAGTTCAGTTCATTTCAGTTCAGTTAGTTTCCTCTCACAGTTTTCATTTCTATTTAGTTCATTTCATTTCTATTTAGTTCATTTCATTTCAGTTTAGACGAATTCAGTTCAGTTCAATCCAAAAGAATAAAGCCTTAACAAGTGAATTGAACTTGTTAGTGGACAGTTAAATAATTCTGTTATTAATAGAAATTTAGCTTGTTTTCCTTTTACATTTTTGGTTATCCAGTAGTGGGGTTATCATGTAATGTGTATTGGGCCATGATCACACAATCTCATAATCTATTTGTTTTTCCTTTGTTAAGTTTTAAGCTAAGTTTTAGTATGTAATGCCTATTTGGCTTTTTTCTTAAAAAAAAAGGTTTTTTTTATCCCTTTTGCTCATATTTGAATGAGAAGCAGTGTTTTCGCTATTTCGTTAGTTACAAATTTCTTTTGATATCTTATTCCCAGAAACCAACATATATCCTGGGCTTCTAGTCGTACACCCTCTTTCTGTTTTTTTAACAAAGAAAATGCTAAAATATTATTTTTTTTGTTATTAGATACTCCCTCTAGTTTTTATTAGTTTATCCGTTTTTCTTTTATAATACATTTTTTACGGACACCGAATACCTTCATTCTTACTTTGGTAAAATATATATTTTTTTTTAAAACAATTCAATACTTGTTCGTACTCTTTCATTTTATACTTGGATTAGAAAGTGCAAATAATTCGATCTAAGTTGTCATAGTACCTGTTGGTGATAAACACCGTCCAAGACCAATAAAAACCACAATTAAATACAATATGAAAAATAGCAAAAAATAAATAAACAAGAGACAAGTGCTTATGAGGAAATTTTAATTTCCTCCACTCAAAATAAATTGTATTATTAAGTTCCTCCAAAATAATATAATCCGCTCGATCACTTGATGGTTCCTTCCACTCAAGAACAATTTTAGGTGTCTTTTCTAGATAGGCTTAAACCCCCCTTTTATTGGCAAAACAAGAAAAAAAACCCTAATCTACTAGAATTACAATACTTGTCCTCAAGATAATAATTCTAAGGGATATCACATACCAAATACTATCTAGTTACCTAAATATAAACCTCATAATATTTGGAAACTAAATAAAGTAAACCAAACAAACAAAAGAATTTTGCCAAGCCGAAAATCCTACGGAGATAAATTTGCCGTCATATAACAAAGCTTCATATGATATGCAGACACCTCATGAACCACTTCATGGACCAGCAACAGAAACATATATAAACCTTTGTAGAACAACAGACCAGGTTCCTACCTTGGTTCCTTTACTCCATAAATTTTCGAACAACGTAATGGACCACTATATTAGGCTTGTAATCCTAAAAGTACCAAATTTAACAAAAGATTGACCATATAATAGGTAGCCACTTTTTTATGCAAATTAAGCTCTTAAAACTCCGTAAAATAGGAGGGTTTTGGAAAAGTAAGTTATAAATAATATGAAATTTATCATTGGTTAATAAATATTAAGTGTTACTATATGTCATGTCAAATAGACAATTGGCAAACGCACATTGGAGAATTGGAAAATCTATTAAAGGGGAGTATTAATTAATGACCCTATTTCCTATAGTGAATTTGCGATCTACTTAGGCCCTGTTCTTTGGACTTATTTTTAGTTCAATTCAGTTTAGAGCATGTTCCCTTCGGCATAAAACAACTGAACTGAACTGAACTGAATTAAATTATAACTAATTAATAGTAATGATTATCATTTAGGAACTGAAATGAAATGAACTGAATTGAACTGAACTGAATTGAACTAAACTGAACTGAACTGAACTGAAAATAAGCTGGGGGGAACAGGCCCTTAGTCCAATTCAATTTAGTTAATTTCAGTTCAGCTCAGTTTCTCTATGCAGTTCAGTTCAGTTCAGTTTCTTTCTACAGTTCAATTCACTTCAGTTCAATTTAGTTCAATTCAAAATCCAAAAAAGGGACCTTATTTAATTAACCCTTCCTCATCAGTCGTCACATAACCCAAAAAAAAAAAAAAAAAAAAAAAAAAAAAAAAAACACTATGGTTTATGCTGTTGTATAACAACGAATATAAAAGTAGTTACAAAAGATAACCAAAAAAAGGCGATCAACAAGACTACAACAGAATCCCGTGTAATCGGGTTGTTAGTTGTTGACTAACCATTTTCCGCAACATCTGATCTCTATATATTATCTCTCATTCTCGCGCTATTCATTGCAACTCTGTTACATTCACCGCTCATCATTTTTCTCTCTCCTCTCCCCAAATCCAAATGTACTCCATCATGGAAAAAGAAAAAGAATGGAGACACCTGGGTACTGCATTTCTAAGCGAAGAAACCCATCTAACAAGAGACTTCTTAGAAATCGCAACAACTCCTGAACTTCTTAAGCAATTTTCTTCATTTTCTCACGACAAACGCTGGTCTTGTTACAGCATATTAAGCGGCTACGTAGGAGTAGCCAAGTTAAAGATCGGAGAATCTGATCTTGATGCTCCTGCGTTTAAAACCGTTGGTTTACTTACTATGGACAAGTATTGCTCTGGATTGACTCTGAAGTTTTCTCCATATCATGCAATTAACTTTGGACATCAACCTGACATAGACATCGACGTCTACTATCTTTGGAGAGACGACAAGAATTTTATGGAGGTACAAAATAAGCATCTACATCTTCGGATGAAGCAAGAATCTATTCCATGGATACCAAAGGGAACTCTATTGCAAGGTGAATGGAACTTTCTTGGGGTGGATTTGCTTGATGAGAAAAGGCAAGAGGGAAATGAGCTTTGTTTCGAAGAATTCGACGGGTTCTTGTATTCTTTTCCAAAGGGAAGAATGAAGGATAGGATTCACAATGGATTTGGAGTAAGGGCTGTTAATGTTTATATCCATGAGTGTCAGATGTTGAAAGGGTTACAGTTGAAGGTGAGAGAGGAAGAAACAGAAACAAAGCCTTCAGTTTTGGTGTTATCACTAGGTCAAGTGTTACAGTTTAAAGATGGTTTTCGTGATAAAAGAGTTGAACTTTATTACCGCTGGTGTGGTGAATTCTTGGAGCTCGGAATCAAGGAGGAATTTTTAAAGGCCTAATTTGGTTTAAAAAATTGGTGTGCTTACGTTGAAAATGTGGTGAATCTACTAAAACGGGTCTTTTTTTTACTGTTACTGCGTGGATATTCATAATAGTAGTAGTGATCAGGGATCTGAGGTCTCAAGAAGAAGCATAGATTTTTCCTTGTAGTGGAACTCGATTATCTTTTAGTGATTTCTCTTTTAGCTAGTAGATTTGATTAGGAACTCGATTACTCGATAGGTATTTTCATATCATAGGAGTATTATGTAGTGGAACTTTGTGTGAAAATAAATGTAAAAGTAGATTGCCATTTTGAATAGTTCCAAATATTGGATGACTTTCAATTTTGTTCTTGGTAATTTTTGATTCTTGATTCTTCCTTGGTGATATTTGTTGATAAGAATGGAAATTTTTGATAGGATCATATAATAAAATAAACAAAAGTGGAGGAAAGTTTTTTGAGTACTAACTGAAATTAGCAAATTAATGTGTGAATAGACATATCATCGAGGATGTGAAAGTGGAGCCTTGGTGCTCTTGCTACAAGGGGTCGTTTGTGTGATAGACATATCATTGAGGATGGCATTGTGTAGAAAAAGGTGAGTCGATTGTTCATGCTATTTGTAAGTGTTCTCTTCTTGCTCCCATTTGGGAATCATCTCCTTTTCAACAACTTCTTGTGGATTGTACATCTTCATCTTTTGTGGAGCTATTTATGTGGATGCATTCTAAGCTGGACCGCACCGATTTACTCTCTTTTGCGAGCCTTGCGTGGGCTGCTTGGTCCTACCGAAATTTCGTGGCTCACGTTGAGCCATGGAATAATGCCCAGGCAGGTGCTCTCGTTTTTATGCGTCTGGTGAACGATTACAAGAGTTTTGTGGGCGCTGTTTTTTCCTGCTGGTCCTGCGGCTGTGACTTCTCGCACCAACTAAGTCACTCCACAATATGGCTTTATGGGAGTGAATACGGATGCCGCAATTTTGGGTGATGAAGGAGTGGGTCTGGGGGTTGTGATTCGTGACTCAAAAGGAGTAGTGTGTGCTGTGGCGATGCGTCGAGCATGCTAGATGGTCAGCAGCTATGGCCGAGGCTATGGCAGCCAAATTTGGTCTTCTCATTGCGCGTCGTTTGGGGTATGAAAGTGTCAAGCTGGAGGTTGATGCAATGAACCTTGTCGAGGCCATTCATGCGAGAACTTTTGGAAGGGCTCATATTGATTTGCTTTATGAAGACATTAGTGTGTTGGGGGATGGTTTTGTTTCTTTTACTTCTTCTCATGTGAAGAGGTGTGGGAATACGGTGACTCATTTAATTGCTAGATATTTGGCTATTTGCCTTTGAATGGCTATGAACACTTGTATGTTGATGACTTTCAGCAAGGTGTTTTAGCCTTGGTGGAACTTGATCTTGCTTAATAATTGTTTCGGTATTGAAACGGTGGCGGACACAGCGATGTCCGACGGTATGCGAGTGGACGTCCGAGACTGGAAGTCTGTAAGGAAGACAAACATAAACTACCCTCGGGGGGATGCGAGGAAACCCCCTCCGACGCTCAAGTCAGTAAGTGTCCGATAAGGATTTTAGAGAGAGAGAGAGGGAGATAGAGAGAGAAAGTAATGCTTAGAATGTGAGAGAATATACCTGCAGAATAGTACCATTTGGCTATTTATAGTAGTACTGTTTATCTGACAGGATGCGTAATCCTTTGACACGTGTATGACTACGATGAGTCTGACTGGAGGGAAGATTCTGTCCTCTAATGTTGCCGTGAACGCCATCTCGGACTGTTTACTAGAAACGACCTGGATTCTATTGATGAGATCGCGTTTCAAGTTTATTGTTGTCGGCCACAAGTGATGTGTCCGACAGTGAACTTGGGCATACCCATACATCATTGGTGGTCGTGACCGGCATTGATGCTATATTGAGGACGCGAGCGAATTTTGCATGTTCCAGGTTTTTCTCCGTTGCCACGTGTTGTCCTGGGGAGAACTTCGGATTTCGAAAAGTGCAATCATGACCTTTTTGTGAAATCCCGCTCAATTTTTATTTATTCTTTATTAGGGTTGGCTCAATAAGTGACACTTAGCACGCATCAATGAAGGGAGTTGATGGGTCGGTTCATCTTGGCCATTCAATCCCACATTCACATTTGTAAAGAAGCGTTAGTTTCCTTTTTCTCATTCTTTACACTTCGTCTTCAACCTTCCACATTTCTCTGGTTTATGCGATTTCTCTAAGAACTTCAGACCTCCTTTTTCTCGCCAAGATCTTGCCTTTTTGCAACCAAATCTCCTCCAAAAGTGTTCTAAATAACTTTTCGCCCTTTATACCTGGGGAATTTTAGCGTTTTTCGCCTTTTTCCCTTGGGTTTAGTCAAGGGTTTACTTTAAAGCTTTCAACTTTTCGGTGAAATTACTTTCTCCGGCGTTTATTTGACTTTGGGACTTCTTCTGCTCGTGCATTTGGGGCCTTTTGCTGTGCTTTATTGGGAATCCGCTTGATTTTTCGGTCATTTTCCGTCGACTTTTCTCAGGTACCTTTTTCCAACTTTTCTTCAACTACTCTTTCTGTTTCTTTCTTTCTTTGGAATTATGTCGGACCATTCAGACAGTCAACATTCTTTGAGTGATAAATTTATGTCTGAAAGCGAACCTTCGTCTCCTTCTTCCCTTCATGGCGGACATAGTTCGTCTACTTCCAGCCCTAGAGAAGAGAGAACTCGTTCATTAGCTGACCTACCCCTTATTGCTGATAGAGATAGGGAACTTAGATCCAAGTTTCTTAACGATCGCTCTACCCCTGAGCAAGAAAATTTAACTCCCCGATATCTGTCCGCGAGGATGAGCGTGATAGACAAACACTCCGAGAACTAAGACATCAAATTTTAGCTCGCCGGACCGTTAGAAATCCTCCCCCTGATGCTGTTCCCGGACTTGATGTTCCGCCTTTGAGGGAACATGCCTGGTTAGATAACTTAGCAGATGATGGGGTTGTAGTGGCGAATGATTTTTATGACCGCCTTGCTCATGATGCCGGCTCTTCTCATCCACCTGTTATTGATTTAGGTTCTGACAACGATTCTATTACCACTATGGACGAGACTGATGGTCCCTCGACTTCTGGACGTGAACAAAATCCTTGTCGGGCTAAAATTGCTGTGGAGAAAGTTCCATCATGGCTCCCGACTCGCGGCCGGAGCCTATTCCTGACCGTGACGATGTGTTACACTCCGGGATTTGGTTGCTGACAGACTACAGCAGCGGCCCAAAGTCGGTACGAATTTGTTCGTCATGGCGAGAGTATGCCATCACCAAGGAATATTGTCGGGTTGGGGAAGAACTATATGGCTTCCCGGCTGAATACAGGTTGGTGGTTCCGGATGAAGGAGCCAAAGTAACTGAATGCCCGGCAGGGCACATTGCTGTTTATGCCCTTCATTTTGAGTTTGGGCTGCGTTTCCCTTTAGACTTGACTTTAGTAAAGATACCGAAGGCTTTTAACGTCTGTCTAGCCCAATTAACACCCTTGGCTATTAGGAATATCATAGCTTATATTTAGGTGTGCCGTTATTTGGGGTTCCCTGAGACATTAAACCTTTTCCGCCGGCTCCATTGGCTGCGAAGGAATGGGTCAACTGAGAAGGGATGGTGGTCTCTAATGTCGGCCAAGAACAAACTCACTGTGCATCCCAAATTGACCGGGTTGAAGGGATGGCAGCCAGCCTTCTATTGGGTAAAGGTCCCAGATAATTTGTCTGTGGCTGAGAAGAAAGCCTTTGACTATTTCGAGTCCGAGCTTGCCTTCGTGACTGTTGACGATGAAAGAGTGGAGGAAAGGATCTCCCTCACATGGCTTCCCAATGCCAAATATATACTCGGGAATGAACCTCTATCGGCCTTATTTCTCTGTCAGACCCACCCTGAAGGTGTGCACTTCGACTCATAGCCCGGCCTTATTGACTTTGTTTTGCTGATTAACCATTGCTTAACTTTGTCGGTTTGTTTTGCAGGTCCTGTCAGCCAAGATCTTGAAGAGTTGGGGTTGGACGAAAACTTAAAACCGATGTCTAAGGCTCCTGAGGATCCCGTTGTTTACTACGAAACCATTCACGGCCTCACTAGGGGTCTCCGAGGTGCTGATCGCCGCCGTGGTGGTTGCAATTCAGGCCGGGCAAGTGTTCGCCGTGCCGGCCGCACGCCCGGGCGTACTCCCGGCCGAACTGCTGGACGTGGGGACCAGGAACCTCCTCGTCCCGTCGTTCACGTTCCTGTCCGCCGTGGTGGAGGTGGCGTGACTGTGGGCCAGAGGCGGCCTCGTGAGCACTGTGATGCTGATAGTCCCAGCAAGAGGCAGGCCTTGGATGTTGCCGCTGCTTCTGAAACCCAGCAACTGGAGGCTGCCATTAATGTTCCGGACCATAGTCCTGTCCGGGAATCATCTTCCACAAGGGTTTCTCCTCTGAATGCTGCCATCGACAACATTG
Organism: Beta lomatogona; assembly: GCA_947646795.1. Classification (NCBI taxonomy): domain Eukaryota; kingdom Viridiplantae; phylum Streptophyta; class Magnoliopsida; order Caryophyllales; family Amaranthaceae; genus Beta; species Beta lomatogona. Next base: position 634,181 of record CANSNZ010000244.1, on the reverse strand, counting down.
GGACGGCATTGGGGTCTGGCACTTCCATGCGCCAGAAGATTTATGACATCCTCAGCTCCCCCAGCTTTTTGACAAACCTTGGGCCGGGAATCTTTTATCGGATCCATGAGTGGATAGAGCACAAAGAGGTGATGTTGAGTAATGTTGTGAAGGCTGCCTTCTCTCGTCCGCCCTCTGTCCCCGAAAAAATTTATCAACCCAATTGGGGCGTGAGGGAGGATGAATCCCTCTATGCCGACATCCCAGCCGATGGTGGTACCCTGGGTTACCGTCTGCTTAAGGGACTTCAACTGCCGATTGATTGTCCGGCAGACAAGTTGGTGGCTCCAACAGCTCAGCTTGCCCATGATATGGCAGTGGTAAGTTCTAAATTTTTTATTTTATTTTATTTTTTTTTTACTTTTATTTTTTGACTTTTTTGATGCAGACCAATAATTCCGCCATTGAGCTGATTGAGCAGTACCTCCACTATCAGGCTTTGTCCGATAGCCAAGAGAAATCTCTAGGTGATCTTCGTATAGAGTTTGATGCCGTCAAATTTCACGCCGACAATCATCAACAGGATTTGGATGCTGAGAAGGCTGCGAGGGCTGTGGTGGATGTGGAGCTGGCCGAGTTGAGGATTAAGGCTGGCAAACTGGAGGAGACCGAGAACAAGGTGGCCGCTTTGGAGAAGGCCTTGGAATCCGCCAAAAGCGCAGAGGCTGCTGCAATTGAAACAGCAAAGTTTAATGCCAGCCAGAAAGCCGTGGCGGATTTCAAGAGATCTGAGGAGTTTATAGGCTATCTGGGGGAGAGATACGACGGTGGATGGGTGGCCGCGAAGAGGTGCGTTTGCCACACTCATCCTTCCTTCGACTGGGAGCAGATTGAGGCTGCTTTCTCAGAAGGCGTTCATACGCGTCGCCTTGAAGGCGAGTCCTTTATCTGCGAGGAAGACGTGATTGTCAACGTTCTTCCTGTCGTCCCGGACGAGGAAGTGGCTCTTCCCTGATGTCTTTGGCGGTCATCTCCAGGCTCTTCTGTTGCATCTAATAGCTATTAATTTTCTTGTATTTTTAACATTATCATCTAACCTTGAATTCGGCCCATGATGGCATGTAAATTGAATACGCTTTTAATTACAATTACTGTTATCAGTCTTTGATGCCTTTTCGATGGCTGCCTTCATTTTTGCTTGTAGTTGGCCGACATGCCAGTAATTAGTAATGAAGCTTTGTTTTGACAAATTCTTGTTTCTCATTCTGCTTTTGCTTTTCAATTTGGACGACTTACTGGCGACATGATGTCCGTTATGAAGAAACCAATCGAACGTATCTTGTGCCTGTTATTTGGCTTTGTAGGGTCTACTGTATAGCCGTTTTTTCACGGTCTATTATCCAACCCTTGGTGCCTGTCATATGGCCATTTCTACATTTGACCTGTTATATGGTCTTTTTGTACTTGACCTGTTATATGGTCGTTTTTGTGCTTGACCTGTTATGTGGTCGTTTTTGTACTTGACCTGTTATGTGGTCGTTCTTGTACTTGACTGGTTATGTGGTTGTTCTTGTACTTGACCTGTTATATGGTCGTTTTTGTACTTGACCTGTTATGTGGTCGTTTTTGTACTTGACCTGTTATGTGGTCGTTTTTGTACTTGACCTGTTATGTGGTCGTTTTTGTACATTAAGAGCACACAATTTAGTTTTATTGTACATATTTAAACATGACAAGAGATAATTAATCGGAATGCTAACGATCATTTATATTATTCAATTATGAAAAGAGTGGCTCTAAGCCCATTACACAAGATGTCTAAACATAATACTTCTTTAGAACGCTAGCATTCCAGTAATTTTTAAGTTCAATGTCGTCCATTGTTTTCAAAGCGAAGGATCCGGGACTAATTTCTTTTGCTATCTGATATGGCCCCTCCCAATTTGCAGTTAACTTTCCCTCTGTATGGGCCTTTCCAGTGGCGGCCGTCCTTCGCAATACCAGATCGCCCAGCGCTAGCGGCCTCTCCAGAACTCTCTTGTTATAAGCCTTGCTGATACGATCCTTGTATGCTGCTACTTTAAGTTCTGTTACCAACCTTATTTCTGGTAGGAAATCTAGATTTTCCCTCAAAGCTTGATCATTGCTTTCTAGATCTTTATGCTTGATTCGATAGGACGGCAAACCAACCTCTACTGGTAAGACTGCTTCCGTCCCGAAGGCTAATTTAAATGGACTCTCTCCAGTTGCTTCCTTTTTGGTTGTTCTATTGGCCCATAATACTGCTGGAACCATGTCGGCCCAGACTCCCTTGGACTCGTCCAATATCTTCTTGAGGGCCCCTAGAATCTGTTTGTTTGCAGCCTCAGCTTGCCCGTTACTTTGTGGGTGACACACAGCTGAAAACGCGAACTTAACCCTGAACTCAAACAGGAAGTTTTTCACTGGTCGACAATCAAATTGCGCCCCGTGATCAAAGACTATTGTCGTCGGTATGCCAAACCTTGTCATTATATTTTGCCAAATGAACTTCTTGACTTGGTTGGATTTTATCTTTGCTGTCGGCTCTGCCTCGATCCATTTTGTGAAATAGTCGATACCAACAATCAGAAATTTCCGACCTCCTGTAGCCGTTGTGAACGGTCCAAGGATATCCAGACCCCACTGTGCAAATGGTATCGGACTGAGTATGGTTGAAGGTCATTCGCTGGCCTATTGATGATGGGGGTGAACTTTTGGAATTCGTCACATTTCTTGACATAGCCCTGTGCGTCCGCCAACATACTCGACCAGTAATACCCAGCCCTCAAAGCTTTCAGTGCGAGTGCTTTTCCTCCAATGTGGTTCCCACAAATTCCTTCATGGATTATTTCTAATATCTTGCCGGACTCCCATGTTGTTGCACATTTTAGCAGCGGTAGGCTAAAGGATTTCTTATACAGCTCATTTTGATAGACGATGTACCAACTAGCTTGCCGCTTCAATTTTCTGGCCGCCATGGCATCTGAAGGGAGTGCGCCCGTAAGCTTATACGCCACTAACTCACTGAAGCATTCACCTTGTTGATTGATGGTATTATTCACAGTTACAATTTTCTCGGTGATGCTTTTTTCTCTCAAAATTTCCACCATGACGGACCTTTCTATGTTTAAAGAATCAGAGCTTGCTAATTTGGAGAGTGCATCCGCCTTGGTATTGTCGGCCCTAGGGATGGCTTTAACTTCAAAGTGAATCAACTGGGCTATCAGTTCTTTAGCCTTCTCAACATATTTCTGCATGTTTACTTCTCGGACTTCAAACTCTCCTTTCAACTGGCCATTGACGAGTTGTGAATCTGTTTTCATTGATACATTCTTAGCCCCAGCTGCTATACACATTCTTAACCTAGCAATTGTGGCCTCATACTCTGCTTCGTTGTTTGAAGCTGGAAATGAGAACTTGATGGCGTACTCAAACACGTTTCCTTCCGGACTGGTCATTACAATGCCAGCCCCTGATCCACTCCCGGCTGATGAACCATCCACCTCCAACATCCATGTTTCTTTTTCACCTTGCTCTTCTTCTTCGTAAGACGCCTCAACGATAAAGTCCGCCAATGCTTGGGCCTTTATCGCGGTTCTCGGTTTGTACTGGATGTCGTACTCGGACAACTCAACTGCCCATTTCAAAAGACGGCCTGAACTGTCCATTTTCTGCAACGCTTTTTCCAGCGGTTGATTAGTTAAGACTTGGATGGGATGACAATCAAAGTATGGTCTAAGTTTCCTGGCGGCAATTATCACAGCCAAAGCCATCTTTTCCACCAGCTGGTAACGGCTCTCTGGACCGTTAAGGATGTGGCTGATAAAATATATTGGCTGCTGTCTCTTCTCCTTTTCCACCAGTAACACGGCCGCGACTGTTTTAGGTGAGGCCGAGATATACAACTGTAATACATTTCCAGTCTCGGGCCTTGCGATGGTAGGTAGACTCTTCAAATGTTCTTTTACTGCCAGGAACGCTTTTCTTTGCTCCTCCCCCCACTCGAACTTCTTATTTCCCCTTAGCAGTGCAAAGAAAGGCAAAGCCTTATCTGCTGATTTTGAAATAAATCGGGTGAGGGCCGCCATTCTTCCCGTCAGCCTCTGAATGTCTTTGACGCTTTTCGGCTTGGTCAACAATAGCTTGGACTTTGTCCGGGTTTGCATCAATCCCCCTCTTGC